>CM064565.1:23913410-24120739 GCA_032716605.1 Paralithodes platypus | reverse complement strand
AGGTATGCATTGTGTATCACTCCTTTCACATACGGGCCGAATTAAGGCACAATTGGGGTTAACGTTTTTAAACTATTATTCACACCCGGCGTGTGCTCCCTGGAAGGGTGGGAATAACGGATTTGCAATTCATTTAGTTAACCAGACCATTGCGGGATACCTTTTTTATCGCCCGCCTTCAGCTTAAGGCGTCAATTGGGGTTAACAGTTTTTAAAACTAATATTCACACCCTGCGGGTGCTCCCTGGAAGGGTGGGAATAACGAATTTACAATTCAGTTAGTTAACCAGACAATTGAGGGATAACGTTTTTTGTATCGCCGCCTTCAGCCATACGGCGCGATCCAAACAACAGATACTTCGGGAGAAGTTTCAGATACTCGGACAGTATGTCGTTCCAGGCCTTCCCAGTTTTTTTTGATTCTACCGAGAATAATTCGGGTGAGGGCCTGGCGTCACCCCCTTTTATTTTTTAGGGGGTGGGTTTTTTTCCACAATTGAATCTGGGAAAACAAACACCACACCGTGTAGAATACTAAAAATCAAGTTTTATAAACCCGCCCATGCCGGGTCAACCTTTATAATTATGTCAGAGGGTATTCCCAATAAATGTCTTTTTATTGGGGACATGTTTTACGAATAATTTTGTGAAAATCTTTTGACTTAGAGACGCACCCCACCCGCCGTAGCGGAGGCCCGTAGTTCCCCCCCGGTTGTGGATTGCGTTCTCGTTTCCCCGGCGGGCTTTTTATTTAACACTTGATGTGCGTTTGGCGTGAAACATGTTTTGGATTAACCTTAAGTGAAGCATTAATTCCTGGAAAAATAATTCCTTTTATTTTGTATTTCCAGAGCTTGGGTCCCCCCCCCCCCCCGGCGGGTCCTATAACAGAACCTGGAGTAAAGTTTTCCCTTCCCACCAGGCCCCACCTCCACACCCCCCCCCTCTCTGTCCCCCATCGGCTACCTTTGCCCCCCCGGTTATTTTTTTGCTCTTTATGCATTAACGCCACTCCTGGTTCAGATGTATCCCTATTTTTGCGCACACCCTTTGTATCAAATGTGTTAAATGTCTCGACCGCTCAAAGGGTCTGTGGGTGATGCGAAACTGTACCGTTTGCTCTCAACTCAGTTTAAAAGTCTTACAAGACAATGACAAGACCGCAGCGGTCGCCTTACGGGAGGTCAGGCAGCAGATGACCGCTTATACTACTATGGTGGCTCATAAGTCACTTCAATGCGATAACGTCCAGTTGTGGGATATTTTACTATTTGAGCACCCTCCCCTTAAACTTCCCTCTAGAGTAACTGTTCGTAAACCAACAGAGACTGGACAGGGTTCTATACTTGCTCCAGCCCCAGGCACCGCTAAGTGACAGCGAGAACCGACGCCCCCGGTGGCAGCCTCCTCGTCACGGGCGGATCTAGGGTCCAGGTCCCCGCTTAGGCAGCCGCCGCCGAGTCTCTCTTCTTCACCAACGAGCAAGAAGATTAAGACAGAGGGGTCAACAGTGGATATAGCGAGAAATCTTCTAAACCCAAGAGCAGTTCGAGGTCGCACCGTAGCCACAAATCTTATACCCCCTAAGGACTCACATGATCGAAAGGCCTCCCGGCGTTCACCGGAGTCTATTGCCTCTCGTCATACCTCTACCCCCGACAGAGCTAGTGTGCAATCTCATGGGGAATATTTAGTACCAGTACCAAAAGATAGTTTACCTCTTAGTATTTTAACTCTAGATTTGGAGAGTTCAGTGGACAGTGATCGTCCACTGGCAGAATCAAGTGGGAACTCCATAATTGAGGGTATTTCAGACTCCCAAGGGAGTGCAGGCCAAGGCATGGGTGTTTGGCGGTTTTCTCAACCTATGGCTAGAACTACACAAACAGTGGCTGATGTCCACCGGGACGCGGCGATCCCATCATCTATTCTTGACTTATCTTTACAACAAGATGAGACTCCGGCTTCGGCGGAATCCTCTCGTGGTGAGCCAGATGACAAAGACGATGTATCTATCATCTCAGACATGGAAGTGCAGGAGTCAGGGTCAGTTTTAGACGCCACACAGGATCGTAATGATTCACCTTTGTGTTCATCATCGAATAAATTTGTCACAGCAGAGGAACATAGATGGGCTGCTAGTTAATGCTCTCACTAAATTTTGTGGCCAACAGCCGGAGACTCCTACAGTGGACCTGGGAGCTCCTATGACAAGTTTCTAACGTCCGGCCTCTGATGACTTCTATTGCTTTGGACTCAGATCCCTCACCCTCCCCTATATCAGCATCGGCGGTCACTAGGCCTGCTACGGCGGCACTGACTACTTCGAATGTAAGGGTTATAACGGATGTCAATCCAACCCCCTTTAGATAAAGCACCTATGAGAAAGGTAGCTATGCCCTTACTGTACGGCCCAGATGAGTCATGGGTTCACTTGATCCCCACTAATACAGAGGTCTCTCAACCTACCTTGTCAGGGGAACTTCCGGTGCCACGAGAGTGGGTAATACAAGGCAATAAATCTAAAAAATAAGGGCCTTGTATACTTTGGGGAATGTACTAGATGTTAATGTTAAGGCCATTCCTAATTATTATCACCAGGACTATTTTGTTTATACTGCTAAACCTGCCCTGCCCCCTGCCTCAGCTTCGAAACTGTTTTCTGACTGGTCCAAGCACGATGGTTTTAATGACATAAAGACACTGTCAACCCTCACACCAGAACTTGATTTGCAAACTGTCACAGACTCAAAGCCGCTAATCCAGTGTTGAAGGTGGGGCAGTTGGGTCCGGGACCTTGGGTGGATTGGGAGACGGAGGCTCAGAACTTTGCAACCACCTTCACCTCAAAAACTTCCCACCAGATCCCTCAGGATAGTCATTCTTGGTTTTTCGATGCCAGTGTGTTCTGCCGGCGGAGTCCCTTCAGCTTTGTTTGATTTCTTAGCTGCCCCCAAAATCAATTTATGTGAACTCAAGGACCCTTTCACTACCCCTACCCCTACTCACCTAGACCGAGAATTTAGGCTACGGGGGAAAGCATTTAGACTGTTCTCACAGTACATTGTGATGCAACAGGTTGGCTAAATCGATGCTCCGGTCCCCACTCAGGCAATCGCAGACGCGGAGCTAGAAGATCGGTTGAACTGTCTCGGCGACTGCTCCTTCAGTCGTCAATTCAGTCATTGGGTGACATAACGCACAGCCTTGCTTGAGGCGGTGCGAGCACGACAAGATCTCAGGATGTCCTTAGTACGGAAGCTTCCTGATCGTATTGCGAATCAGGTGGTCATGTCACCAGTGCTCACTCCCTCATTAATGTCCCCTGAGGTGTGGGAGAACCGTTTTTAATATGGCTCAGGCCTTTAAACATAGTCCCGCCCCTTCTAAGAAACCTGCCTTTAACTTCCCCAAACCCAAGCCAGTCACAAAAGCACAGCTCGGGGGATCCTAAGCCCTTTCATCTACCTAAGTCCTCCTCCACTCAAGGTCAGTACAGGTACAAACAGGGTAAGTTTACAGGTCAGAAAGGACGAGGCTATAATAAACCAGGTCAGGGCACGTCTTCTGCCAACAGCCAGCCAGACGGCGAAACGTCCACCACCTCCACCACCATCAAAAAACTAATGTCTCTCTCATTCCCGGGGCCGGTCTTAAGGCGGGTGGATCCAAGGGTAGTACAGCCGGCGAACCCTTGTCCTGCTAACTGTGTCGTTCCGAACGTGTCACCAAGCATGGCCGTTAAACACTTGGGCAAGGATGGTGGCACGCAAAGGCATCACTTGGCAGTGGCTCCGGCGACCTCGTTTACGTCAGCCGACAACGGCGACTCTAGTTTTCTTTAGAGGTGGAGTCACTGGTCACGGAAATGATAGCCAAGAATGTCATCATCCCGGTCCCTCAAAATTACCCAGTCTTCACATCTATTCACAGCTATTTTTGGTTCCCAAAAGGGACAGTGTTCAGATGAGACCCGTCGTAGACCTGTCGTATCTGAACCTTCACATTCACAACGATTCATTCAGGATGTTAACAGGTGCACCAAATCAGGCTAACACTTCCGCCGGGAGGTTGGATGTGTTCCTTAGACCTGACAGACGCTTATTGGCACGTCTCGGTAAACAAAAGATTTCAAAGATTTCTGGCCTTACGGATCAGGGATCAAACTTAGTTTTTTCAGAGGCTGCCATTCGGTTTGAACCTGGCACCTCGCTTATTCATGAAATTAGTCCGGCAAGCACTGATGCCATTGTTAAAACAAGGGATCAGGATTTTGTGGTACCTAGACGACTGGCTGGTGGTGGCAGAGACAGAGCAAGTATGCATAAATCATGTCAACATAACATTAAAACATGTCAAAACTCTAGGGTTCAAGGTAAATCTGGTAAAGTCCCAAACCTTGTTCCCTCACGAGTAGTTCAGTGGATAGGGCTGGTTTGGGACACAGCTGCTCTCACTCTGAGTCAGAGTGTGGACAATCGAAACAGATTTCGCAGGAAACTGTTCAGGTTCCTTCACAGTCCCTGACTACGACATGCAGAATCTGGGAGTCTCTGGTCGGCTCTCTCAACTCTGGATTCAACTAACTGTTGTTGGGCCGGTTGAAAGTAAAGCGTTTAATATTGGACGGCAACAGATATTTTCCCTCATTGCCGGCGAAAAAATTATGGCCCATACCAAAATTAATCCACAACTTACTAGCGGTCTGGGCGAAGAGGGAAATGTTGCACTCGGTAATGTCATGGACCTCTCCTCCGCCGACGGTATGGGTAGACACGGATGAGTCAGGAACGATAGGTTGGGGTTTTCAGTCAAACCAAGGGCACCAGGGTCAAGGGCTTTGGTCCCATTTAGAAATCTCCCACATCAATGTCAAGGAATTACTAGTCCCCTTATATTTCCTTCAGGCTCATGGCTCTACTTTACGGGGCAAGTTGGTGGCCTTCAGAATGGACAATCTGAGTGCGGTTTCACTGTATTCAGGAACAAGGGTCAACGAGATCTCGGAAGTTGCTAAACGTGTCAGAAGAGATTTTTACTCTAGCCAACAGGCTGGACATTCATCTTCACGCATCTTATCTCCCAGGCGTAGCAAACGTCTGGGCAGACGCTCTGTCCCTCGGAGACAGAGAATTTAAATTATCTGTCTCGGAGACAGAGCACAACAGTAGAATGGGCGCTCAAGCAACCCATTTTCAACCAAATGATTGCAGAGCTTTCCCACCCACAAGTGGACCTGTTCGCGCCCAAGGAGACTCACAAACTCCCACTGTACCTCACCCGCAGGACGATAATGCCGGCAGGGGGGCCAGACTCCCTGGTGACAGACTGGAACAGGTGGAATTCCATCTATCTGTTTCCGCCGCCAGACGCGTCTCTAATGTGCCATGTAGTAACCAAACTACGAGATTATCGGGGCTTAGTCTCGATAATCGCGCCCCTGTGGCCGGCGCAGTTGTGGTACCAGCAATTGCAGACGTGGTGCCCGCACCCGGTGTCGCTCCCGGTCGGGTTTTTCCACTTAGACACGATTGGCAACCGAGCGACCTCGCTGACTTTTGCATTATGGACATTCAGGAGAGGTGAGAGGACATTCACCATATGGTAGAGAGGTGACCAATAAATTATTGAATCAATATACTCAGTCTACAAAACGACAGTATCAATCGCATTGGCAAGCCTTTACTTCTTGGATCCTTAGAACAGAGCAAACTGTGCCCTCGGTGGCGTTAGTTTTTAATTATTTAAATTATCTGTTTGAGCAGAAACGTTTATCTGTGGTAACGTTAAAAAATCACTTAACAGCGATTAGAATACCATTTTGGTACCTTACCGGTCTCTCAATACCAGTTGCGGAGGAAACAGGTTTTATGAGGGCATGTTTTAAACTCCGCCACCTCCCCGTCAGCTCATGCCTACTTGGTCTCTGGACAAAGCATTGTCATTACTTTTCACTCCCGGTGTACCAAAATACTGCAGATTTTACATTACTCTTAAAAAAGGCTGTATTCCTTTTGGCTTTGGCCACCGGGAACAGAGTGTCGGAGCTGGCGGCGATGAGCAACACACCTAATTGCCCCAGGTGTGGTAGGATTAATGAATATATTCACATTGCACCTTCCCCAGGGTTTGTAGCCAAGAATGAGCACAGTGCACACGTGTTTTCTGAGTTCACTGTGCCGGCGTTGAAAAGGGGAAAGGTGCACCATAATTTATGTCTAGTGAAAGCTCTAACCAAATATTTGAGGGTAGCTCCTGTAAACCCCCAGGGTGCTTTATGGGTGGCAAGTACGGGTAAGCGCTTACTGAAACGTAGATTGGCTTCTCTTTTGGTCGAGGTCATTAAAGAGAGTAATCCCGGCGTTGTGGGTAGGGCCCACGATTTACGCAAATGGGCAGCCTCTTTGCGTTTCCTTAAGAATTTTTCTGTTGAAGATATTACGTCCACGCATTTGTGGGCCTCTATCATACGTTTTTTGACTCGGCACCTGTCAGTAGCTCTAGACAAACCTTCCTTGCCAGGTATAGCTTTAAGGCAGAGGGTCTAGGTGGCCCTTAAGTCACGTTTTGTTTTTTAATTTCAAGGAAGGGGGGGGGGTGCAGTCCAGTGTAACATAGGACACCCTAGACCCCGCCGGAGTATAAGAGCTGTGATACGAGTATGGGTAATGTGATATGAAAATTTCTCTGTTCTATTCAGGGGCGGGAAATTGTGCTAGTACAATGTTAGTACAAACAACAGTGTTGTTATAATAGTTTTGGCTGTAAAAGCAATTTAGTTTTAAGCATTGGATATATTTTGCAAAATATTTCCACGAGTATTATGGGGTTATATGTGCACATGTAAACTTATAAGTTTTTATTTTTCACCACTTATGTTGAGTGGGGTGCCTTTTTAACTTACAGATCTGTTCGCAGAGTCTCAAGAGTTAACCTTTTGTATCAAGCAGGCTTCTTTGAAGCACGCCCCTGCTTGACCCCCTTTTTGTATATATGTGCTGCGCCATTAAATATATATTTTTCAAAGTAAGAATACTATGTGGTTGTTTGATTATCTGCTTTTCTAGAGTTATGATATGATTACGAATGTCCCCCTCCAGTCTTAGAAATCAGGCATGTTCGTCAATGATGGAGGGGCCACTAATAATTTATAGTTTTGCCTCGTGTAAGAAGATAAAGAAAACTAAATATTTAGTAGTGCCCCCGTAATCATTGACGACTGGGGCCCTCCCGACCATCCCCTTCCCATTCGTTGATGTATTAAGGATTTTGGTTACTTGATATGTCAGTGAAGGAAGAATGACGCCTGAGTCAGCGTCTGGTCAAAGATCCACACAAGTACATCCACGATATTATGGAAAGCTTATTGAATAGTTATTCTTATTTTGTTTTTGTTTTTATATTTTACGAAGTTTTTCGTAGTGAGAACGCAATTCATAATGACTGAAGCCATGAGTGAGGTCGCGTGCGCTCATGATGAAGGCTCCTCATATTTTAGATGCTCTGCGCGGTAGATTCAAAACTACGGCGGATGAGTGTTTTGAAGAGGGTGTCTTATGTAAGAGGCATGTCGTCAATGATTACGGGGCCACTACTAAATACAGTGAAAGTCCTTTAATCCGACGACCGATGATTCGAATCTCCCAATAGTCCGAATTTTTCAATTTGAGTCCAAATCCGAATTCACCCGATGGTCCGAATTTCAAGAAGTCTCAAAGGTTCCCTTTTTGAGGCATTAGTCCCACTCAAATGACACATAATGGAGCACACACACATCATATGTTCATGAATTCACTTTAAAAGTTTACCAGTGTTATTGTAGCCTATTACCTACTTCAAAACATTCAGATTAAATGGTCAAAGGAAGCTACTGATATAAACGTAAACACCACATCGTCTGCTAGAGAGTTTGTTTTGCTCTTGAACGCATCCCTGGGACGCTCGATGCGCTACTGGCTGCACCGCATTTTCTGCAAGCGCATTCAGTCTTGAGCTTGAAAGCGCACCTTTGGACGTTCCGATACGCTACTATTTATAGTTCAGTGATCGGAGCGTCCCAAGGGTGCTTTCCAGACAACAAGACAAGGGTGCTTTCAATACAATATAATATACAAGGGCACGTCACAAAAGGAAAATTACAAGAACCTCTCAGGGAAGTGCCGTTGTTAAGGCATTACTTCCCGAACCACATCTGATCTGATCTTCAAGAGCAAGACAAACTCGCTAGTAGACGATGCGGACATATGGTGTTTACGTTTATATCAGCAGATTCCTTTGACCATTAATCTGAATGTTTTGAGTTAGGTAATAGGCTACAATGACAATGGTAAACTTTTGAAGTGATTTCATGAACATATGATATGTGTGTGTGTCATTTGGGTGGCCTAATGCCTCAATGTTTTCGTCAGGCCATTAATACACAGGTTCATAGGGGTAAAGTACGATAATCCGAAAAATCCACTAATCCGAACGAGGGCCGGTCCGCTGCCCTTCGGATTAACGGAAGTTTACTGTATTAGGTTTTCTTTATCTCCTTACAGGAGTCAAACCTATAATCTTTGCTTCATTCCCGTCTGTATCAGAATACGGCAGATTTTGAATTGCGATTAAAAAAGGCTGTGTTCCTTATGGCTTTGGCAACTGGTAAACAGGGTGTCTGAGCTGGCGGCGATGAGCAACACCCCTAATTGCATAAGGTTTGGTAGACTAACGATTGCAGTCATATTGCTCCTTCCCCAGGGTCCATCACCAAGAATGAACACAGTGAACATGTTTTCTCAGAGTTCACAGTGCCGGCGTTGAAACGGGGTAAAGTGCACCATAATTTGTGTCCTGTTCAAGCTTTAAACCAAATATATGAGAGTAGCACCTATTAACCTCTGAAGTGCGCATGGGGGTAATTAGACAACTCTGCCTGTGCGCATGTATTTGAGCTGTTTCCATCACTAAAACATTCATTTTACCATAAATAGCATTAATACTTTATCCATATGCGCCTATTATAGGTTGATTATAAAGGTATTAACCTGTTACAACAATAAAACAAGTGAAAACAGCGTTTGGATGGTCAAAATCGGCCGATACAGGGCGGGAGTTACATAATGTATGGGTGAGGCAACCTCCTTTCCCGCCAATTTCCCCCAAGGCTTTGGAGAGACACTGCTTGCAACTCGCTAATGGTTCAACGAAAATAAACCTCAGAATAAGGGAATAACAGGGAAAATAGGTGATAACTGAAGGAGGGGAGGAAAGTGGGGAAGGAGGGGAGGTAGAGGAGTGATACTTTGCATGGCCCAGGGGCCAAAAAAAAAAAAAAAAAAAATGTTTTTCGATGTTTAACCCTTACACCCCGGAAGGGCTCTTTAACGCCCATAAAAACCTCGGCCCGCGCAACCCGGAAGGGCTCCTTTGAATGCCCATTGCTTGCGTGAGTGCTTTCGAATGCCGCATGTAAATTTTTGGTATCGTGGGAGGGTAGGTGGGGCCACCAGACGTAAACTCCGCCACAGCATCAGTATCTACCCCGAAGCCATCATGGATAGTACGCCAAATAATGATTCCGCTGTGTCCGATACCGTGCTTTCCCTACGACACCCGTGCTAGTTCGTCGCGCCTTACCCCGACGCCATCGCCTAAATGTGTTATCTCCCGGAGGTATTGAGACGACATTGAGACTTTATGAGCGTGCTGATGCCAATCATAATGTTGAAGATGAAGGCAGTGATCACTCCCAGTAATTATAAGTCGAGTGATTTATGGCGATGAGATGACAAAGAAGAGCAATTCCTGGGATTTTCGAGAGAACGAGAGTGATGAAGGTGATGTACCAGCTTTTGAGGAAGCTGTTTTACCTCAAGACGGTGAACTTGAGAGAGTGAGTGAGTGGGAGAGTTTCAAGGATCACTCTCCAAGTTTCGCATGAGTGACACGACCCCAAGCCCTTCGCCAGCTAAATCGCCTTTCAAGCTACACTTATATAAGAAGCAAATACTTGAAAAGGCAGCCGGCAGCTAGAGAACGAGCCAAAATACTTGGTGAGGATGAGGCTGTGAGTGAGGGTGAGCGTGGTGAATCTTCTCGCCCGCCATTGTCTCCCTTATCTACCCCCGCCACCCAAGATGACCCGGAGGACCCCGGGTGCCCCGCATTCTTCCCCACCACCCCACCACCCCCACCACTGCCAAGGGTTGAGGACCCCCCACTTTCGGCCTATTTTGCCTCCTAGGTCCCCCGACAGGAGACCTACTGCTTGCCGAAAAGGGGAAAGGCAGCAAATATGCCAAAAAAGGAAAGACAAGTAAGCGAGTTTTGTTCGAGGCTCCCTGCGGCGTCCACCCCTGCCCGCCCCAGCCATACGCCCCCGCAACTTTCCCCACGGTCCCCTCCCACCTCTCCAGCCGTCAACATATGTTCCTGACGAAGTCTTTGGAGCTCGCATCACCAATACCTGGGATAGTGACAGTGAAGCATTGCTTTCTGTCACTCGTCGCAGGCCAAGGAGCCCAGGACCTCGGGGGGAACACAGCCTCACCTGCCACTCCTTCCCCACCTCGCCCCACCCGCACCGCCGCCCACGCATCACTCGTTCCCCGCCAGATTATGTGGGGGCCACTGATGATGAAGGGCACCTCTCCTGAAGACTCCTGGCCATGATTACATAGGTCCACCGTCAGGGCAAGATGACCACTCCTGACGATGACTATATGGACATCGACGACCCTCGACCCATCCGCTTGGCCCGGCGTCGTGCTGCCCGTCGTGCTGGCCGCCGCCCTGGCCGACGCCCTCGCCGCCCTAGGGCACGCGCCCTCCCGAGTTGGCCGTGGGCGTGCTGGGCCACCAGTTGGAGCTCCTCGTCAGCGTAGACCAAGACACATTCTACGTTTTTCAGTGGCAAGACGTAGTTTGATGGGGATGGATACAACCCTGATGTGCCAGCTGTTTGATGAGGTACTGGAGGGTTCAGGCATTACCGCCCAATTTTCCTGCAGGCCCCAATGCTCCACCACACGAGCTATTTGAGGCCTTCTTTGATGAGGAGGTGGTAGGGTATGTTGTCAAAGAGACAAATAAGCAGCACCAATTCCAGGTCCACGTTTTGGGCAAGGTGACCAAGGGCCACATGTGGCAGTGGACCCCAGTGACTCATAAAGAGTTCATGGTGTTTCCTGGCCACTCACCATGCTAATGCCTCATGTCAAGAAGCATAGGGGCCTGACTATTGGATCACCAATGATCTCATATCCACCCCTGCCTTCGGGAAATAATATGTCCCTCGCGACCGGTACCTTGATATCCTCGCAGCGCTCCATCTTGTCACCAACCTTGACGTCCACCTCCCAGACAAAGCTGTGGAAGATTAGGACGTTTGTACGAGATGGTGCGAGAACGCTTCACCTCCTACTTCAAGCCCTTCCGCAAGGTCGTCATTGATGAGTCTCTTGTGCTGTTCCGGGGAAAACTCAGCTTCCGGCAGCACATCCCCTCAAAAAGACATCGCTTTGGCATAAAATTCTTTGTGCTGTGCGACTGCCAAACTGGCTATGTCCTGGACTTCCTGGTCTACAGCGGGAAGGAAGGGGACGTGCTTGTGGACCCCCTCATTGGCTTTAGCGGAGCAGTGGTGCAAGCCATGATGGACCGCTACTTTCACAAGAATCACGTCCTCTACACGGACAATTACTACACGTCCCCCACTCTCTCAAAGTACCTGCATGAGCGCAAGACGGGGACTGTAGGCACAGTACGAGGGAAAAGGAAGGGCATGCCACCTTTCCCTCGAAAGACCAAAAAAGGTGATATGTTCAGGAAGAAGTCGGGGCCCATTCTGGCTATCCACTGGCACGACCAGCGGAAGGTCAACCTCCTGAGCCCCATCCACAAGGGGGAAATGGTGGAGACTGGCAAGGTAGATCGCCGCACCCAGGCCAGGGTGACCAAGCCCGATGCTGTCCTGGACTACAACATCAACATGAGGCTGGTGGACAAGTCCGACATGCAGATAGGCTTCATTGACTGCCTGCGTACCTCGTGCAGATGGTACAAAAAGTTCTTTCTGCATATGGTGGACATGTCAGTTCTGAATGCCTACAATATATACAAGCTTCGGAATGTGAACACACCCATGAAGTTCAATAGCCTGCGGAGGTTTCCAAAAGCAGGTGTTTGACGGAGCTCCTGGAGAAGTATGGTACGCCACAGAGGGCAGTGGCACATCCTGGGCCCGCCGTTACTGACCGCTTGCAGTGTGCATATTACATGAACAGGCACAGGCTTGTTTCCCTGCCTCAGAATGAATCAGGAAGAACGCAGCAGAAGCGGTGCCATGTCTGCTACAACAGCAGGCTGAGGGCGAGGTCAGGTAAAAAGTCCACCATGGAGTGTGTGGAGTGCAAGGTGGCACTCTGTGCTATAGGGTGCTTCTTTGATTACCACTCCAAGCAGGAGTTCTAATAATCATAGTGAAAGTGCCAAAGAAAATGACAATATGTACAGTATATATATATAGGCAAAAAGTGGAAGTAAACCAAATTATTGTAATACAAAAGTCTTGTATTATGAGAAAATTGATACAAATACAATTACACCATAATAATATGTGAAAGTGACACATATGTATATAATAAGTGACATTCATATGATTAGAACCTATAGAAATATAGAAATCAGTGAAAAAAGACACAATAAATTGTATATAAAAACGTTTACAAAGCATATAACTAAGTGAAAGTGACACAAGACCTAATATTTGATGGCCAAAGTATAATAAACACCTGTGATAACGAATAATCAGTGCCTAATATAACAATAACCTACCTCAATTACTAATAAAATGTACGGTATCGAGTGAAATTGAAGCATTATCAGTGACAGTTGACACTCTCTAAAGCATATTTATCAAAGTGAAAGTGACACAAGACACAATACTTGATGGCCAAAGTATAATAAAACACCTGTGATAACGAATAATCAGTGCCTAATATAACAATAACCTACCTCAATTACTAATAAAATGTACGGTATCGAGTGAAAATTAGCATTATCAGTGGACAGTGACACTCTCTAAAGCATATTTTATCAAAGTGAAAGTGACACAAGACACAATACTTGATGGCCAAAGTATAATAAACACCTGTAATAACTAATATCAGTGCCTAATATAACAATAACCTACCTCAATTACTAATATAATGTACGGTATCGAGTGAAAAATGAGCAATATTAGTGACAGTGATACCCTAATACACATACTTTATATAATTGACCTCACAATAACTATAAAAATATCAAATAAACATCACATTCTCAATGTCAAATACTAAAATCGTCTAAGGGAGATAAACACTTTGGCGCGACGAGCGGCTAGGTGCGTCCGTAGCCGTGGCCCGGGGCGACGCATCCGAACGCGGGAAGAATTTGGCCGCCGAAAAGCACTCGTCTTCCCTCGCTCACCATTATGCAACCCAGAGGGGCTAGAGACCTCTACTCAACGGCATTCTACAGACGAAGGTTTGTGGAACATTTTTCTTTTTTATTCATAACATTACAGTGGAATCTCCAATCTCGTTCATAATTGGTTCCCACAAATACCGATCGAGATTCGAAATATCGAGATGCGAAGTTAATTCTTATGGGGAAAAAATACATAGGGACCAGCGAATTGGCAAGTAACCCACATCAAATCTAACAATCACCACTTTTGACCCTGTAACTTGTACTTACTTACAGTTTCTTACAGTAGAAGAAACCTTCCAGCTCTCCCCAATCACAAATCTCTATGAAAAAACGTTAATCTCGATAGCTAAATATCGATGCTAGATGCTTATATACTAATATAAACAGATTTATCTTGACCAAATCGATGTGTGAACCTCACAGTCATTGTGTTTTGTTCACCTGTATACTAATGTACCGCTAGTATCGCTCGTTTTCCAGCGGTAGTCTAACCTGACTCATCTCTGGCCGCTTTCATTTACGTATATATAATTACTTTTACCATGTTTAATATACATTATTATTTGTATGAGGACATCTAATATATAATAATAGTAAAGACAAAAGAAAACTTGATTAAACTTTATACCATGGAAAATTTATTGAAGTCGGTATATTTGCGGCCATTTCACGATACAACACATGTTGATCCACCAGTCGACTTTGTTTTTGTTCAAGTGAAGATGCTTTGTTTTATTGATCAATTACATGGAATATTGTAGATGTAGTTGTAGCTGAAGGGTTAGGGAGTCCATAAGATACACATATTGATCCAGATTGAGCAAAAAGGGGGATAATACAGCTGGTTGTCTTCCCGCAGTCCGCCGGGGGAACTCTTAAGAGTCTTCCCGCAGTTCCCGGGTTAACCAGCCAAGGTGCTTTATGGGTATCGAGTACGGGTAAAAGATTAATGAAACGTACAATGGCTTCTCTGCTAGTAGAAGTCATTAAAGAGAGTAATCCCGGCGTAGTGGGTAGGGCCCACGATTTACGCAAATGGGCAGTATCTCTGCGTTTTCTAAAGAATTTTTCTGTTGAAGACATAGCTACTACTCAGCTATGGGCTTCAAATCATACTTTTTTGACTCGATACCTGTCAGTAGCACTAGACAAACCATCAATGCCATGTATAGCATTACGGCAAAGGGTCTAGATGGGTCTCTAAGAAGTCACTAATTATTTGGGTAAAGAAGGGGGGGGGGGGGGGGTGCAGTCAGTGAAACATAAGACACCCTAGACCCCGCCGGAAGATATGTACAAAGTATACGAGCTGTGATACAATGTATAAGTGTTGTGATTAAAATTTCTCTGTAGTAAGGCCCTACGGGAAAAATGTTGTTTGAGGTACAGTAGTACAACACATGGTTTCGTTCAGTGGGATACACTGTTGAAGCAATTTTATTTTAAGAAGTTCTCGGTAGTTGCAACTACGAGTAGCATTTTGTAAGTACATCTGCGATAGTACAAGAATTTATTCTATTTTGTGTCCCTAATATTAAGGAATATACACATTCGAATAATGGGGTTTATATGTGCACATGTAAACAAAAGTTTTATTTTTCACCACTTACTTTAAGTGGGGTGCCTTTAACTTTCAGATCTGTGAACAGATTCTCATAGTTACCTTTTTCCTCAAGCAGGCTTCTTTAAGTACGCCCCCTGCTTGTACCCCCTTTTTTATATGTTGTATACAGTTTATACATAAAATACAGTTTACAAAGTAAGAATACTATGTGGTTGTTTGATTATCTGCCTATTCTATTTGCAATGGTTATATGATTACGAATGTCCCCCTCCAGTCTTAGATATCAGGCATAATCGTCAATGATGGAGGGGCACTAATAATTTATAGGTTTGACTCCTGCAAGGAGATAAAGAAAACCTAATATTTAGTAGTGGCCCCGTAATCATTGACGACTGGGGCCCTCCCGACCATCCCCTTCCCATTCGCTGATGTATTAAGGATTTTGGTATACTTGATATGTCAGTGAAGGTGGATTGATGCGCTAGCCAGCGTCTAGTCCAAGAATCCACAAAAGTACATCCACGGATATGGAAAGCTTATGAATAGTTATTCTTATTTATTTTATTTTTTTTTTTACAAAGTTTTTTCGTAGTGAGAACCCAATCATAAAGACGAACCATGAGTGATTTTGCGTGTGCTTATGATGAAGGTTCCTCTGAGCTCTGCGGCGGTAGTTTCAAACTGCGCTTATGGGCGTTTGAAGAGGTAGCCTTATGTAATAGGCATAATCGTCAATGATTGGGGCCACTACTAATATTAGGTTTTCTTTATCTCCTTGCAGGAGTCAACCTATAATTATTGTTTCTAGGGCTAGGATAGTGTCACTGTCACTGATACTGTCACTGTCTTTGATACTTTCACTCAGTACTGCTGCTTGGAGTGGTAATCAGCAAAGCACTTTCAGCGCAGAGTGCCACCCTTCACTCCACACACTCATAGGTGGTCTTCTTTGATGCACTCGCCCTCAGCTTGATGTTATAGCAGACATGGCACTGCTTCTGTTGCTTTCTTCCTGCTGGAGTCATAGGCAGTGAAACGAGCCTGTGCATATTCATGTAATATGCACAGTGCATGCGGTCAGTGTTGCTGAGCCCAGCGTGTGGCACTGCCCTCTGTGGCATTGCACATTTCTCCAGGAGATCCTTTATTACCTGCTTGTGGAACCTCCGCAGGCGAACTCTCTGGGTGCGTCAGTCTGAAGCTCATAGATGTTTTAAACATTCAGAATAGCTGTGTCTACCATATGCAGGAAGAACTTCTTGTACCATCTGCATGAGTACGCAGACAGTCAATGAAGCCAATCTGCATATCGAACTTGTCGACCAGCCTCATGATGTTGTAGTCGAGGACAGCATCTGGCTTGGTAAACCTGGGCTGGGTGCGGTGATCCACCTTGCCATTCTCAACCATTTCCCCCTTGTGGATGGTGGTGAGGAGGTTGACCTTCGCTGGTCGTGCCAGTGGATAACCAGAATGGGCCCCGACTTCTTCTGGAACACATCGCCTTTCTTTGTCTTTGGAGGGAATGCTGGCATGCCCCTCCTTCTTGCTCGTACTGTACCTACAGTCCCCGTTTTCCGTTCGTGGAGGTACTTTTTGAGATTGGGGATGTGTAGTAATTGTCCGTGTAAAAGACGTATTCTTGTGGAAGTAGCGGTCCATCATGGCTTTCACCACTGCTCCGCCAAAGCCAATGGTGGGGTCCGCAAGCACATCCCATTCCTTCCCGCTGTAGACCAGGAAGTCCAGGACATAACCAGTCTTGCAGTCACACAGTACGAAGAATTTGATGCCAAAGCGATGTTTTTTTGAGGGGATGTACTGCCGGAAGTGGAGCTTCCCCCAGAACAGCACAAGAGACTCGTCCATGACAACCTTCCGGAAGGGTCTGAAGAATGAAATGAACCAAAAAACTACCGCCCGGTAGCTCTAACCTCTCACATCATTAAAGTTTTCGAGCGAGTCCTGCGAAGCAAAATTTCAACATTCATGGAGGCAAATGAACTACACAACACCGGTCAACATGGGTTTAGAGCGGGAAGATCATGTCTCTCACAACTTTTGGAACACTATGACAAAATTCTTAAAGCGCTAGAAGAAAAGAAAAACGTGGATGTCATTTACACTGATTTTGCTAAGGCATTTGATAAATGTGACCATGGTATAATAGCCCACAAACTGAAAGCAAAAGGTATAACTGGGAAAATCGGACGGTGGATATACAATTTCCTCGTAAACCGAAAACAATCGGTAGCAGTAAACCAAGTCACTTCTGAGCCTTCAGATGTCAAAAGCTCAGTGCCCCAAGGAACAGTGCTAGCGCCCCTTCTGTTCCTCATACTAATTTGCGACATAGATACCAACACCAGACACAGTACGGTGTCGTCTTTTGCTGATGACACAAAATTAAGTAAGATAGTAAACACACAAGAGGACACGGGCCGACTGCAGGAAGACATGAATGTAGTGTTCCAGTGGACCAGGGAAAACAACATGCAATTCAATGAGGAAAAATTCCAATTAATACGGTACGGAGATAATAATGGTGTTAAAGAAATTACAAATTACTTAACAGAATCTAACCACATAATAGAACGGAAAGACAGTGTGAAAGACCTTGGGGTATTAATGTCTGAAAATATGGGTTTCAAAGTACATAACCAGGTCAAAGTGGCGGCTGCGAAACGTCTAACGGGTTGGATTCTGCGTACTTTTAAAACACGCGGTGAATTGCCTATGATAACGCTCTTCAAATCTCTAGTGCTACCGCGGCTTGAATACTGTAGCGTATTAACATCCCCATACAAAGCAGGTGAAATAAATGACGTAGAGAGTGTACAAAGAAATTTCACTTCGCATATAAGTTTGATAAAACATCTACACTATTGGGAGCGTTTAAGAGCACTGAATCTGTACTCACTGGAACGTAGAAGAGAACGTTACCTAATAATATACACATGGAAAATCGCAGAGGGTTTAGTACCAAACCTACATACTCCGATAGTCATGAAATTCAGTGATAGGAGAGGCTGGGAATGCGAAATCCCCCGGATGAATAACAGGGGTTCTATGGGCTCTCTGCGAGAGGGCTGGTTATCACACAGAGGCCCACGTCTCTTCAACAAACTCCCACGGCGAGTAAGAGACATGAGGGACATCTCGTTAGACAACTTCAAGAGAGCCCTAGATGTCGAACTGCAAAAAGTGCCAGACGAGCCCATCCTCGGAAGGGAGCGAGCTTTCGCTTCAAACAGTCTACTGCACCAAATCACCACCCATAACGAGGGGCGTCGCGCTCCTTGGTGCCGCTAGAGGAGTGGCGAACACATCCAAAGTTATCCAAAGGTATCCAAAGGTATCCAAAGGTAAGGTAACCGTTGCCACATCATCTCTTTACAAGGTTCGTATCTTCCACAGCTTGTCTGGGCGGTGTACGTCGGTGTTGGTGACGAGATGGAGCTGGGCGAGGATGTCGAGGTACCGGTCGCGTGACATATACTTCCCGAAGGCAGGGGTGGCTATCAGATCATTAGTGATCCAATAGTCTGGCAACCTATGTTTTTTGACAAGAGGCATAAGCATTGTCAGTGCCAGGAAGACCATGAACTCTATATGAGTCACATCGGTCCACTGCCTCATGTGGCCCTTGGTCACCTTCTCGAAGATGTTGACCTGCATCTGGTGTTGCTTGTTTGTCTCCATGACAGCGTAGCCTACCACCTCCTCATCAAAAAAATGACTCTAACAGCTCTCGTGGTGAAGCATTGGGGCATGCGGGAAATTTGGAGGTAACTCCTGATCCCTCCTGTGCCTCATCAAAAGGTGGCACCTCAGGGTTATAGTCATCACCGTCACCCACGTCTTCCCACTGAAAACACCGAGAATGGGTCTTGGTTCTGGCGACGCCCACACCCACGACGCACTGTGGGTGGCCGAGCATGCCCACGGCCAGCATGGGAGGCGCACACACTAGGGTGGGTAGGGCGGCCCTGAGAACGACGCCCACGGTTGGCGCGGGGGGGTTCAGGGTCGTCCACATAGTCGTCGTCCGAGTAGTCGTCTTCCCCCTGACGGTGGCCCCACATAGTCATGGCCAGAGTCTGCAGTCAGGTGTCCTTCCACGTCAGTATCCCCCACATAATCTGGCGGGGAACGATGGATGTGTGGGCGGCATGTGGGTGGGTGAGGTGGGGAAGGAGTGGCAGGTGAGGCTATGTCTCCCAGAGGTTCTGGGCTTCTTTTGCCTGTGACGAGTGGTGGAAAGCAGAGTTTCACTGTCACTTGGCACAGGTACTGGTGATGCGAGCTCAAAAAATATCTTCAGCCACACTTGTTGATGGCTGGAGAGTTGGGGAGGACCGTGGGGAAAGTTGTGGGCGAGCATGGCTAGGGCCGGCAGGGGTGGACGCCGCAGGGGCCGTCGAACAAAGCCCGCTTAGCTTGCTTGCCCTTTTTGATTAATTTTCTGCCTTTCCCCTTTTCGACAGTAGTATGTCTCCTGTCAGGGGACTTAGGAGGCAATAGGCCGATAGTGGGGGGTCCTCAACCCTCGGCAGTGTTGGGGAACAATGGCGGTCGCCCGGGGCAACTTGGGTAGATAAGGGAGACCGCCGCTGCCAACACCGGGAACGACCGCAGCAGTGCAAGTACTGGCATTGAGCTGGATACACAGGCCTAGTTTTCCTTTTTCCAGAGGATCTACTGTAAGAAACTGTAAGAAAGCGATGAGTCACCACGCTCACGCCTCACTCATAGCCTCATCTTTTTTCTCACCAAGCTTTTTGGCCGCGGCCGCCTTTTCCAGTACCTGCTTCCTATAAAAGCGTATCTGGGAGGGCGATTTAGCTGGCGAAGGGCTTGGAGTCGCTCTACTCAGGGCAAACTTGGAGGTTGACCTTGAGCTCTCCCACTCGCTCACTTTACCAACTTCACTCTCTTCACCTTCACCAGCTTCCAGGAAAAAGGTGTCGCACCTTTTTCCCCACTTTCAGGATCTACATCGCTCTCATGTTCAATAGCAAATCCCTTGAACTGAGGTTCTTCGTCTCTACTAGAATAAAACACACTCGATGCGTAACGAGACGAATGGCCACTGCTCCGCTCGTCAACATCACTACCTGCTAAATCTAGCTGTCGCAAGGTTCTATCTATTCCTCCCGGAGAAAGAATGTCCTTGGCGAGGGGCCGTCGTGTAATACGACGAGCCGGGGCGGGCGTCGTAGGAGGCACGGAATCGGACACAGTCGAATCAATTTTTTTGGTAGTATCCATTATTGCGTCGGGGTGGAGACTGATGCTGGGCTGTAGTACGAGCGTGGTGGCGCTGCGTACCACATGTCAACAAACAAAATATACGCGCGTTTCGAAAGCACAAATTCAAGCAATGGTGATCAGCCAGCCATCCGGGCCCCACGGCGCTAGTTCGTTTTGGCCTCCTCAGACCCCGACTGGGTACCGAGGGTTAACCTAGGAACTGCGACATTCCTTCCGGAAGGCACGGTATTTAAAGGTTTGAAACAAAACCTTCAAATACCGTGCAAGTGCAGGGAAATATCTAAAAATTGAGTGCCAGCCATTCGAAGTCGTCATATTAACCATATACAGTGGAATCTCCAATCTCGATCATAATTGGTTCCCACAAATACCGATCGAGATTCGAAATATCGAGATGCGAAGTTAACTTCTTATGGGGAAAAATACAATAGGGACCAGCGAATTGGCAAGTAACCCACATCAAATCTAACAATCACCACTTTTGACCCTGTAACTTGTACTTACGATCACCAACCAGCTGTATTATCCCCCTTTTTGCTCAATCTGGATCAATATGTGTATCTTATGACTCCCTAACCTTTCAGCTACAACTACATCTACAATATTCCATGTAATTGATCAATAAAACAAAGCATCTTCACTTGAACAAAACAAAAGTCGACTGGTGATCAACATGTGTTGTATCGTGAAATGGCCGCAAATCTACCGACTTCAATAAATTTTCCATGGTATAAAGTTTAATCAAGTTTTCTTTTGTCTTTACTATTATTATATATTAGATTTTCCTCATATAAATAATAATGTATATTAAAACATGGTAAAGTAATTTATATTACTATGTAAATGAAAGCGGCAGAGATGAGTCAGGTTAGACTACCGCTGGAAAACGATCGATACTAGCGGTACATTAGTATACAGGTGAACAAAACACAATGACTGTGAGGTTCACACATCGATTTGGTCAAGATTAATCTGTTTATATTAGTATATAAGCATCTAGCATCGATATTTAGCTATCGAGATTAACGTTTTTTCATCGAGATTTGTGATTGGGGAGAGCTTGAAGGTGGCATCGAGATGCGAAATATCGAGATGAGATTGATCGAGATATGTGAGCCTACTGTAGTCTACTGTATATCATTATTACTTATCCATATGCGCCTATTTTACTTTTAATATGAACATTTAAGAGCAATAAAAGAACTGGGAGTAGCATTTGGTGGGTAAAAAAGACGTATTATTGCTGCCCGGTCGTATCATGAGGTGAGAGCCCGGGCGGCGGAATATCCTCACTCTCCGACCTCCAGTGCGACACTGACGGCTTGCAATAGAAGTCTCTGTGTTGCAAGAATTTCTAACTGCCTCGCCCGTGTTATCGAGACCGCGTGAGGGAAATTCGCGCGGAAAATTACCCGATAAAAGGGGGAATAAGAGAAAAAATAGATGATAATTGAGGAGGGGGAAGGGGGGGGGGGACACATGGAGGAGTGGTAGCAAGTAATGGAGGGGAATTATCTCACCTAATCACATATTGCTTTGTTTTGAAAGTTTTTTTTTTATGCGCTGGCTCTATAGAGGATGCTCACATTCCACCACAAAAACCTCTATAGAGGACGCTCACCGTTTAAAGGTTAAAGGTGTGAACATGCTAGTACTGTATTTACTTAATCAGGTGAGCCCTTGAATGAGGAAGATAGGGTAAACTTGGTCACCTAATGTCTAATGATATGTCTGATGTGGACATAAGGATGCAATGTAGGCAATTATTTGCTCGGAGCAATATCCATCTATCTATCTATTGCCAGACGCCATGATCCCCGAAGGGGTGGTCATGAATGAATCGCCCCCATGCACCTCTGTCCCCCGTCAGCCGACGACCCTCCTCCCATCCTACACCTCTCTAACGCATATACTTCTCAACTCCATCCTTCCACTTCTCTCTTGGTCTGCCTCTCCCTCTCTGTTCTTCCACCTCACTCTTGTACACTCTCTTAGTAAT
Source organism: Paralithodes platypus (assembly GCA_032716605.1). NCBI lineage: Eukaryota > Metazoa > Arthropoda > Malacostraca > Decapoda > Lithodidae > Paralithodes > Paralithodes platypus. Next base: position 24,098,447 of record CM064565.1, on the reverse strand, counting down.
TTTCTTGCTTCCCATACGTTCCACATGGCCGAAGCATCTCAAGGTGTTCCTTTTTAGTCTCCCCATCCACACCACACTGCTCTCGTACTTCCTTATTCGTCTGTCTATCCCTCCATGTAACTCCACACGCACTTCTCAATGACTCATTTCCACCCCTGTCACTCTTGATTTGTGTCTATCCAACAACGTCCATGCTTCACTCCCGTACGTCAATGTCGGGATTACCACACTATCTTGCAAGGACTTCTTTACTTCCATGCTGACCACCCTATTCCTTGTTACTGCTTTCAGCGTTCCTATAACCTCTTCCCCTGTTGCACACTTTCCCTCGCTTCATTCTCCATACTCCCATCTTTACTCAACTCACTGCCCAAATACTTAAATGAGCTGAAAATAACATACTGTAATGTACTTTAGAACATATTAATACAGCTACAACAACATATTAACGCCTAACTGGCGGTACCCGTCATATGACGGGCTAGAGAACAATGGACAATGTGGCGGTACCCGTCATGTGACGGGCGACATATTGAGCACATTATCGGCTCTGAGAGAAAGTCCACGCGTTGAGAGGACGATAGGCGGGCTCTGACCGTTCGGCCCGACCACAGAGCCGAAACTGTGCCCCCCACTGCAATATTCCACACCCACGGCTTCGCGAGACCAGGAAAAAACTGGGGAAATTACCTTATTTTAGGGTTTTTCACCTCTCGTTGCGCGATCGCTACAGGATAACCCGTGGTCGTACAAGGATGATTCAGGTGTCATTGGAAAGCTCTATTATCGCCCTTTCACGGATACACAATTGTATTACGGTCTGGCTCTTCTTTATGCATGAAAAAGAGCATGGAATGAAGCTCGTTTAGGGTAAGTATGCCTGCTTGGCAGGTAGTAGATGTTACAAACGGCCCCGCTCTTTGAGAGTTAATACATAAACAGTAAATTTAATAGTGGCCCCTCCATCATTGACGATTATGCCTATTACATAAGGCACCCTCTTCAAACACTCGTCCGCCGTAGTTTTGAATCTACCGCGCAGAGCATAACAAATTTGAGGAGCCTTCATCATGAGCGCACGCAACCTCACTCATGGTTCAGTCATTATGAAATTGGGTTCTCACTACAAAAAAACTTTGTAACAAATAAAAAACAAAAAGAAAATAAGAATAACTATTCATAAGCTTTCCATATACTCGTGGATGTACTTGTGTGGATCTTTGACCAGACGCTGACTCAGGCGTCATTCTTCCTTCTCTGCTCTGCGCTCAACCGACCCGGACGTGCCTCCACACGCTCCGCTCGTTCCGCATTTGTTGCGTCCCTAGTAAGTTTTTTTCTCATTTGTTTACTCCGGGATGTATCGAGTAAGGTTAGGATATGCGTAGCAGGAGGGTCCTGGGCAGGTTGCCCGCAGTGCAGTGTATTTTGGGTCGTGTGTTTAGGGCATCTATTCCTGTTGTGGACATGTGAACTTTTTCACGGTTAGCTAGCTTTGTGATGCAGGCGGCTTTCATTACGCGTTATTATTGCTGCCTTTTATCTTTCTGATGAGGTAGCTGTTTATTCTCTGACGTTCCCAGCGTATTTTTCTTCACTTAGTGAATTTTTTTTTTTCTGGGTCCCGAGTCAGTTCTTCCCTTTACCGGGAAGTGTTTGCTACAGTGGTGTGTTGACGGTGGTTCCTGTTGTGATATAATTCAGTGCTTTTTGTTTATATTACGACATGTTTACTGTGTTTTTCCGTCTGCTTAGGCCTAGCCAGCCTCTCGTAGCTTTTGCCACATGCACAAGTGTTATTGATATATGTTATAAATAAGAAGGAATCTGAGTGTAAAATGGAGGGAGAGTAAGAAACTGTTCTGGAAAGAAGTCAAGAAAGTTAGGGAAGGTAGCAAGGGAAACAGTAAGGGTGTGAAAGATAAGAATGGGAGAATGCTAGCCGAGAAGCAAGAGAGAGTCGAAAGATGGAGGGAGTACTTCAGTGAGTTGCTAAATGAAAGGAATGAAGAGCCAGCAAACATAGCTGGATATGGTATGGGAGGGAGAAGAAGAGAAGTAGTGGAGGAGGAGGTGGGGATCAGGAGGTCAGAAGTGTGGGAAGCCATGAAAAGAGTGAAGTTGGGGAAAGCACCAGGAACAGATGGAGTGTGTGGGGAAATGTTGAGGTATGGTGGTGAGATAGTGATAGAATGGGTATGGAAAATGTGCAAACTAGCATGGGAGAAGGGGAGTGCACCCGATGACTGGAAGACTGGCATAATAGTCCCCCTATATAAGGGCAAAGGGGAAAGAGGAGTGTGTGGTAACCACCGAGGAATATGTCTTCTAAGCGTAGTAGGGAAGGTATACAGTAGGGTAGTGATTGAGAGAGTGAGAGTGAGAACGGAGAAATGGATAGGCGACGAGCAGGGAGGTTTTAGGAAGGGAAGAGGATGTGTAGATCAGATTTTTACCCTGAATTGTGTTGTGGAGAAGTATCTGGAGAAGAAACAAAAGGTGTATGTTGCCTTTATGGACTTGGAGAAGGCCTATGACAGAGTGGATAGAGAAGGTTTGTGGAAAGTACTTAGAATATACGGAGTAGAGGGCAAGTTGCTGAAAGCAGTGAAGAGCATGTATGAGGGTGCAAAGGCGGCAGTACGTGTGGAGAGTGAGCAGAGCGAGTTCTTTGACCTGAATGTTGGTTTGAAACAGGGGTGTGTGATGTCCCCGTGGTTGTTTACTGTATATATGGATGGAGTCATGAAAGAAATACTATCAAGAGCAGTGAATGTTGGTGTATCGCTGAAAAGGGAGGGAATTGAGTGGAAGCTACCTATACTGCTGTTTGCGGATGATACAGTTCTGATGAGTGATAATGAATGGGAGTTGCAGGGTCTGGTAAATGAGTTTGGAACAGTGTGCGAAAAACGGAATTTGAAGGTAAATACGGGGAAGAGCAAGGTTATGGTCTTCGAAAGGGGTGAAGTCACAGAGTGTGAGGTGAAGCTGAACGGTCAGGCTATGGAGATCGTCAACTCTTTTAAGTATCTGGGCAGTGTGTTGAGTAAAGATGGGACTATGGATGAAGAGGTGCGGGAGAGGGTACAACGGGAAGAGGGTTGTAGGAACGCTAAAAGCAGTAACAAGAAATAGGGTGGTCAGTATGGAAGTGAAGAAGTCCTTGCATGACAGTGTGGTAATCCCGACACTGACTTACGGAAGCGAAGCATGGACGTTGGTTGAGAGACTCAGACCAAGAGTGAGAGCAGTGGAAATGAATTACTTAAGGAGTGCGTGCGGAGTTACATGGAGGGATAGACAGACTAATGAGGAAGTAAGAAGGAGGTGTGGTGTGGAGGTAGATGTGCTGGAAAGTGTGAAAAGGAACAACTTGAGATGGTTCGGCCATATGGAACGTATGGAAAGCGAGAGAATGACTAAGAGGGTGTACGAGAGCGAGGTGGAGGGACAGAGGGGGAGAGGTAGACCGAATATGAGGTGGAAGGATGGAGTGAGGAACTACATGAACGAAGGCGGTGCTGGTTGGGGGGGGGGCGTCGACTGACTGGGGACAGAGGTGCATGGGGGCGGTTCGTTCGTGGCCACCCCTTCGGGGATCACGGCGTCAGGCAATAGATAGATAGATAGATGTACAGTAAAAGTCCGTTAATCCGACGACCGATGATTCGAATCTCCCAATAGTCCGAATTTTTCAATTTGAGGCCAAATCCGAATTCACCCGATGGTCCGAATTTCAAGAAGTCCCAAAGTCCCCTTTTTGAGGCATTAGGCCACTCAAATGACACATAATGGAGCACACACATATCATATGTTCATGAATTCACTTTAAAAGTTTACCATTGTCATTGTAGCCTATTATCTACTTCAAAACATTCAGATTAATGGTCAAAGGAAGCTACTGATATAATCGTAAACACCTTCGTCTTCTTCTTTTTCCACATCGTCTGCTAGAGAGTTTGTTTTGCTCTTGAACGCATCCTTGGGACGCTCCGATGCGCTACTGGCTTGCACCGCATTTTCTGCAAGCGCATTCAGTCTTGAGCTTGAAAACGCACCTTTGGACGTATTAGTCTTGAGCTTGAAAACGCACCTTTGGATGTTCCGATACGCTACTATTTATAGTTCAGTGATCGGAGCATCCCAAGGGTGCTTTCAAGACAACAAGACAAGGGTGCTTTCAATACAATATAATATAACAGAGCACGTCACAAAAGGAAAATTACAAGAACCTCTCAGGGAAGTGCCGTTGTTACGGCATTACTTCCCGAACCACATCTGATCTTCAAGAGCAAGACAAACTCGCTAGTAGACGGAAAAAGAAAAAGACGTTTATATCAGCAGATTCCTTTGACCATTAATCTGAATGTTTTGAAGTAGGTAATAGGCTACAATGACAATGGTAAACTTTTGAAGTGATTTCATGAACATATGATATGTGTGTGTGCACCATTGTGTCATTTGGGTGGCCTAATGTCTCAATGTTTTCGTCATACACAGGTTCATAGGGGTAAAGTCCGATAATCCGAAAAATCCACTAATCCGAACGAGAGCCGGTCCGCTGCCCTTCGGATTAACGGAAGTTTACTGTACTACTGTGTCATGTGTATCCTGGTTTAGTTGTGTATTGGCTAATTCCACGGACTATATATGTGTCCTGGTTTAGTTGTGTATTGGCTAATTCCTCGGACTATTTATGTGACTTGGGTTAGTTGTGCTTTGGCTAATTCCACGGTCTATTGGTGCGTTCAGATTGAATCTGAACGGGGTGGGTTGCCTTTTCCGGCGGGTTTCCTCGGTTACACCATGAAAACCCGGCTGGTTACCGAGTTTTAATCACGCGTGGTTAAAAAAGGCTTGTTTTCCCCGGCGATTAGTGGCCTGAGGCTCTCCAGGACTGCGTCTCTGTGGTGGGGCCTGTGTTCAGGCGTACTGTGTTTCCCGGCGGGATGGCTTTACCCATTTAACTAAGTGTTCATGCGGACACTTGTTGAGTTGAGTTTTTCCCGGTTTTTGCAAAGCCAGTAAAACTAGGCTGTTTTGTTGATCTTTCCTCCCCGGCGATCTTGTGCAAAGAAGTGGGGTTAGGAATTTTGGGGTTAACGTTAAAATTCACACCCGGCGGTTGCACCTTGGGAGGGTAGGATTAACGGTTTTGTTTAATTCAGTGAAGTTAACCAGACATTCGAGGGGTACGATACGTATCGCCGCCATTCAACATACGGCGATCTAGAACGCTTTGGGAGAAGCCAGATCTAGCATTTAAGACAGGCTGTCCAGTTTTTGATCTGCGAGATAATACGGGGGCTGGCGTCTTTGAGAGTGGTTTTCCAGTAAGAACTTAACAAAACACCACTGGGAAGACTGTGTCAGTTATAAAAAGCCATGCTGGTCTTTATATTATGTCAGAGGATATGCATAAATCTTTTGGACAAGTTAAGATATTCTGAAATCTTTATTAATGAACCCTCCGCGTAGCGAGCCGTGATAGTTGTGTATTACGTCTCGTTACCCGGCGGGTTGTCTAAAACACTTGTGTTCGAACATGTTGGTGTAGCCTTATGAGCATTAATTCCTGGAAATTTTTCTTTTTTCCAGGGCTGAGTTCCGGCGAGACTTTCGAGAACCTGGAGTAAACCGGGGGTGGGTTCGTATTTTCCACCAGTCTCTGTCATGGCTACCATAGACCCTGTGTTTGCCTTGTGTATTGCTCCCTCCTGTTCAGGTATCCCTATCTTTGCACACACTCTTTGCATTAGATGTGTTAAATGTTTAGATCGCTCAAGGGGTTTGTGGGTAACGGGGAACTGTTCCTTCTGTACTCAATTGAGTACCAAAGTGTTGCGGGACAATAGTAGATCCGCGGCGGTCGCTTTGAGGGAGGCCAGGCAACAGTTGACATGTTATGCGACAACAGTGGCTCACAAAGCGCTGCAATGTGACAATGTGATTCCTTGGGATAAATTACTAATTGAGCACCCCCCTATTAAACGTCGCGTTAGAGTAACTGTACGAAAGTCGGCAGAGACTGGGCAGGGTACAGCACTTTCTCTGGTCCCTACACCTTCTAAAAGACCTCGTGAACCCACGCCCCCAGTGACAGCCTCCACGTCACGGGCGCGGTCCAGGTCCAGGTCGCCCCTCCGACAACAGCCACCTAGTCATTCCTCTTCACCAGCTAGAAAGAGGAGTAAAGAGGAAAAGTCCAAGGACAGCTCTAGTGAAAGATCGGAAAAGTCTAAGAGCAGTGATAAGTCTAAGTCACACCGCAGCCATAAATCTTCCAGGAAAGATGCTAAGAAACGAAAGGCCTCCCGGCGTTCGCCGGAGCCTCGTGCCTCACTTTTTGCCTCTACTCCCAACTTATCTAGTATCCAATCGGATGGGGCGGGAGTGGAGTCAGAGACTGTGGTGGGGGTGTTGCCGGCGGACAGGTTACCAATGGAGATTACATACCTAGAGTTAGAGAGTTCGGTAGGCAGTGATCGCCCTGTAGAAGAGTCTAGTGGGGGCTCAGTGGTTGATGGTGTATCTGACTCCCAAGGGAGTTCGGGCCAAGGCCTAGGTGTATGGCGTTATTCCCAACCGGGGCATGAGGGCCCACGTTTGGTTCAAGAGCCACAGGTACGGGCGGACGTCCACCGGGACGAGGTGATCCCATCATCCATTCCTAATTTAACTTGGCACCAAGACGAGGTTCCGGCTTCGGCGGAACCCTCTCACGATGGGCCAGATGACAAGGATGAGGTGTCCATAATCTCTGACATGGAAGTGCAAGAGTCGGGTTCAGTTCTAGACGACTCGCAAGATAGGAATGATTCACCTTTGAGTTCTTCATCCACTAAATTTGTCACGGCGGAGGAAATAGATGGGTTGTTAGTAACGGCTCTCACAAAAAAATTGGCCAACAGCCGGAGATTCCTACAGTGGACCTGGGAGCTCCCATGACGAATTCAAGTGTTCGGCCTCTGATCGCTTCTATTGCTTTGACCAAGATTCCGCACCCTCCCCCTATGTCACCTAATATAGTCGCTAGGCCTGCTTCGGCGGCACTGACTACTTCTAATGTAAGGGTGGTTACGGATGTGAATCCGCCCCCGTTGGATAAAGCACCATTAAGAAAGGTAGCTATACCCCTTTTGTACGGTCCAGATGACTCATGGGTTCAAATGACCCCAACTAAGCCAGAGACAGCACAGCCCACTTTGTCAGGGGAACTTCCAGTGCCACGAGAGTGGGTAATCCAAGGAAATAAATCTAGAAAGTTACGAGCCTTGGATATTGCTGGAAATGTACTTGATGTTAATATTAAGGCCATTCCGAACCATTATCACCATGACTTTTTTGTGTATACAGCTACGCCTGCACTGCCCCCTGCCTCAGCTTCAAAGCTGTTTTCTGACTGGACCAAGCATGACGGTTTTAATGACATAAAAGCACTGTCAGCTCTCACTTCAGAATTAGATTTACAAACGGTCACAGACACAGCCGCTAACCCAGTGTTGAAGGTGGGGCAGTTGGGTCCAGGACCTTGGGTGGAATGGGAAGTAGAGGCTCAGAACTTTGCGACCACCTTCACCTCAAAATCCTCCCACCAGATTCCTCAGGACAGCCATTCTTGGTTCTCTATGCCAGTCTTTTCAGCCGGCGGAGTCCTATCTGCTTTGTTTGCGTTTTTAGCTGCCCCCAAAATCAATCTCTGTGAACTTAAAGATCCTTTCACTACGCCTTCACCAGCTCACCTAGACCGGGGGTTTAGGCTACGAGGGAAGGCGTATAGACTTTTTTCACAGTACATTGTTACGCACCAGGTGGCGAAATCTATGTTACGATCCACTCAGGCAATCGCGGACGCGGAAGCCAGACGATCGGTTGAACTATCTCGGCGATTACTCCTTCAGATGTCGATTCAGTCGTTGGGTGATATACGCACGGCCTTGCTCGAGGCGGTGCGGGTGAGACAGGATCTCAGGATGTCCTTAGTTAGGAAACTCCCTGATAGAATTGCGAACCAGGTGGTCATGTCGCCGGTGCTAACTCCCTCGTTAATGTCCCCTGATGTGTAGAGTATAGGTTTGACTCCTGTAAGGAGATAAAGAAAACCTAATATTTAGTAATATAACCGTAATCATTGACGAACATGCCTATTACATAAGGCATCCTCTTCAAACACTAATCCGCCGTAGTTTGAATCTACCGCGCAGAGCATTTAAAAAACTGAGGAGCCTTCATCATGAGCGCACGCGACCTCACTCATGGCTTCAGTCATTATGAATTGGGTTCTCACTACGAAAAAACTTCGTAAAAAATAAAAACAAAAAGAAAATAAGAATAACTATCCAATAAGCTTTCCATCATATCGTGGATGTACTTGTGTGGATTTCTGACCAGACGCTGATTCAGGCGTCATTCTTCCTTCACTGACATATCAAGTAAACCAAAATCCTTAATACATCAACGAATGGGAAGGGGACGGTCGGGAGGGCCCCAGTCGTCAATGATTACGGGGCCACTACTAAATATTAGGTTTTCTTTATCTCCTTACAGGAGTCAAACCTATAATTTATGAGTGGCCCCTCCATCATTGACGAACATGCCTGATTTCTAAGACTGGAGGGGGACATTCGTAATCATATCATAACTCTAGAAAAGCAGATAATAAAAACAACCACATAGTATTCTTACTTTGAAAATATATTTAAATAACGGCGTAGCCGAACAAATACAAGAAAAAGGGGGTTCAGGCAGGTGCGTGCTTCAAAGAAGCCTGCCTGACAAAAATTGGTAACCCTGAAGATTCTGAACACAGATCTGTAGTTACAAAGGCACCCCACTCAACGAGTGGTGACAAAAAATAACAAGTTATAAGTTTACATGTGCACATAATAAACCCCAACATAAACTTGGAGATAAATTGCAAAGGAACTCCAATAATCTAAAACTAAATTGCTTTCGCAGCTAAACTACTGTAACAACACCGTTGTTTTGTACTTAACATTGTACTAGCACAATTTCTCACTGAGAAATTTTCATAACACATTTTAACCTTAAATTGTATCACAGCTCTCATACTCCGGCGGGGTCTAGGGTGTCCTGTGTGAACTGACTGCACCCCCCCCCCCCCCCCCCCTTTCCCGTGAAAGTAAACAAAAGTGACTGCAGGGCCACCTAGACCCTCTGCCTTAAAGCTATACATGGGAAGGAAGGTTTGTCTAGAGCAACTGACAAGTATCTAGACAGAAACGTATGATTAGACGCCCACAACTGCGTGGACGCTATGTCTTCAACTGAAAAAAATTTCAGGAAACGTAAAGAGGCTGCCCATTTGCGTAAATCGTGGGCCCGACCCACAACGCCGGGATTACTTTCTTTAATGACTTCTACCAGAAGAGAGGCTAATCGCCGTTTAAGTAAGCGTTTACCCGTACTTGCTACCCATAAAGCACCTTGGGGGTTGTGAGGAGCTACTCTCAAATATTTGGTTAGAGCTTGTACTGGACATAAATTATGATGCACCTTTCCCCTTTTTAACGCCGGCACCGTGAACTCAGAAAACACGTGTGCACTATGCTCATTCTTGGCTACAAAACCTGGGGAGGGTGCAATGGAAATACATTTATTAAGTCTACCAAACCTAAGACAATTAGGTGTGTTGCTCATCGCCGCCAGCTCAGACACTCTGTTTCCGGTGGCTAAAGCCAAAAGGAAAACCGCCTTTTTTAAGAGTAATGCAAAGTCTGCAGTATTTTGGTACAGACGAGAGTGAAGCAAAGACAAAGCTTTGTCCAGAGACCAAGTAGGCATGAGCTGACGGGGAGGTGGGCGGAGTTTAAAACATGCTCTCATAAAACCTGTTTCCTCCGCTACCGGTATGGAGAGACCTGTAAGGTCTAAAAAGGGCACTCTAATCGCAGTTAAGTGATTTTTTAATGTTACCACAGATAAACGTTTCTGCTCAAACAGATAATTTAAATAATTAAAAACTAATGCCACTGAGGGTACAGTTTGTTCTGTCCTAACGATCCAGGAAGTAAAGGCTTGCCAATGTGATTGATACTGTCGTTTTGTAGACTGAGTATATTGATTAAGTAATTTATTTGTCACATCTCTACCGTATGGTGCTAGCCACTTGGCCTCCTGAATGTCCATAATGCAAAAGTCAGCGAGGTCGCGAGGTTGCCAATCGCGTCTAAGTGGAAATACCCGACCGGGAGCGATACCGGGTCCGGGCACCACATTTTCAATTGCTGGTACCACAACTGCGCCGGCCACAGTGGCGCGATTAGCGAGACTAAGCCTCGATAATCTCGTAGTTTGTTCACTACGTGGCACATTAGTGACGCATCTGGCGGCGGAAACAGATAGATGGAGCTCCATCTGTTCCAGTCTGTCACTAGGGCGTCTGGCCCCCCTGCCGGCGTTTTCGCCCGGCGGGTGAGGTATAGAGGGAGTTTGTGAGTCTCCTCGGACGCAAAAAGATCCACTTGTGGATGGGAGAGCTCTGCAATCATTAGGTTGAAAATGGGTTGCTTGAGCTCCCATTCTACTGTCGTGGTTTGTCGCCGGGATAGAGCGTCTGCCCAGACGTTCGCTACGCCTGGGAGATAAGAAGCGTGCAGATAAATATCTAGACTGTTGGCTAGAGCAAAAATCTCTTCTGACACGTTTAGCAACTTCCTTGACCTCGTTGACCCTTGTTTCTGAATACAGTGGACTGCATTCAGATTGTCCATTCTGAAGGCCACCGACTTGTCCCGTAACGCCGGGCCGTGAGCCTGAAGGAAATATAAGGGGACTAGTAATTCTTTGACATTGATGTGCGAGATTTCTAAGTGGGACCAAAGCCCCTGACCCTGGTGCCCCTGATTTGACTGAAATCCCCAACCTATTGTGCCTGACGCATCCGTGTCTACCCATACCGTTGGTGGAGGAGAGGTCCATGACATTATTGAGTGCAATGTTTCCCTCTTCGCCCAGACCGCTAGCAAGGTGTGGATTAATTTCGGGATGGGCCATAATTTTCCCGCCGGTAAGAGCGGGAAATATTTGTTGCCTTCCAATATTAATCGTTTTACTTTCAACCGGCCCAACTTGACAGTTAGTTGAATCCAGTTGAGAGAGCCGACCAGAGACTCCCAGACCCTTCGTGTCGTAGTCAGACTGTGAAGAAACCTGAACAGTTTCCTGCGAAACCTGTTGCGATTGTCCACACTCTGACTCAGAGTGAGAGCGGCGGTGTCCCAGACCAGCCCTATCCACTGAATTACTCGTGAGGGAACAAGGTTTGACTTTACCAGATTTACCTTGAAGCCTAGAGTTTTGACATGATTTAAAATGATATTGACATGTTTTATGCATAATTGTTGTGTCTCTGCCACCACCAGCCAGTCGTCCAGATACCACAACACTCTGATCCCTTGTTTTAACAATGGCATCAGGGCTTGCCGGACTAGTTTTGTGAATAATCGAGGTGCCAGGTTCAAACCGAACGGCATCCTCTGAAAAACAAAATTTTGGTGCCTGATCCGTAAGGCCAACAACCTTCGAAATCTTTTGTTGACCGATACGTGCCAATAGGCGTCTGTCAGGTCTAGTGAACACATCCAACCTCCCGGCGGAAGTGTTAGCCTGATTTGGTGTACTGTTAACATTCTGAAAGATTCGTTGTGAATGTGAAGATTCAGATAAGACAGGTCTACGACCGGCCTCATCTGAACACTGTCCCTTTTGGGAACCAAAAATAGTTTGGACGTGAATACAGGGTAATTTGGGGGGACCGGGATGATGACATTCTTGGCAATCATTTCCTGGGCTAGTGACTCCACCTCTAAAGAAACAAAATTCGCCGTTGTCGGCTGACGTAATCGAGGTCGCCGGAGCCACTGCCAAGTGATGCCTTTGCGTGCCACCATCCGTGCCCAAGTGTTTAACGGCCATGCTTGGTGACACGTTCGGAACGACCCAGTTAGCAGACAAGGGTTCGCCGGCTGTACTACCCTCGGTTCCTCCGGCCTTAAGGTAGGCGCCGGGAGTGAGAGAGACTTTAGTTTTTTGATGGTGGGGTTGGTGCTGGCCGCTTCGCCGGCTGGCTGGTGTTGGCCGAAGACTGGCCCTGACCTGGTTTATTTTGGCCGCGTCCTCTCTGACCTGAAAACCTATTCTGTCTATGCCTGTACTGACCCTGGGGGGAGTGGGAGGACTTAGGCGGAAGAAAAGGTTTAGATCCCCCTGGCTGGGCTTTAGTAGTAGGCCTGGGTTTGGGGAAGTTAAATGCAGGTTTCTTAGAAGTGTGCTTAACGGCCTGTGCCATATTGAACACCGTTCGCCATACTTCAGGGGACATTAAAGATGGGGTAAGTACTGGTGACATCACCACTTGGTTAGCAATGCGATCAGGTAGCTTGCGAACTAACGACATCCTAAGATCTTGTCGTGCTCGCACCGCCTCAAGCAAGGCGGTGCGTATGTCACCTAAGGATTGGATTGACGACTGAAGAATCAGTCGCCGGGATAACTCAACCGATCTTCGAGCATCCGCGTCTGCGATTGCCTGAGTAGACCGTAGTAAAGACTTAGCCACCTGCTGAGATACTATGTACTGTGAAAACAGGCGAAAAGCTTTTCCTCGTAGCCTAAATTCTCTGTCTAGGTGAGTAGGGGTAGGGGTAGTGAACGGGTCCTTCAGTTCACAAAGATTAATCTTAGGGGCAGCTAGGAATGCAAACAAAGCCGCCGGGACTCCGCCGGCAGAACCCACCGGCATGGAAAACCATGAATGTGTGTCCTGAGGGATCTGGTGGGAAGATTTAGAAGTGAAAGTGGTTGCAAAGTTTTGAGCCTCTACCTCCCAATCCACCCAAGGTCCTCGACCCAACTGTCCCACCTTCAAAACTGGATTAGCTGCGTCGTCTGTGACGGTCCGTAAATCTAGTTCAGGAGTAAGAGCTGACAGAGTCTTAATATCATTAAACCCATCCAGCTTAGACCAGTCTGAAAATAGTTTTAAGGCTGAGGCAGGGGGTAAAGCAGGCTTAGAAGCATACACAAAATAATCCTGGTGATAATAACTAGGTATAGCCTTAATGTTTACGTCCAGAACATTACCCAAGGCATCCATGGCCCTTAATTTCTTTGACTTGTTGCCCTGGATAAACCACTCACGCGGCACCGGGAGTTCCCCTGACAAGGTAGGTTGGGCAAGCTCTGGTTTAGAGGGGTTCAAAAGAACCCATGACTCGTCTGGCCCATAAAGCAGGGGCATAGCTACCTTTCTAAGAGGTGCTTTGTCTAGAGGGGGTGGATTAACATCCGTTATGACCCTGACATTTGAAGTTGTCAATGCCGCCGTGGCAGGCTTAGTGCTCCTTGCAGGTGACAGAGTAGGAGGGTTAGGAATCTTAGATAAATCAATTGACGTCATCAGAGGCCGTACCGTAGAGCTTGTCGAGGGAGCCCCCATGTCCATTGTGGGGTTTTCTTGTTGTTGACCAAAAAATTTAGATAAAGCATGAGTAAGCAACCCATCAATTTCTTGTGCTGTAACAAACTGGTTTGATGAAGAACTTATAGGAGAATCATTATTATCTTGTGCGGCGTCCAAGCCTGAGCCTGACCCTTGTCCTTCCATATCCGAAATTATTGAAACTTCGTCTTTTTCCTCCCGATCCTCCTGAGAAGACCCCGCCGAGGCAGGGGTACCTTGTTTCCAAGATAAGTCTGGGATAGAGGATGGGATCGCCGCGTCCCTGTGGACGTCGGCTACTGTGTGACTCGTATGAGTCGGACGTGGGTGGTCAGACCCTGGTTGGGCAAACCGCCAAACACCGAGGCCCTGGCCTACGCTCTCTTGAGAGTCTGAAACATTCTCAATTATTGACCCTCCTGAACTTTCCATTTCCAGGGTTAAAATATCAATTGGCAACTCCTCTTTAGGGACAGGCGCTGCACTGGACTCAGAGGCCCTAACACAAACTCTGTCAGGTGTAGAAGTACGATGAGATGCACTAGACTTAGGGGAATGTCGAGAGGACTTCCGATGTGAATCCTTTTTTGAGGATTTATGGCTGCGGTGTGACCGCGAACTAGTCTTAGATCTGGAAGAATCTCCGCCGTGACCACTGGTGGAATCTTCCGTCTTACTCTTCTTACTCTCCGGCGAAGAGGCCCGACTAGAAGACTGTTGTCTGAGAGGTGACCTTGACCTAGATCTCGCCCGCGACGAGGAGGCGGATGCCGGGGGTGTAGGCTCTCTCGGGCGTTTAGTTGTAGTCGCAGACGATACAGAACCCTGACTAGTCTCCGTCGGCTTAACACTCGTGACTCTAGAGGAACGTTTAGGGGGAGGGTGTTCTGACAGCAATCTATCCCAAAGTGGGACGTTGTCACATTGAAGTGACTTATGCGCGACAATGGTAGTGTAGGCCGACATCTGTTGTCGAACCTCTCTCAACGCTACCGCCGCGGTCTTATCATTATCACAAAGGACTTTAACAGCTAATTGAGAGCAAAAGGAACAATTATGCATAACCCAGAGACCCCTTGAACGGTCTAGACATTTAACACACCTTATGCAAAGGGTGTGTGCAAAAATAGGGATACCAGCACAAGTAGGGGTAATGCACAGGGCAAAAACTGGGGCCACGGTAGCCATGACAGAGACTGGTGGGTGAAAACTACCGCCGGGTCTGTATTGGTCCGCCGGAGCTCAGCTCTGGAAAAAACAAGAAAATTTCCAGGAATTAATGCTCATAAGGTTAATCCAACATGATCGCACACCAGTGTTAATAACCCGCCGGGTAACGAGATGCAAAGACACAACTAACACATCTCGCTACGCGGCGGGGTGTAAAGTCTAAACAAATCTTTTGCTAAAGAAAGTGAAGAATACCCTCTGATATAATGGTCCAGCATGGCACTTATAGTCTCTCGGAGGAGGTGACTGTCTCAAGATTCAATTTTGTAACAAAGCAACCCCCCAAAAAGACGCCGGCCCTTGAATTATTTTAGTAGAATAGCCCAGGGCAGGATGATACGAGATCTAATGTTTAACGAATTGTCCCAAAAGATCGCCGTAAGTTAGAAGGCGGCGATACCTGATAGTATCACTAAATTAAATAGGTTAAATTGAATTTTGTAAATTCCTTAGTTCCTCCACCTAGGAGCACCCGCCGGGTGTGAGAATCGATATTTAACCTAATTGAACCTTCAATCGCCGTAAATAGTAAAGGCAGCGATACACAGAGTATCACTATAATGGATCGGTTAACTAACTGGAAGACCTAAGTCGTTCATCTCACCCTACCCAGGTGCACCCGCCGGGTGAGAAGTTTTAAAAGTTAACCCCATAAGTTCCTGTCCCCACTTCTTTGTAAAAGATCGCCGGGGAGGAAAGCCTAAACAACAGCTAGGTTTTTCATGTGGTTGTCGTAAAACCAGGTAGAAAAAACTCCTAAAACGTATGTCCACAAGGACGCCGTTTTATATGGATGGGTACAGCCATCCCGCCGGGAATCAAAGGAGGCCTGAAACCAGGCACCCACAGAGACGCAGTCCTGGAGAGCCACAGACACCCCCCCCGCCGGGGATACAAGCCAGTGTTAACAACCACGTGTGGCCCAACACTGCTCTCGGCCAGGATTTTTTCACGGTGAAACCGAGAAAAAACCCGCCGGAAGGAAACCCACCCTGAACAGACACCATCTGAACAACACACGACACGAGGATAGCCACGCACGACTAACCCAAGGTCACACCATAATCCGTGGAATTAGCCAATACACAACTAAACCAGGAAACAATTATAGTCCGAGGAATTAGCCAATACACAACTAAAACCCGGATACACATGACACAGTAGGGCATATTTTTAAATAATAACACTAGTACATGTGGCAAAGCTACGAGCGGCTGGCTAGGCCTAGGCAGACGGCATAATAACAGTTGAAATATACACACACACTGGAAATATCACAACAGGAACCACCGCCAACACACCACCGTAGCAACAACTTCCAACCCAGGGAAGACTGACTCGGGACCCAGAAAAAACTTCACTAAGTGAAGAAAAATACGCTGGGAACGTCAGAAAACACAGCTTACCTCATCAGAAAGATAAAAGGCAGCAATAATTAACGCGTAGTGAAAGCCGCCTGCATCACAAACTAACTCAACTGTGAAAAAGTTCACATGTCCACAACGTGACCACGAGGGTACATCCGAAATAAATGCCCCATACACTCGACCCAAAATACACTGCACTGCGGGCAACCAGCCCAGGACACTCCTGCTACGCCTATCCTAACCTTACTCGATACATCCTGGAGTAAACAAATGAGAAAAAACTCACTAGGGACGCAACGAATGCGGAACCAGCGGAGCGTGGGGAGGCACGTCCGGGCGGGCTGAGCGCAGAGCAGAGAAGGAAGAATGACGCCTGAATCAGCGTCTGGTCAGAAATCCACACAAGTACATCCACGATATGATGGAAAGCTTATTGGATAGTTATTCTTATTTTCTTTTTGTTTTTATTTTTTACGAAGTTTTTTCGTAGTGAGAACCCAATTCATAATGACTGAAGCCATGAGTGAGGTCGCGTGCGCTCATGATAAAGGCTCCTCAGTTTTTTAAATGCTCTGCGCGGTAGATTCAAAACTACGGCGGATTAGTGTTTGAAGAGGATGCCTTATGTAATAGGCATGTTCGTCAATGATGGAGGGGCCACTAATAAATAACTGTTTTCAATATGGCTCAGGCCTTTAAGCACAGTCCCACCCCTTCTAAGAAACCTGCTTTTAACTTTCCCAAACCCAAGCCAGTCACAAAAGCTCAACCGTGTGGGTCAAAACCCTTTCAGATACCTAAGTCCGCCTCCCACCAAGGTCAGTACAGGTACAAACAAGGTAAGTTTGCAGGTCATAAGGGCCGCAGCTATAGCAGACCAGGCCAGGGCTCGTCTTCTGCCAACGCCGGCCAGTCGGCTAAGCATCCACCACCACCACCACCACCACCACCAGAAAACTAAAGTCTCTCTCACTCCCAGGACCGATCTCACGGCGGGTGGATCAGAGGGTAGTACAGCCGGCGAACCCTTGTCTGCTAACTGGGTCGTTCCGGACGTGTCACCGCGCATGGCCAGTAAATACTTGAACAAGGATGGTGGCACGCAAGGGCATCACCTGGCAGTGGCTCCGACGACCTCGTTTACGTCAGCCGACAAAGGCAACTTTAGTTTCTTTAGAGGTGGAGTCACTAGTCCAGGAAATGATCACCAAGAATGTCATCATCCCGGTTCCTCAAAATTACCCAGTTTTCACATCCAAACTATTTCTAGTACCCAAAAGGGACAGTGTTCAGATGAGACCAGTCGTAGACCTGTCTTATCTGAACCTCCATATTCACAACATGTCATTCAGGATGCTTACAGTAAACCAGATCAGGCTAACACTTCCGCCGGGAGGATGGATGTGTTCTTTAGACCTGACGGACGCGTATTGGCACGTCTCGGTCAACAAAAGATTTCAACGGTTTCTGGCCTTAAGAATAAAGCATCAGACTTATGTCTTTCAGAGGATGCCGTTTGGATTGAACCTAGCACCTCGCTTATTCACGAAATTAGTCCGGCAAGCCCTGATGCCCTTGTTAAGGCAAGGGATCAGGATTTTATGGTATCTAGACGACTGGCTAGTGGTGGCAGAGACGGAACAAGTATGCATAAATCATGTCAACATAACATTAAAACATGTCAAAACTCTAGGGTTCAAGGTCAACCTGGTAAAGTCAAACCTTGTTCCCTCAAGAGTAGTTCAGTGGATAGGGCTGGTCTGGGACACAGCTACTCTCACTCTGAGTCAGTGTGGACAATCGCAACAGATTTCGCATGAAACTGTATGTTCCTTCACAGTCTGACTACGACACAGAGAATCTGGGAGTCTCTGGTCGGCTCTCTCAACTGGATTCAACTAACGGTACGGTTGGGCCGGTTAAGAGTCAAACGTTTAATATTGGAGGGCAACAAATATTTTCCGCTATTGCCGGGGAAAAAATTATGGCCCATACCAAAATTAATCCACAACTTACTAGCGGTCTGGGCGAAGAGGGAAACATTGCACTCGGTAATGTCATGGACCTCTCCTCCGCCAACGGTATGGGTAGACACGGATGCGTCAGGAACGATAGGTTGGGGCTTTCAATCAAACCAAGGGCACCAGGGTCAAGGGCTTTGGTCCCATTTAGAAATTTCCCACATCAATGTCAAAGAATTACTAGTCTCCTTATATTTCCTTCAGGCTCACGGCTCTACTTTACGGGGCAAGGCGGTGGCCTTCAGAATGGACAATCTGAATGCAGTTCACTGTATTCAGAACAAGGGTCGACGAGATCTCGGGGGTTGCTAAACGTGTCAGAAGAGATTTTTATTCTAGCCAACAGGCTGAACATTCAGCTTCACGCATCTTACCTCCCAGGCGTAGCAAACGTCTGGGCAGACTCTCTGTCTCGGAGACAGAGCACAACAGTAGAATGGGCGCTCAAGCAAACCATTTTCGACCAAATGGTTGCGAAGCCTTACCATCCACAAGTGGATTTGTTTGCGTCAGAGAAGACTCACAAACTCCCACTGTACCTCACCCGCCGGACGATAACGCCGGCGGGCGGGCCAGATGCACTGGTGACAGACTGGAACAGGTGGAGTTCCATTTATCTGTTTCCGCCGCCAGATGCGTCTCTAATGTGCCACTTAGTAAACAAACTACAGGATTATCGAGGCGTAGTCTCGCTAATCGCGCCCCTGTGGCCGGCGCAGTTGTGGTACCAGCAATTGAAGACGTGGTGCCCGGACCCGGTATCACTCCCGGTAGGGTTTTTCCACTTAGACACAATTGGCAACCTAAAGACCTCGCTGACTTTTGCATTATGGACATTCAGGAGGCCAAATGGCTAGCACCATACGGTAGAGACGTGACCAATAAATTCATGAATCAATATACCCAGTCTACTAAGCGACAATATCAATCGCATTGGCAGGCCTTTACTTCTTGGATTATTAGAACAGAACAAACTGTGCCCTCGGTGGCTCTGGTTTTTAGTTATTTAAATTATCTGTTCGAGCAGAAACGTTTGTCTGTCGTGACGTTAAAAAATCACTTAACAGCGATTAGGATACCGTTTTTGGACCTTACCGGTCTCTCCATACCAGTTGCGGAGGAAAAGGGTTTTATGAGGGCATGTTTTAAACCCCAACCAGTTCCCCGTCAGCTCATGCCTACCTGGTCTCTGGACAAGGCATTGTCTTTACTTCATTCCCGTCTGTACCAAAATACTGCAGATTTTACATTACTTTTAAAAAGGGCAGTATTCCTTATGGCCTTGGCTACCGGGAACAGAGTATCTGAGCTGGCGGCGATGAGCAACACACCTAATTGCCTCAGGTTTGGTAGACTTAATGAGTGTATTCACATTGCACCTTCCCCAGGGTTCATAGCCAAGAATGAGCACAGTGAACACGTGTTTTCAGAATTCACGGTGCCGGCGTTGAAAAGGGGAAAGGTGCACCATAATTTATGTCCAGTGCAAGCTCTAACCAAATATTTGAGAGTGGCACCTCTAAATCACCACGGTGCTTTATGGGTAGCAAGTACGGGTAAACGCTTGATGAAACGTAGACTGGCTTCTCTCTTGGTCGAGGTCATTAAAGAGAGTAATCCCGGCGTTGTGGGTAGGGCCCACGATTTACGCAAGTGGGCGGCTTCGTTACGTTTCCTTAAGAATTTTTCTGTTGAAGATATTATGTCCACACAGTTGTGGGCTTCTAATCATAAGTTTTTGACTCGTTACCTCTCAGTAGCTCTAGACAAACCTTCCTTGCCATGTATAGCTTTAAGGCAAAGGGTCTAGGTGGCCCCTAAGTCACTTTTGTTTAATTTCAAGAAAAGGGGGGGGGGGGTGCACTCAGTGTAACATAGGACACCCTAGACCCCGCCAGAATATGAGAGCTGTGATACTGTTGATGGGTATTGTGATATTTAAATTTCTCTGTACTATTCATTACAGGAAATTATGCTAGTACAATTTTAGTACAAACAACAGTGTAGTTGTAAGTAGTTTTTGGGCTGAGAAGCAATCTAATTTAAGTTGGTTATATTTTGCAAAGTATATCCACTAATTTTATGGGGTTTATATGTGCACATGTAAACTTATAAATTTTTATTTTTCACCACTTAATTTAAGTGGGGTGCCTTGGTAACTGGCAGATCTGTTCGCAAAATCTCAGAGTTAACCCCTTTTTATCAAGCAGGCTTCTTTGAAGCACGCTCCTGCTTGTACCCCTTTTTGTATAGTTGTGCTGTATAAAGTTTATGCACCAAATATATATTTTTTACAAAGTAAGAATACTATGTGGTTGTTTGATTATCTGCCTTTGCTAGAGTTTGATTACAAATGTCCCCCTCCAGTCTTAGATATCAGGCATAATCGTCAATGATGGAGGGGCCACTATTAAATTATAGGTTTGACTCCTGCAAGGAGATAAAGAAAACCTAATATTTAGTAGTGGCCCCATAATCATTGACGACTGGGGCCCTCCCGACCATCCCCTTCCCCTTCGTTGATGTATTAAGGATTTTGGTATACTTGATATGTCAGTGAAGGAAGAATGACGCCTGAGTCAGCGTCTGGTCAAAGATCCACACAAGTACATCCACGAGTATATGGAAAGCTTATGAATAGTTATTCTTATTTTCTTTTTCTTTTTTATTTGTTACGAAGTTTTTTCGTAATGAGAACCCAATTTCATAATGACTGAACCATGAGTGAGGTTGCGTGCGCTCATGATGAAGGCTCCTCAAATTTGTTATGCTCTGCGCGGTAGATTCAAAACTACGGCGGACGAGTGTTTGAAGAGGGTGCCTTATGTAATAGGCATAATCGTCAATGATTACGGGGCCACTACTAAATATTAGGTTTTCTTTATCTCCTTGCAGGAGTCAAACCTATAATATACGCACCTTAGAATAATAGAACCCCTAGTACACGCAAACATATGTATGAGCCATACACTCCTTATCGATTACGTGGGTGTTACATCAATACTAGCACCCCCCCCCCCCTCCTCCCCTTACACTCACACATATGCACAAACCTTATATTAATTATTGATCACGAGCACGTTGATGGTAGTTCTATCAAGTGAGCACAATGGATATAGCAAATTGGTTAGTAGAGTTTTTAAGAAGGTGATGAAATTAATGCATTGGTTTATAGAATAGATGATATTGATATCATATATACAGAGATTTTTAGAAAAGGTAGTGACCTTACTTTATTGCAATGACTTTTAGAACAAGTATTTACATTATTATATTGCAATAGTTTTTAAAACAGGTAATGACATTGTTGGATTGCTATGGCTTTTATAATAGGTTGTGACATTATTGTAATGTAGTGGCTTATAAAACATGTAATGACATTAATGCAGTGGTGTCATTTTAATTTGTTTTATGACTTAAGCAAGTAACCAACCATGTCCATGACCACCATCCTTCTCTCCTAACACAGCTGTGGTCGGGTGTGTCTCTGCCAGGGTTCCGAGGGGGTCTGGGTGGTGGCGGTGGGTGGCGAGGATCCGGAGCCATGACTCGCCGCGTCTACACCCACGAGGAGTACATCGGGCTGGTGCTGGAGAGTGGACAGGTAGTGGGGGTATGTCACAGGCTATTAACACTATTGGCCATAATTTTTTTTTACATTCAACTTATTTGGGGCTCTAGTTCCCGCTAAACCCAATTAAATTTAGGGGTTGGTGAGGCTAATTCTTTCCCCACCACCTCAGCACATGGTGCTGGAAGAGGAAGCTTAGAGAGTGGAAAAGTGATTAGTTCATTATTTTGAGAATATATGAGGGCTCCAGCACCACATCATTCCCATATGCTGCTGTTTTGCAGTTGGGGATTACCCTCTTAGTTTCCACAACCACTTTTGGGTGACCAGGTCTCACATGTGCATGCATGTCTTTCATGTGTGTGTGTGTGTACGTAGGCCTTTTAATAATAATTATCGAATTTTTACTAGTGGATTATGAGCAGAACCTCTCTGGAGTGTGCTCCTCGCCTGATTAACTTGTAAATTGACCATGTGGGAATTGCATTTGTGGCTGGGATTATTTCAAGTCTGTCAAGTTGATGATTTATTTTAATAAATGGATGTGTATTCACCTATTTGTAGTTTACAGGAATTGAGCTGTGCTCGTGTTGTCCTGTCTCAGTTTCTATTGCCTATCCAGTTTACTTTTAAAGTCGTGGATATTTCTTGCTTCTACAATCTCTGCACTTAAGTTGTTCCACCTATCATGGTGGGTTTGCTGGTGGCAGAGAGGTGGGCAGATTGTGTCATAGGAGTTAAAAGGTTTAATGGAAAGACTGATTTTACTAAGAATGAAAGTCGGGGCGAGAGTCATAGATGTTATATCAGCATATGTCCCCCAAGCAGGCTTAGCTAGAGATATCAGAGAACGGTTCTGGAATGAATTACTAGGAGTGGTTGTCGGATGCAAGGAAGGGAAGGTAGTAATTGTGGGAGGAGACTTGAATGGACATGTCGGGGCAGCTGCCGACTGATATGAGGACAGGGTCATGGCCGAAGGAACCTGGGAAGCGAATACATACTGGAACACTGTACTGCCATGGGGATGGTGGTGTGAAATACTATGTTTAGGAAGAGGATGAGCCATCTGATAACATATGAATCAGGTGGCTCCAGTAGCCAGATAGACTACTTCCTTATCAGCAAATCTGACAGGAAATGGATTAGAGACACTTAAGATCATACCAGGTGAAGAATGCATCCCCCAACACAAGCTCCTAGTGTGTGACATGTGCCTAGGTAGAGTTCCTGTTATAAAGAAAGTTCATTTGCCAAAAAGGAAAGTATGGTTGTTGGAAAAAGAGGAGTACAGAGACAGATTCCACAACGAAATGATGGAAATCGAAAGGAGAATGGGTGTTAGGCCAGATGTTGATAGCAAATGGAGTTTTATAGAGCGCAGCCTCCTCGATACCACAGACAAAGTCTGGTAAAAACAAAGGGGCCACCCAGACATAAGTTCTCCTGGTGGTGGAACAACGATGTCGAAGCTGCAGTCAGAGAGAAGAAGAGATGTTTCAAAGTATGGAAGGAAGGTGGCAGCAAGGAAGAATACCTGTCCGCCAAACGTAATGCTAGAAGAGAGGTCTACAGGGCAAAGAAAACCATACAGGATAGCATAATAGAACAAGTTTGCAGCACTAATAATACCAATGGGGTTTATAAATTAGCTAAGAATGTGAGGGACTGTAGCCAGGATGTCGTGGGTGTAAGATACATAAATAATGACAGTGGCATGACTGTTTACACAGAAAACTAAATCAGAGAGGCGTGGAAGGAGCATTATGAAAGATTGCTTAACCCACCAGACCCGGTTGGGCTCTGAGGAATGAAAGGCGTCCGTCCGACGCATATAAACACAGCCGGTTGGACCGACGCCGCGCACCTCCGAACACAAGAAGGAGAGGCGTAGTTTGTTCTTGTTTCTTACAGTTTCTTACAGTAGATTCTCTGGAAAAAGGCAAACTAGGCCTGTGTATCCAGCTCAGTGCCAGTACTTGCACTACTGCGGTCGTTCACTGTGTTGGCGGCGGCAGCAGCAGACGCAACATTTTTACTATTCTGTATTTTTGCTTTATAATCAAACTTCAAATCTTGTCTTCCCCATGCTTTATCAAGATTACTTTCAAACTTCCTTATTGATTCGGAATCGACTACATACTGGGGCAGTGCGTTCCACTCATTTACCACTCTATCACAAAATGAGTTCTTTGCCTTTTCAAGCCTATTTCTTTCTTTGTAAATTTTCTTATAGTGTCCTCTCGTTCTTGTTCCCTCCCGCATCAAGAAGATACCTTCACACACATCCTCATCATACTTTCCTGACACTATCTTAAAAGTCTCTATCATATCCCCTCTCTTTCTCCTATATGCCAGTGTCGGAAGTCCCAGTGTCCTCAACCTCTGCTCATAGCCCGCGTTCTTCAACGTTGGTACTAGCTTGCTAGCTCTCCTCTGCACTTTCTCCACTGCTTCTATATCCTTTACCATATATGGATCCCACACCTGGTTCGCATATTCCAGGTGCGGCCTAACCAGCGCTGTATAGAGATTCCTGAATATTTCTTCGTCAAGTGACACAAATGTCCTCCTTATCAGCCCTACAATTCTATTGGCTTTGTTTATCTCTTCCGCTAAATGTTCTGAGAAATTTAACTTTTGTCTATCACTACTCCTATATCCTTTTCTGCATTCACTTCCTCTATCGCTTCATACATACTGTATCCTACCTTGTCTATCTTGCTTGTCCCAATCCGCATGTACTTGCATTTTTTTGGATGAAAAGGCATTAACCAATGTTCAGACCATCCCTTCATGCCCTCCACATCTCCTTGAAGAAAACCTACATCTTCCTTACTCCTCACTCTTCTATACAGCTTAGTGTCATCCGCATACAGGTATATCTCACTTCCATTGGTTATAACTTCAGGTATGTCGTTGATAAATATAACGAACAGCAGTGGTCCCAACACAGATCCCTGAGGTACCCCACTTGTAATTTCCCTCCACCCCGCCTATTCCATTCACCAGTACCCTCTGTCTCCGATCTTTCAGGAAGGCTTCTATCTATTTCACACATTTCTCCCCTATATTATAGCTTCTAACTTTCTCTATTAACCTTTTATGTGAGACCTAATCGAAGGCCTTCATAAAATCGCAATATACCACGTCTATAACATCACCATCCTCCAGAATTTGCATCCAATCATCTACCACCTTAATTAGCTGTAGTACCGTCGACCTCCCCGGCAAGAATCCGAACTGTCTCCCACTGAAAAGTTGGTTTGATTTCATATGCTCCATTATTCCTTCTCTAATTACCGTTTCCATTAGTTTACACACAACACTTGTCAAACTGACTGGTCTATAATTCCCTGGGTCATTTCTCTTTCCCTTCTTAAATATAGCTGTTATGTTCGCCTCTCTCCAGTCCATCGGGATTTGTCCTGTATTAAAAGATACCTCAAATAAATTTTGTAATGGCTCTACTAACATCTCACCTCCTTCCTTTATGATTCTTGGATGTATCCCATCCGGGTCCCGGGGACTTACTTCTGTTAATTTTTTCTATAGCCCTCCTTATTCTAGCATGGGAAAACTCTATTAGTTCTAGTGCTGGTGCCTGTTTGATGGGAATAGTAGGCACTGCATCAACCGACTCCACTGTTAGTACCTCCCCAAAGTATTTCCCCAGCACCTCTGCTTTCTCCTTATCAGTTTCTGCTCTATACCCATCATCCAGGTCTCCTATCAGTTCTGGGATACCTACTCTTCTTGTTAACTTTTCCTGAATATACTTCCAGAATATTTTTGGATTATCCTTCACATTTCTAGCAATCTCTCTCTCTCCCTCTCCCTCTCCCTCTCCCTCTCCTTGTCTCCCACCTTATTTTATTGTTTATTTGTCTGCATTCCAAATCCACTTCTTTAGCTTCTATATTAGACCCCCTGTTCTTTTTTAACAATTTTAGTCTTTCCCACAATCGTTTCTTTCTTCTTATCAATGTCCAAAGCTTTCTTTTCATTGGCAATTCTGGGTTCGTTCTTTTCCTCAATTTTGTTTTATCCTTATATTCCCTTACTGGTACACATTTGGATACAGCATTCTCCAGTTTGACTCTAATCTTCCTCCACATTCCTTCAGCGTCTTCACCGTTCAAGTATTCCCCCCAGTCAATGTCCAAACACCGTCTCAGCAGCTCATAATCTGCTCTATCATACATGTATATTTTTGTATTGCTTCTATCATCCCTCTCTGTTTTAATATTGCAACTAAAACTTATACAGGCATGGTCACTACGACCTATAGGGCTATCCACATTGACATGTTCCACTATATTCTCCTCATTGCTAAAAATCAAATCAAGTACACTCCCCTGCGTCCCATCTCTATAGCTTGTCATCTCTGTAATATGTTGCGTTAAAACACAGTCTCTCACTTTCTCTATAAACTTGTTTTCCAGGCTACACTGTCCCGCTGGAGTAGTACAATTTGCCCAGTTGATCCTTGGCAAATTGAAATCTCCAATCAAAATCTTATATTTGTTCTCTCTATTATCTATTTCCTCCATTGCTTTCAGTAGGTTATCATCCTCTTCCCTACTATTATTTGGGCTTCTATATATAGAGGCAATTAGAATTGATCCTCTTGCACATTTTACTTCAATACAGAAATACTCACAATACTGCTGTCTCATATCCACCTCATTTACCTTGAGCTCTTTCTTACATAAATAAACAATCCTCTTCCAACCTCTGCTCTAATAGCATTCCTCTCATATAACTCAAAACCCTCCAAACTATACTCCACCAGTTCCCTCTCAATTCTAGCATTTTTTGGTCTTACTTCCTGTAAGGCTATGACATCAAGTTTTTCCTCTTCATCCTGCAACCTACATATCAGTTCTCTTTTCTTGTCCTGGGTAAACACATCCACATTACTAAACATAATCCTTAATCTATCTACCATTCCTTCAGCAACTACACCATCCCGCTCCTCCTGTCCGTACCCTACTCCCCCCTTAGCACTACTGGGTCTGCAGCTGTATGTTGACGTTTTAGTAGTGAAAAGTGGCTAATATGGCTGACATCGCCACAAAGTTCTCTCTACGGAAATTGTCATCACAACTGAACCAGTTGACTTAGAGAGCTCTACTCAATGCCATTCTACAGGTACGAAACACATCTACGCTTGGGGATGCGCGGGAATACGGAAGCAGTCAAAATAACAAAGATACGGTAGCCTAGGCGAGACATTTTTTCGGCCAAATCCCCCGGGTTTCGGGGATATATTATAGAATGCGTAGCCGGGAATCAAGGGTTAATGTGGAGTTTGACTGGAACAGGAAAAAGCTTAGCTATGTAGTCCCAGTACAAGGCCCTCCGCCTTTGATAGGGTACGACGCTGTTAAAAGTGCTATACTGTACTGTAGATAAAATGAAGTCAGGAAAAGCCGCTGGGAGCTCCGGCATTGTCGCTGAGATGCTAAAAGCAGCTGGAGATATTGGGGTAAAATTGGTCACAGAGCTGATAAATGCTATCATAAAGGAGGAAAAAATTCCCGATGCATGGCAGAAAAGTGTTGTAGTAAATATATACAAAGGCAAGGGTGACTCCTTAGACAGGGGAAATTATCGGGGTTTGAAAATGCTCGATCAAGTCATGAAAGTTAGCGAAAGGGTCTTTGAATGCATTATCAGGGAAAGTGTTGCTATCAACGACATGCAGTTTGGATTTATGCCAGGACGTGGCACAACTGATGCTATCTTCACTCTTAGGCAAATGCAGGAGAGGTACTTAGAGAAAAACAGGGAGTTATACCTAGTTTTTGTAGATCTGGAGAAGGCCTTTGACCGGGTGCCCAGGGAGGTAGTGCAGTGGGCTATGAGAAAACTCTTGAGTAGAAGAATGGCTGGTGCGTGTGATAATGAGAATGTATGAGGGGTCACGGGCAGCAGTTAGAGTAAACGGGGGTCTGAGCGAAGAGTTCCCAGTGAAGGTTGGAGTTCACCAATGTTCAGTTCTGAGCCCATTACTGTTTGTTTTAGTCCTGGAGGCTCTGTCAAGGGAATTTAGGACAGGCGAGAGACTCCCTGAGTCCCTCCCTCCTCCTCCCAAGACAACGCAGAGGGAGGCGAAATAGGCGTCGAATGTGACAAAGGCACAGGAGGGGGCACAGTCCGAAACAGCGCAGCAGCTCGAGACGGAGGAGGAGCAGGAAGGACCACCGGTGCAGCAGGAGATGAAGGGCGACGAAGCATCCAGGCCTGCCCATCCACAAGCTCCCCGACTAGGGCATGAGTCGGACGACGTGACGGAGAAAACACAGCCGGCACTACAGTAGGCAAGGTGGGACTAGTGGGTGTACGCTTCTCTGCCCTGAAGAGCGTATGACCCTTGTCAGGAATGGGAAAGAGAGCAGGCCGAGTAGGAGAGAGGGAATGATGACGACGAGG
This sequence comes from Paralithodes platypus, assembly GCA_032716605.1. Classification (NCBI taxonomy): domain Eukaryota; kingdom Metazoa; phylum Arthropoda; class Malacostraca; order Decapoda; family Lithodidae; genus Paralithodes; species Paralithodes platypus. Next base: position 24,070,355 of record CM064565.1, on the reverse strand, counting down.
CGAGTGTGAAGTGGACCTGTGACGCTTTCCCCCCCCCCCCCCCCCCCCCCTTGTTGTCTCCCAGAGTCCGCAGACGGAGGCACCCGAGACAGGGTGGCCTGGCGCCCAGCCAGCGATAACTCTGGGAGGCGCAACAGGACCCTCACAAGGGAGTCCCGGAAGCGAGGGGTCCCATGCAGGGAGGGCCGTACTAGGCGGGAAACGCCCGTCCACGTAGCACAGAGGGAAGGACCACACCGACAAGGGTCATAGGAAACCCTGTGGTAGCAGGCAACGGGGATGCAGCATTCCTCATGTTACAGAAAGAACCCCACCGTAGGGTCTGGCAGAAACACCAAGAAGGTCACAAGTAATGACACATAGAGCCCAGGAACGAAGCATAGTATGCAGAAAACCCTTAAGGATCCCAATAAAAAATCACAGGCACAAGGACAGAAAGGCGCACCTAAGTGCAAACTAGACCTTGAGCCCGGAGCACCAACCTGCGAAGGATTGAAGACCCCACCCTCAATTGAAGGGAAGAAGAACGCCCCACCACAGGGTAGGACCCGGTAGGAACACAGGGAAACCCACAAAGTTACAGGGAAACCCCAAGCACCAGGCCAGAATACACCACGAGCCAGGTAAAACGTCCGTGGAAGGAGTAATCCACCCGACAAGTCAAGGGAAGAAGGACGCCCCACCATAGGGTAGGACCCAGTAGGAACACAGGAGAACCCACAAAAAGTGTCAGTGAAAACCCAAGCACCAGGTCAGACTAGACCAGTGGTTCTTAACCTTTTTAAGTGCTCGTACCCCTTGTGCTTCCATAATATTTTATCGTACCCCCTGTCTAAAATGACTTATTATAATTAACGATGAAGAAGATGAATTTATTATACTGGCCTGCTGGGACAAGCTCTGATTAGGACATACAGTGAGGAGTGAAGTGGAGAAGAGCAGGGGGGATGGGGCAGAAGCAGAAGGGACTTGATAATTAAAATGTTAATAATTGATTTGAAATACAATTTATTGAATATAATTCATTGTACAATATATTGAATACAGTACATACAAATTACTGGATACAAAAATAGGTCTTCAAGTACAACCGTACTCTTTCATTAATTTCATTGGAGGTGTTTGGTGTTGTGGTGACGTTAATAAAAAATAGATTACACAGTACACCGACTGTCTGACACATTACTATGGCTCTTTTGTTGTTGGTTTTCATCAATGATTATGCCGAAACGAGTTTCATTTTTTGAGATAGCCACACGCATGTCATGCCTTGCATCCAAACAATTCCTGGCCTTGGTTTTGATGTGCAAGAGTGTTGAAAAAACACTTTCACATAAGTAGGTAGTCGAAAATGGCACAAGGACCTCCTAAGCTCTCTCTGTTAACTGGGGGAATGTGTTGAGTTGTGCACACCAGAAGGTACAGTAGGGTCTCACATAAAACGAGTTTATGGTCGATAAACGAGGGCGTTTTATGCGATTTCGTTTTATGTGAACACAGCATTTTGGTGGCCCAATATCGTCAATGTTCACTGGAAGCGTAAATTTCCGTCAGGAGCGTACGATATTTCGTACGTTTTGTACGATATTTCGGCGTTTTATATGAAAGCGTACGATATTTCGTACGTTTTGTACGATATTTCGGCGCTCTATATGAAAACTCCTCGGATTTGCCCCACTTTGGCGGCGGACTCGTTTTATGTGATCACATTCGTTCTGATCTAAAATTAAATATTAATATTTTAGGTCGGTCGTTTTAATCGAGACTCGTTTTATGCGAACACGTTTTATGCGGGACCCTACTGTATCTAACTGCATTGAATCAAACTCTCTTCAAAATTATTTTTGTTTTAATTTATTTGTTTGACACCATGTCTCGTACCCCCAGTTAAGAATCACTGCAATATACCATACAAACCCCACACTGCAACAATACGAACCTGTTCCTACGAAGCCCAGAACACAACTGACCAATGTCCAACTTCTGAGCTAAGCAACACGTATGCAACAGCGCCAGTCATATAACTGAACACGTATTATACGAGTAAAACTGACGACGTATGAAACACGTTAAGTCTCAAACCCGTAAGTATAAGTCAGGTAACAGTTATACAAATATAATTACATAATATTTTTGAGTTAGAAAACGGTAAAGAATTTAAAATAAATACTACCTCAAAAATAATAATACATGTAATTATAATAATTATAATTATTCATGACTTGAAACATTTATTATTTTATTTATTATTATTTTTTGAATGCAAGTACTATACAGCATTGAATTTAACACCATGTCTCGTACCCCCTGCTTCGATGTTTCGTACCCCCAAGGGGTACACGTACCCCCGGTTAAGAACCACTGGACTAGACCATGAGCCAGGTTAACCATCCATTGAAGGATGTATCCCCCCTTGCAATGCAAGGGAAGAATAAGGCCCCGGCATAGGCCAGGGCTAGGCAGTATCCCAGGCATGTACACAATGAATGACACACTGACATGAGGAAGGAATCATAGCAAGCCAGTTGAGCATGCACAAAAACCCCTAGGTATCCCCATGAAAAACTACAGGCACAAGGACAGAAAGTCGCCACACAGCGCAATCTAGACCTTGAGGCTGGAGCACCTTCCCAGTGAAGCAGATATCCCCCCCACTCCCCCCTAATGGAAGGTAAGTAAAAAAGGCCCCCAACATGGAAGGGCCAAGCAGTACACAGGTGAACCTACAAAAAGTGCCAGTGAAACCCCACACACCAGGTCAGAGTAGACCAAGAGTCAGTTTCACTGCCCATGGAAATATTGCATTTCCCCCCATAAAAGGAGGGAATAATACCTGAAGGCCTTTAGGCACCGATGAGGAAGTGTAGAAATGAAGCTGCAGTGATGTCACAAGTCCGCTCCCAGAGCGGGAATGTCCGCTCCCAGTGCGGGAAGGTACCGACGAGCGGGCGGGAACGTCGCGCACCGGGCGGAATCGTCCTAGAGCGGAGCGGGCCACAGCCCGTGTGAAAAAACAGAAGAGCGTGAACACCCAGCCAACTAGCCTCTGATATGGAGGCAGTAAAAGCCCGGGCTTGCCTTCCTAATGACAGTATTGAGATCCGGGCGATCTGGCCGAAAAACGTCTTTAATAGGCTACCCGTATCTTTGTTATTTTCACTGTTAGTGAATTCCCACGCATCTCTAAACGTAGGTGTGTTTCGTATCTGTAGACTGGCGTTGAGTAGAGCTCTCTAGGTCAACTGGTTCAGTTGTGATGATGATTTCCGTGGAGAGAGTTTCGATGTAATGTTAGCAATATCAGACACTTTTTAACACTAAATCTGTTCTTAGCTGACAACACAATAACAAACTCCGACTCTTCTTCTTGTTTTCGGAGGTGCAGTGTCGCAAAGACAGGCTTTGTTTACATACGTCGGACGCACGGCTTTCAAAACAAGCTTAATAGGCTTTCAAGCTTACAGATTTCAAGGGGACACCCGGGTTCCTGCCCATCTGCCGCGGTGTCATTTTAAAATGCTACCTGGGCGGGAAGGGTTAAAGAAGTCTTCGAACCCTATGAAATCGGTTCTTGAAAACAGCCATTTATGTAATACACGCAGTGTTCACAAATTTTGGAATTCCAGGCCACACTAGTTCTGTCCACACATTACTCATGGTACAAACACCGGTTATGTCCTATAAGTCAAAATTCCTGACAGTCTCGCGAGGAGCACCACTGTATGTCCCCGGTAGGAGGTGTTGATTCCTGGGGTACCAATCGTGCCATCCTGGAAGAAGACGGACCCGGAGTTTGGAACCCCACAAACCAAAAGTCGTCCTCCAGCTCTACCGGGGATCTCGGGGGGGAGAGGTGTAGAGACCCGGGCATCGCTCCAACCTGTGGTGGGTAATAAGTCTTTAGAACCCGGAACCTAAAAGTTCGCTTTTTAAAAATACACAACCAACTTTGCATATGTGCAACTATTGAAGTTTGTAAGGTCTCAGTATCTGGACAAAAAGTCTGTCTCATGAATACACAACTAGCTTATTCATCGTAACTCGATTAAAATTAAATTTTGTTAATTGCATAGTACTAAAAATATTCTTACCAACCAGAGATGAAAGTACGAGGACTTGAGGATTGACTGACCAGCTGCAGTAACACGGTATGGTACTTACCCGCCGAAGATGACCGGAGTTCATGAACTAAACACTTACTCGGGACTTACCCCAGCGGGCAGGATGAAGCAGGGGTGTGGAGCGGGAACAAGCAAGGCTCCGGCTCCTTCCCAGGCTTGCACCCGTGCAAGCAGGGTGGTGTGAATGGGGAGACTATGGATCCTTCCAACCCACTCTGGAAAGATATTTCCAAGAATCAATTCTACTTAATAACAAGGAAGCCGTCTAGATGATAAAGTGAACAGAACTAATTAATGCTCGTACTGGCAACCTGACGAACAACCCGTAGTTAATACCTACCGTAGTATACCGTGGTTCTCTACCCGGAGTTTCCGTTAATGACTGATGGATTGCGGTTATTATTGAACAACCGGAAAGTGAAAAAGAAGCATCTCAAATAATGAGAAAGTAATTGACAGCTGTTACGTTATTATGGAAAAATAACTCAAAAGTGTGATGTAATCCAACTGACTACCTGGAGATGAAAATATAAAGCAAGGTGTGGAGGTAGATGTGCTGGAAAGTGTGAAAAGGAACAACTTGAGATGGTTCGGCCATATGGAACGTATGGAAAGCGAGAGAATGACTAAGAGGGTGTATGAGAGCGAGGTGGAGGGACAGAGAGGGAGAGGTAGACCGATAGAGAGGTGGAAGGAGGGAGTGAGGAAGTATATGAACGAAGGCGGTGCTGGTTGGGGGGAGGGGCGTCGACTGACTGGGGACAGAGGTGCATGGGGGCGGTTCGTTCGTGGCCACCCCTTCAGGGATCACGGCATCAGGCAATAGATAGATAGATAGATCACTGCAGAGCTGAAAGATGAGTTAAAAATCTCTACTCGGAGTTCTACGGAGTCTAAGAGATACTGTATATAACGTTAAGTGTACTTACTCAAGTTTCCGGAGTTAATAAACAGTAAAAATCCGGCTAGCCGGTAATTACTATAGGGGGATAGGGGGATATTCATGGTGCACCTGATAGCACCCGGAGTTTCAGACAAACTCTGTGAGTGGCCCGTAGGTTCACCCGGAAGAGAAGGGGGATAGTCGCAAGACTAAGATTACAAAGTTTTGAGAGTGCAGTTGTAGGGGTCATGAAGAACAAGGAGAGTGTCGTGAGGGAGGCCATGGACAGGGATAGGGGTGTAATCTTGTATGGAGATATAGAGACTCATATGAATGATAATGGAGTGAGAAAAGTGAGGGATATGGAGACAGTGAAGGAGGTCATGAAAGGTGTGGATGAGGACGAATATGGATGGGAAGGGCAGGTGGAGGAGGTCAGTAGGATAGGTAGATATAAAAGGGGAGAGATGAGACCCATAAGGGTACAGTTTAAAACTAGGGCAGTGGCAGAGACTGTGACAAATTTTAGTTGGAGGCTAAATACAAATGAAAAACTGAAACACATAAGACTAAAGAAGGATTTGAGTATAGAACAAAGGAAAAAAAATAAGGAATTACAAGAAAAGGCTGATGAAAATAATGGAAAGTTGGGTGAGGAGGATAAGAGAAATTTTTACTGGCGAGTGAGGGACGGAAAAGTGAGGAAGTGGTTTATAAGAGTAGAAGGGAGGGGGAGATCAGGGAGGGAAGAGAATGTGATGGGAGTTGTGACGGAGGAGGAGAACGGGGTGGAGGTGTCACAGGGAGAGACAGGAGACAAAGTGACAGACCCAGTAGTGCTAACGGGGGAGTAGGGTACGGACGGGAGGAGCGGGATGGTGTAATTGCTGAAGGGATGGAAGATGGATTAAGGATTATGTTTAGTAATGTGGATGTGTTTACCCAGGACAAGAAAAGAGAACTGATATGTAGGTTGCAGGATGAAGAGGAAAAAACCTGATGTCATAGCCCTACAGGAAGTAAGACCAAAAAATGCTAGAATTGAAAGGGAACTGGTGGAATATAGTTTGGAGGGTTTTGAGTTATATGAGAGAAATGCTATTAGAGCAGAGGTCAGAAGAGGACTGTTTATTTATGTAAGAAAAGAGCTCAAGGTTAATGAGGTGGATATGAGACAGCAGTATTGTGAGTATTTGTGTATTGAAGTAAAATGTGCAAGAGGATCAATTCTAATTGCCTCTATATATAGAAGCCCAAATAATAGCAGGGGAGAGGATGATAACCTACTGAAAGCTATGGAGGAAATAGATAATAGAGAGAACAAATATAAGATTTTGATTGGATATTTCAATTTGCCAAGGATCAACTGGGCAAATTGTACTACTCCAGCGGGACAGGGTAGCCTGGAAAATAAGTTTATAGAGAAAGTGAGAGATTGTTTTTTAACGCAACATATGGTAGAGATGACAAGATATAGAGATGGGACGCAGGGGAGTGTACTTGATTTGATTTTTAGCAATGAGGAGGATATAGTGGAACATGTTAATGTGGATAGCCCTATAGGTCGTAGTGACCATGCCTTTATAAACTTTAGTTGTAACATTAAATCAGAGAGGGATAATAGAAGCAATAGAAAAATATACATGTATGATAGAGCAGATTATGAGCTGCTGAGACGGTGTTTGGACATTGACTGGGGGGAATACTTGAACGGTGAAGACGCTGAAGGAATGTGGAGGAAAATTAGAGTCAAACTGGAGAATGCTGTATCCAAAAGTGTACCAGTAAGGGAATATAAGGATAAAACAAAATTGAGGAAAAGAACGAACCCAGAATTGCCAATGAAAAGAAAACTTTGGACATTGATTAGAAGAAAGAAACGATTGTGGGAAAGATTAAAATTGTTAAAAAGAACAGGGGGTCTAGTATAGAAGCTAAAGAAGTGGATCTTGAACGCAGACATATAAACAATAAAATAAGGTGGGAAACAAGGAGGGGGGTAAAGGAGAGGGAGAGAGAGATTGCTAGAAATGTGAAGGATAATCCAAAAATATTCTGGAAGTACATTCAGGAAAAGTTAACAAGAAGAGTAGGGATCCCAGAGCTGGTAGGGGGGTTGAATGATGGGAGTAGAGCGGAGACTGATAAGGAGAAAGCAGAGGTGCTGGGGAAATACTTTGGGGGGATACTAACAGTGGAGTCGGATGATGCAGTGCTTACTATTCCCATCAAACAGGCACCCACTAGAAATAATAGAGTTTTCCCATGCTAGAATAAGAAGGGCTATAGAAAAAATGAACAGAAGTAAGTCACCGGGACCGGATGGGATACACCCAAGAATCATAAAGGAAGGAGGTGAGATGTTAGTAGAGCCATTGAAAATGTTATTTGAGGTATCGTTTAATACAGGACAAATCCCGATGGACTGGAGAGAGGCGAACATAACAGTATTTTAAGAAGGGAAAGAGAAATGACCCAGGGAATTATAGACCAGTCAGTTTGACAAGTGTTGTGTGTAAACTAATGGAAACGGTAATTAGAGAAGGAATAATGGAGCATATGAAGTCAAACCAACTTTTCAGTGGGAGACAGTTTGGATTCTTGCCGGGGAGGTCGACGGTACTACAGCTAATTAAGGTGGTAGATGATTGGATGCAAATTCTAGAAGATGGTGATGTAATAGACGTGGTATATTGCGATTTTATGAAGGCCTTCGATAAGGTCCCACATAAAAGGATAATAGAGAAAGTTAGAAGCTATAATATAGGGGAGAAATGTGTGAAATGGATAGAAGCCTTCCTGAAAGATCGGAGACAGAGGGTACTGGTGAATGGAATAGGCTCGGGGTGGAGGGAAATTACAAGTGGGGTACCTCAGGGATCTGTGTTGGGACCACTGCTGTTCGTTATATTTATCAACGACTTACCTGAAGTTATAACTAATGGAAGTGAGGTATACCTGTATGCGGATGACACTAAGCTGTATAGAAGAGTGAGGAGTAAGGAAGATGTGGGTTTGCTTCAAGGAGATGTGGAGGGCATGAAGGGATGGTCTGAGCATTGGTTAATGCCTTTTCATCCAAAAAAATGCAAGTACATGCGGATTGGGACAAGCAAGATAGACAAGGTAGGATACAGTATGTATGAAGCGATGGAGGAAGTGAATGCAGAAAAGGATATAGGAGTAGTGATAGATAATAAGTTAAATTTCTCAGAACATTTAGCGGAAAAGATAAATAAAGCCAATAGAATTGTAGGGCTGATAAGGAGGACATTTGTGTCACTTGACGAAGAAATCTTCAGGAATCTCTATACAGCGCTGGTTAGGCCGCACCTGGAATATGCGAACCAGGTGTGGGCTCCATATTTATTAGTGGCCCCTCCATCATTGACGAACATGCCTATTACATAAGGCATCCTCTTCAAACACTAATCCGCCGTAGTTTGAATCTACCGCGCAGAGCATTTAAAAACTGAGGAGCCTTCATCATGAGCGCACGCGACCTCACTCATGGCTTCAGTCATTATGAATTGGGTTCTCACTACGAAAAAAACTTCGTAAAAAATAAAAACAAAAAGAAAATAAGAATAACTATCCAATAAGCTTTCCATCATATCGTGGATGTACTTGTGTGGATTTCTGACCAGACGCTGATCCAGGCGTCATTCCTCCTTCTTTGCTCTGCGCTCAGCCTGCCCGGACGTTCCTTTCAGGCTCCGCTGGTTCCGCATTCGTGGCGTCCCTAGTGAGTTTTTTCTCATTTGTTTACTCTGGGATGTATCGAGTAAGGTTAGGATAGGCGTAGCAGGAGTGTCCTGGGCTGGTTGCCCGCAGTGCAATGTATTTTGGGTCGTATGTATGGGGCATCTATTTCGGATGTACCCTCGTGGTCCTGTTGTGGACACGTGAACTTTTCACAGTTTGGTTTAGTTGGTGATGCAGGCGGCTTTCATTACGCGTTAATTATTGCTGCCTTTTATCCTTCTGATGAGGTAAGCTGTGTGTTTGCTGACGTTCCCAGCGTATTTTTCTTCACTTAGTGAAGTTTTTTCTGGGTCCGTGTCAGGCTTCCCGGGGTTGGGAAGTTTTTCGCTTCGGTGGTGTGTTGGCGGTGGTTCCTGTTGTGATATTCCAGTGTGTGTTTATATTTCAACTATTTTCTTGCCGTCTACCTAGGCCTAGCCAGCCGCTCGTAGCTTTGCCACATGTCTAGTGTTATTATTTATTTTATAAATATGCCCTACTGTGTCATGTGTATCCGGGTTTTAGTTGTGTATTGGCTAATTCCTCGGACTATATTTGTTTCCTGGTTTAGTTGTGTATTGGCTAATTCCACGGATTATGTTGTGACCTTGGTTAGTCGTGCGTGTCTCTCCTCGTGTCGTTTTGTTCAGATGGTGTCTGTTCAGGGTGGGGTTTGCCTTCCGGCGGGTTTTTCTCGGTTTCACCGTGAAAAACCTGACCGATGAGCAGTGTTAGGCCACACGTGGTTGTTAACACTGGCTGGTTCCCCGGCGAGGGGAGGTGTCTGTGGCTCTCCAGGACTGCGTATCTGTGGGTGCCTGGTTTCAGGCCTCCTTTATATTTCCCGGCGGGATGGCTGTACCCATCCTTACATATATATTTAGTTATATATAAAGAAACGATGTTCGTGAGAACACTCGTTTTTTATAGGTTTTTCTACCTGGTTTAACAAACCACGGGGAAAACCTAGCTGTTGTTTAGGCGTTCCTCCCCGGCGATCTTTTACAAAGTAGTGGGGTCAGGAACTTGTGGGGTTAACTTTTAGACTTCTCACCCGGCGGGTGCACCTTAGCAGGGTGGGATAAAACGACTTAGGTCTCTTATAGTTAACCAATCCATGTGAGTGATACTCTGTGTATCGCCGCCTTTACTCTTACGGCATTTGAAGGATCAGTGAGGTTTAACCAAATCGATTTCCACACCCGGCGGGTGTCCCTAAGTTTAGGAACTAAGGAATTTATAAACAAATTCAATTTCGATTAACCTTAATTGGGTGATACTTTCAGTATCGCCGCCTTCTATTTTTACGACGATCGTTTGGGACAATTCGTTAAAAAATCAGATCTCGTATATTCCTGCCCTGGGCTATTCTACTAAAATATTTCAAGGGCCGGCGTCTTTATGAGGGGGGGCTTTGTTACAAAATTGAATCTTGAGACAGTCACCACCTCCTACAGACTATAAGTGCCATACTGGACCATTATATCAGAGGGTATTCTTCATGTTCTTAGCTAAGAAGACTTGTTTAGCCTCTTTATACCCAGCCGCGTGGCGGGATGTGTTAGCTGTGTCTTTGCATCCCGTTACCCGGCGGGATATTAACACTTGTATGCGAACACTTGGGTTAACCTTATGAGCATTAATTCCTGGAAATTTTCTTTATTTTTCCAGAGCTGAGCTCCGGCGGACCAATACAGACCCGGCGGTAGTTCCTCTCACCAGTCTCTGTCATGGCTAATGTCACCCCAGTTTTTGCCCTGTGCATTACCCCTACTTGCGCGGGTATCCCAATTTTTGCACATACCCTTTGCATAAGGTGTGTTAGATGTCTAGACCGTTCAAGGGGTCTCTGGGTTACAAGTAATTGTTCTTTTTGCTCCCAATTAACCAATAAAGTCCTGTGTGACAATGACAAGACCGCGGCGGTAGCGTTGAGAGAGGTCAGACAACAAATGTCGGCCTACACTACCATTGTCGCACATAAGTCACTTCAATGTGACAACGTCCCACTTTGGGATAAGTTGCTGTCAGAGCACCCTCCCCCTAAACGTACCTCTAGAGTAAGGGGTTTTAAGCCGACAGAGACTAGCCAGGATTTTGTATCGTCTGTGGAGACGTTTAAACGCCCGAGAGAGCCTACTCCCCCGGCAGCCACCTCCTCGTCGCAGGCGAGATCGAGGTCAAGGTCTCCCCTCAGACAACGGTCTTCAAGTCGGGCCTCTTCCCCGGCTAGTAAGAAGTGCAAGACTGAAGCTTCCCCCAGGGACCATGGTGGTGATCCGTCCAAACCTAGGTCCAGTTCGCGGTCACACCGTAGCCATAAATCCTCCAAAAAGGATTCCCATAAGAAGTCCTCTCGACATTCTTCTAAGTCTAGTGCATCTCATCGTACCTCTACACCTGACAATGTTTCTGTTACAGCCTCAGAGTATAGTGAAGCGCCTGTCCCTAAACAAGATTTACCTATTGATATTTTAACCCTAGAAATGGAGAGTTCAGGATATTCAATAATTGAGAATGTTTCAGACTCTCAAGAGAGTGTAGGCCAGAGCCTAGGTGTTTGGCGTTTTGCTCAGCCAGGGTCTGTCCATCCACGTCCGACTCATACGAGTCACACAGTAGCCGATGTCCACAGGGACGCGGCGACCCCATCCTCTATCCCTGATTTATCTTGGAAACAAGGTGCCCCTGCCTCGGCGGGGTCTTCTCAGGAGGATCGGGAGGGACAAGATGAAGTGTCATTAATTTCAGATAGGGAAGGACAAGGGTCAGGCTCAGGCCTGGACGCCGCCCATGATAATACTAATTCACCTGAAAGTTCTGCACCTAACCAGTTTGTTACAGCACAAGAAATTGATGGGTTACTTACTCATGCTCTATCAAAATTCTTTAATCAACAACGAGAAAACCCCACAATGGACTTGGGGGCTCCCTTGACAGGTTCTGCGGTACGGCCTCTGATAACGTCAATCGATTTATCTAAGATTCCTAACCCTCCTACTTTGTCACCGGCAGGGAGCTCTAAGCCAGCTACGGCGGCATTCACTACGTCAAATGTCAGGGTCATTACGGATGTTAATCCACCCCCTCTAGACAAAGCGCCTCTTAGAAAGGTAGCTATGCCCCTGCTTTATGGGCCAGACGAGTCATGGGTCCCTTTGAACCCCTCTAAGCCAGAGCTTGCCCAGCCTACCTTGTCAGGGGAACTCCCGGTACCACGTGAGTGGTTTATCCAGGGAAATAAGTCTAAGAAATTAAGGGCATTGGATGCCTTGGGTAATGTTTTGGATGTAAATATCAAGGCTATACCTAGTTATTATTATCAGGATTATTTTGTTTATGCATCTAAGCCTGCTTTACCCCCTCAGCTTCAAAACTTTTTTCAGACTGGTCTAAGCTGGATGGGTTTAATGATATTAAGGCTCTGTTGGCTATTACTCCTGAACTAGATTTACAGACCGTCACAGACGAGACAGCTAATCCAGTGTTGAAGGTGGGACAGTTAGGACCAGGACCTTGGGTGGATTGGGAGGTAGAGGCTCAGAACTTTGCAACCACTTTCACTTCTAAATCTTCCCACCAGATCCCTCAGGATACACATTCATGGTTCTCAATGCCGGTAGGTTCTGCCGGCGGAGTTCCGTCAGCTTTATTTTCCTTTTTAGCTGCCCCTAAGATTAATCTTTGTGAACTAAAGGAACCATTCATTACCCCTACCCCTTCTCACCTAGACAGAGAATTTAGGCTTAGGGGAAAAGCTTTCCGCCTGTTTTCACAGTACATAGTTTCTCAACAGGTGGCTAAGTCTTTACTCAGGTCTACTCAGGCAATCGCAGACGCGGATGCTCGAAGATCAGTTGAATTATCCCGGCGTCTGATTCTTCAGTCGTCAATTCAATCCTTAGGTGACATACGCACAGCCTTACTTGAGGCGGTGCCAGCACGACAGGCTAAGAAACCCGCATTTAACTTCCCCAAACCTAAGCCTCCTACTAAAGCTCAGCCAGGGGGTTCTAAGCCGTTTCTTCCGCCTAAGTCCTCCCAATGTCCCCTGAGTTCAGGCATAGACAGCGTTTTCAGGACAGAGGGGACGCGGCCAGTATAAGCCCAGCCCGAAGCGGCCAACATCCACCAAAACCCCAAAAAACTAAAGTCTTTCTCACTCCCAGTGCCTTAGAGCCGGAGGAACCGAGGGAAGTACAGCCGGCGAACCCTTGTCTGCTAACTGGGTCGTTCCGAACGTGTCACCAAGCATGGCCGTTAAAAACATGGGCACGGATGGTGGCACGCAAAGGCATCACTTGGCAGTGGCTCCGGCGACCTCGCTTACGTCAGCCGACAACGGCAAATTGTGTTTCATTAGAGGTGGAGCTGCTGGTCCAGGAGATGATTGCCAAGAATGTCATCATCCCGGTACCCCCAGATTACCCTGTATTCACGTCAAAACTGTTTTTGGTTCCCAAACGGGACAGTGTTCAGATGAGGCCGGTCGTAGACCTGTCGTATCTGAATCTTCACATTTACAACGAGTCTTTCAGAATGTTAACAGTTCATCAAATCAGGCTAACACTTCCGCCGGGTGGCTGGATGTGTTCCCTAGACCTGACAGACGCCTATTGGCACGTGTCGGTCAACAAAAGATTTCAAAGGTTTCTGGCCTTGAGGATCAGGCACCAAAATTTTGTTTTTCAAAGGATGCCGTTCGGTTTGAACCTAGCACCTCGATTATTCACAAAATTAGTCAGGCAAGCCCTGATGCCATTGTTAAAACAGGGAATCAGAGTGTTGTGGTATCTAGACGACTGGCTGGTGGTGGCAGAGACACAACAATTATGCATAAAACATGTCAATATCATTTTAAATCATGTCAAAACTCTAGGCTTCAAGGTAAATCTGGTAAAGTCAAACCTTGTTCCCTCAAGAGTAATTCAGTGGATAGGGCTGGTCTGGGACACCGCCGCTCTCACTCTGAGTCAGAGTGTGGACAATCGCAACAGGTTTCGCAGGAAACTGTTCAGGTTTCTTCACAGTCTGACTACGACACGAAGAGTCTGGGAGTCTCTGGTCGGCTCTCTCAACTGGATTCAGCTAACTGTCAAGTTGGGCCGGTTGAAAGTAAAACGATTAATATTGGAGGGCAACAAATATTTCCCACTCTTACCGGCGGGAAAATTATGGCCCATACCAAAATTAATCCACACCTTACTAGCGGTCTGGGCGAAGAGGGAAACATTGCACTCAATCATGTCATGGACCTCTCCTCCTCCAACGGTATGGGTAGACACGGATGCGTCAGGCACCATAGGGTGGGGATTTCAGTCAAATCAGGGGCACCAGGGTCAGGGACTTTGGTCCCACTTAGAAATCGCTCACATAAATGTCAAAGAGTTACTAGTCCCATTGTATTTCCTTCAGGCTCACGGCTCGGCGTTACGGGGCAAGTCAGTGGCCTTCAGAATGGACAATCTGAATGCAGTTCACTGTATTCAGAAACAAGGGTCAACGAGGTCAAGGAAGTTGCTACTCGTGTCGGAAGAGATTTTTGTCCTAGCCACCAGTCTAGATATTTATCTTCACGCATCTTATCTCCCAGGCGTAGCGAACGTCTGGGCAGACGCTCTGTCCCGGAGACAGAGCACGACAGTAGAATGGGAGCTCAAGCAACCCATTTTCGACCTAATGATTGCGGAGCTCTCCCATCCACAAGTGGATCTTTTTGCGTCCGAGGAGACTCACAAGCTCCCTCTATACCTCACCCGCCGGACGATAACGCCGGCAGGGGGGCCAGACGCCCTAGTGACAGACTGGAACAGATGGAGCTCCATCTATCTGTTTCCACCGCCAGATGCGTCACTAATGTGCCACGTAGTGAACAAACTACGAGTTTATCGAGGCTTAGTCTCGCTAATCGCGCCCCTGTGGCCGGCGCAGGTGTGGTGCCAGCAGTTAATAATGTGGTGCCCGGACCCGGTATCGCTCCCGGTCAGGTACTTCCACTTAGACACGATTGGCAACCTAGAGACCTCGCTGACTTTTGCATTATGGACATTCAGGAGGCCAAGTGGCTAGCACCATACGGTAGGGATGTGACCAATAAATTGCTCAATCAATATACTCAGTCTACTAAGCGACAATATCAATCTCATTGGAAAGCTTTTACTTCTTGGATTGTTAGAACGGAACAAACTGTACCCTCAGTGGCATTGGTTTTTAATTACTTGAACTATCTGTTTGAGCAGAAACGTTTATCTGTGGTTACTCTGAAGAATCACTTAACTGCGATTAGAGTGCCCTTTTTCGACCTTACAGGTCTATCCATACCGGTGGCGGAGGAAACAGGATTTATGAGAGCGTGTTTTAAACTCCGCCCACCTCCCCGTCAGCTCATGCCTACTTGGTCTCTGGACAAAGCTTTGTCTTTACTTCATTCTCGTCTGTATCAAAATACTGCAGACTTTGCTTTAATCTTAAAGAAAGCAGTTTTCCTTTTGGCTTTGGCCACCGGAAACAGAGTGTCTGAGCTGGCGGCGATGAGCAACACACCTAATTGTCTTAGGTTTGGTAGACTTAATGATTCCATTTCCATTGCACCCTCCCCGGCGTTTGTAGCCAAGAATGAGCATAGTGCACACGTGTTTTCTGAATTCACGGTGCCGGCGTTAA
Organism: Paralithodes platypus; assembly: GCA_032716605.1. Lineage (NCBI taxonomy): Eukaryota > Metazoa > Arthropoda > Malacostraca > Decapoda > Lithodidae > Paralithodes > Paralithodes platypus. Next base: position 24,054,944 of record CM064565.1, on the reverse strand, counting down.
AAAGGGGAAAGGTGCATCATAATTTATGTCCAGTGCAAGCTCTAACCAAATATTTAAGAATAGCTCCTCATAACCCCCAAGGTGCTTTATGGGTAGCGAGTACGGGTAAACGCTTACTTAAACGGCGATTAGCCTCTCTTCTGGTAGAAGTCATTAAAGAGAGTAATCCCGGCGTTGTGGGTAGGGCCCACGATTTACGCAAGTGGGCGGCCTCTTTACGTTTCCTGAAAAACTTTTCAGTTGAAGATATTGCGTCCACACAGTTGTGGGCGTCTAATCATACGTTTCTCTCTAGATACTTGTCAGTTGCTCTAGACAAACCTTCCTTACCATGTATAGCTTTAAGGCAGAGGGTCTAGGTGGCCCTGTAGTCACTTATGTTTATTTTCAAGGAAAGGGGGGGGGGGGGGTGCAGTCAGTTGACATAGGACACCCTAGACCCCGCCGGAGTATGAGAACTGTGATACAATTTAAGGTGGAAATGTGATATGAAAATTTCTCTGAGAGAATTTGTGCTAGTACAAAGTTTAGTACAAAACAACAGTGTTGTTATAGTAGTTTTAGCTGCGAAAGCAATGTAACATTAGTTCAATGGAGTTCATTAGCAATTGATCTCCACATGTATTTTGGGGTTTATGATGTGCACATATAAACTTATAACTTATTATTTGTCACCACTCGTTGAGTGGGGTGCCTTTTGTAACTACAGATCTGTGTTCAGAATCTTCAGGGTTACCTATTTTTGTCAGGCAGGCTTCTTTGAAGCACGCACCTGCCTGAACCCCCTTTTTCTTGTATATTTCCGGCGTACGCCGTATTAAATACATTTTTCAAAAGTAAGAATACTATGTGGTTGTTTTTATTATCTGCTTTTCTAGAGTTATGATATGATTACGAATGTCCCCCTCCAGTCTTAGATATCAGGCATGTTCGTCAATGATGGAGGGGCCACTAATAAATTATAGGTTTGACTCCTGTAAGGAGATTAGGAAAACCTAATATTTAGTAGTGGCCCCGTAATCATTGACGACTGGGGCCCTCCCGACCGTCCCCTTCCCATTCGTTGATGTATTAAGGATTTTGGTTTACTTGATATGTCAGTGAAGGAGGAATGACGCCTGGATCAGCGTCTGGTCAGAAATCCACACAAGTACATCCACGATATGATGGAAAGCTTATTGGATAGTTATTCTTATTTTCTTTTTGTTTTTATTTTTTACGAAGTTTTTTTCGTAGTGAGAACCCAATTCATAATGACTGAAGCCATGAGTGAGGTCGCGTGCGCTCATGATGAAGGCTCCTCAGTTTTTAAATGCTCTGCGCGGTAGATTCAAACTACGGCGGATTAGTGTTTGAAGAGGATGCCTTATGTAATAGGCATGTTCGTCAATGATTACGGGGCCACTACTAAATATTAGGTTTTCCTAATCTCCTTACAGGAGTCAAACCTATAATGGTGTGGGAGGAAAGTTGCTAATGGCAGTAAAATCTTTTTATAGGAATGGCAAATGTGAAGGTAGGGGATAAGTTAAGTGAAAGTTTTGAGGTCAATGTAGGTGTAAGACAGGGATGTGTCATGTCAGCTTGGTTGTTCAATATATACATGGATGGAGTGATTAGGGAATGTAGGGCTGTATCAATGGGTGTGGGAGCTAGACTGGAGTCAGAGGGAAGAACATGGAAGATTTTAACATGCCTATATGCGGACGATGCAGTCCTGTTGGCGGAAAATGCTGAAGAACTTCAGAGAGTGGTCACTGACTTTGACAGGGTATGTGAAAAGAGAAAGTTAAAGGTCAATGTAGGGAAATGTAAGGTAATGGTGTTTGAGAGAAGAATGCATGAAACTATAGATTTTAAGGAAAAATATAGAATCAAGAAAGAACACAAGAAAGTTGTAAAATAAAATTGAAAAATGAAGTACTAGAAGAGGTTGAAAGTTTCAAGTATTTGGGAGCTGTACTATGCAAATATGGTAAAATGGAGAGTGAGATAAAAGAGAGAAAAATGCAAGGGAGAAAAGTTATTGGAGAACTTGATAGTATTCTCAAAGGAAGAATGGTTAGCCAGGAAGTCAAAAGTCACTGAGAAGCAGTGTGCTGCATTCAACACTCTCGTATGGAAGCGAGACATGGCCAGCAAGTGACGAGGACCTCTTCAACCTAAGAGCTGTGGAGATGAGCTTTTCAGAATGGCAGCTGGCATGAATAGGCTAGGGCCAAGTAATAGGGAAGTGTACGAGTCCTTTGGAATGGAAGAGCAGGCTTTGGGCATTGATTGTGGTGTGGTTGAGTGGATAAAGAGAAGTACTTTGAGGTGGTATGGTCATGTTCAGAGAATGGATGAAGACAGAATGCCAAGAAAGATATATGGGAGTCAGGTGAGTGGAACCGCTAGTAGTGGAAGACCACCTATGGTATGGGAAAAGAAAGTGGAAATATATTGAAGAAAACTTCCACGTAGTGGAAGGGGCATTGTGGCACGGGCAAGGGAGGCATGTCTTGACAAAGTAGCTTGGAGACGTTTCTGTCATGGCCATCCTCTAGTGGGGGTTTCCCAGGGGGAAGCAAGGCGTCGGAGATGATGATGATGATGAAGAGCTAGCAAGCTGGTACCAACGTTGAAGAACGCGGGCTATGAGCAGAGGTTGAGGACACTGGGACTTCCGACACTGGCATATAGGAGAAAGAGAGGGGATATGATAGAGACTTTAAGATAGTGTCAGGAAAGTACGATGAGGATGTGTGTGAAGGTATCTTCTTGATGCGGGAGGGAACAAGAACGAGAGGACACTCTAAGAAAATTTACAAAGAAAGAAATAGGCTTGAGAAGGCGAAGAACTCATTTTGTGATATGAGTGGAACGCACTGCCCCAGTATGTAGTCGATTCCGAATCAATAAGGGAGTTTGAAAGTAATCTTGATAAAGCATGGGGAAGACAAGATTTGAAGTTTGATTATAAAACAAAAATACAGAATAGTAAAAATGTTGCGTCTGCTACCGCCGCCGCCAACACGTGAACGACCGCAGCAGTGCAAGTACTGTACTAGTACTGAGCTGGATACACAGGCATAGTTTGCCTTTTTCCAGAGGATCTACTGTAAGAAACTGTAAGAATAACGGCGTTGAACATACAGCAATGAGAGGTTCAATTGCCGACATGACAGAGACTGGGGGAAAACTACCCGCCCCCGGGGACTACCTGGTCACCTGGTGCAACGCCGGTACTCCGCCCTGGAAAGAGAAAAGTCCAGGAATTAATGCTCATAAGGTTACCCCAAAATGGTACAAAACATGTGCCTTAAAACCGCCGGTCAACGAACCGTAGCACTCCACCACTACTGTTCGTTTTCCTTTAGTTTCATATTAAAGATTTCAGCATATCTTTACCCGTTCAAAAGATTTAAGCATATCTTCTGAATCCTCATAAAGATGAAGCATATCTTTATTAAAGATGAAGTCTTTCAAGTATCCCTTTAAACTTGAAACACTAGTAAGATTCAGGCATCTTTTTATCCCTTAAAAAGTCTAAGCCTACCTTAATCTCTAATCCGGCTTCTCCCAGAAGCCCTCATAGATCGCCCTCTTGAAGGCCGTGATACCCTATTGTATCAATAAATTGTTTGGCAAATTATCGTGAATTGCAAATCCGTTAATATAACCACCCGAAGGTACAACCGCCGGGTTTTATATGCAATGTCAAACCAATTGTACCTGCCCCAGACCCCGTTGTAAAAAAGGGTCGCCGGAAGGGAAAGACCAAACAAACAAACAGCATTGTTTCAATGGCTTAATAAAGATTTCAACATATCTTTTACCTGTCCCAAAAGATTTACGAATATCCTCTGACATGATATGAAGACCATCATGGCTTTTATGACTGACGCAGTCTTCCCAGTGGTGTTAAGTTTTACTGGAAAACCCATGAAAAGACGCCGGCCACCGTATTATCTCGCAGATAAAAAACTGAGAAGCCTGTCTTAAATGCTAGATCTGACTTCCCCCGAAGTGTCCTAGATCGCCGTATTGTCGAAGGCGGCGATACCTAAACGTATCCCATAATTGTCTGGTCAACTATACTGATTTGCAAATCCGTTAATCCCACCCTCCCAAGGTGCAACCGCCGGGTGTGAATTTAAGTACAACGTTAACCCCAACTGTTCCGATCCCCACTTCTCTGCAAAAGATCGCCGGGGAGGAAAGACCAATCGACAAACAGCCTAGTTTTACTGGCTTTGTAAAAACCGGGAAAAACTACACCACAAGTGTCCCCATGAACACTGTTAAATGGGTACAGCCATCCCGCCGGGAATCAAAGGAAGTCTGAACACAGGCCCCATCAGAGACGCAGTCCTGGAGAGCCTCAAACCACCACTCGCCGGGGAAAACAAGCCTTTTTTAACTACGCGTGGCTAAAACTCGGCAACCAGCCGGGTTTTTCAAGATGTAACCGAGAAAAACCTTGACTGTAGCAATGGGTACAGCCATCCCGCCGGGAATCAAAGGAAGTCTGAACACAGGCTCCATCAGAGACGCAGTCCTGGAGAGCCTCAAACAACCACTCGCCGGGGAAAACAAGCCTTTTTTAACCACGCGTGGCTAAAACTCGGCAACCAGCCGGGTTTTTCAAGATGAAACCGAGAAAAACCCGCCGGAGAAGGCAACCCACCCCGAACAGATTCAATCTGAACGCACCAAATATATCGAGGAATTAGCCAAAGCACAACTAACCCAGGACACACAAATAGTCCGTGGAATTAGCCAATACACAACTAATCCAGGATACAAATATAGTCCGTGGAATAGCCAATACACAACTAACTAGGACACACATGACACAGTAGTACATATTTATAACCTAAATCAATAACACTTGTACATGTGGCAAAGCTACGAGAGGCTGGTTAGGCCTAGGCAGACGGAAATAACAGGTAAACACGTCGTAATATAAACAAAAAGCACTGAATTATATCACAACAGGAACCACCGTCAACACACCACTGTAGCACACACTTCCCGGCGAAGGGAAGAACTGACTCGGGACCCAGAAAAAACTTCACTAAGTGAAGAAAAAAACGCAGGGAACATCAGAGAAAAAAGCTACCTCATCAGAAAGATAAAAGGAAGCAATAATAACGCGAAAAGAAAGCCGCCTACATCACCAAGCTAGCTAACTGTGAAAAAGTTCACCTGTCCACAACAGGACCACGAGGGTACACCCGAAATAGATGCCCCAAACACACGACCCAAAATACACTGCACTGCGGGCAACTAACCCAGGACACTCCTGCTACGCATATTCTAACCTTACTCGAGACATCCCTGAGTAAACAAATGAGAAAAAACTCACTAGGGACACAAAAAATGCGGAACCAGTGGAGCGTGGGGAGGCACGTCCGGGCAGGTTGAGCGCAGAGCAGAGAAGGAAGAATGACGCCCGAATCGGCGTCTGGTCAAAGATCCACACAAGTACAGTACATCCACGATTATATGGAAGCTTATGAATAGTTATTCTTATTTTGTTTTTGTTTTTATTTTTTACGAAGTTTTTTCGTAGTGAGAACCCAATTCATAATGACTGAACCATGAGTGAGGTTGCGTGCGCTCATGATGAAGGATCCTCAAATTTGTTATGCTCTGTGCGGTAGATTCAAACTACGGCGGATGAGTGTTTGAAGAGGGTGCCTTATGTAATAGGCATAATCGTCAATGATGGAGGGGCCACTAATGAATACATGCTTGGTACATAAGTTACATATGATAGTTTATCCTGAACATGCATGGTACATAAGGCAAATATGATAGTTTACCCTGAACAACCTTGGTAGTTAAATTACATGTGATCGCTTACCCCGAACATGCATGGTACGTAAGTTACATATGATAGCTTACCCTAAACAAGTTACATTTGATACCTTACCCAGAACAAGCAAGGCAGTTAAGTTACATGTGATACCTTATACTGTACTGAACAAGCATGACAATCAAGTTACATATGATAGCTTACCCTGAACAAATATGGTACATAAGTTACACATGATAGCTTACCCTGAACAACCTTGGTAGTTAAGTTAGGATGTAGGCGTATATGATAGTCCAGGGGTCGTACATGGAAGGGCAGCCTCACGTCTGTCCAAGGGAACTCCTCTCCGTTGGTGGCGGTGGGTGGGGTGGTGGGGGGGGAGGCGGTGGCATGGCTGCTCATCCCCGGTATAGGCTCTCCGGTATAGTTGGCTTCCGGGCATCCTGTTGGGGTATACAGAAGCTGTTAACCCATGCCATACCATAGGATACAGTAATAAAAGCCCCTGCAGTCCCAAGCACTGTGGCAATTTAAATGGCAGGAGAGACCACCTTTTCACCTCAAGAGATGGAGCAAGACTGGCCCAGTCACCCTTCAGCGGGTCTTATATAAGCTGAGAAGTGTTGCCAGACCGGTAGCAGTGCTCAAACAGTCGTGTTACCAACTACAGGGTTGTACAGGCAGTTACAAGGAAAGTACATTACTGACAGATATACTCGGGCCTGGGACTGGGTAGTTACTTATCTACTGACGAATATACTGTACTCGGGCCTGGGACTGTATGGGTTAACACCTACACTGCAGGCATATTTCCGCTATATTAGGGCTCATTCAGGCACTCCTGAATAATTGAGAAAGTGTCTGCATGAAATAAAATGTATTCAGCAAAAAACTAGAAGAAAATAGCTTCAAAAGTACAGTAGAGTCACGCATCTCACACATTTTGATCCCACGATTACGCATCCCACGGTACTATCCAATGGCTACCTGAATTCTCATCCCACGAAAAACCACACGAGTCCCACGGATGCGCACCGACGCATCGTGGATAGCATTTGTTGGCGGCCATGTTGATGACGCGCTCCTAGGCTTCCCGCTCAGTGTTCCTATTGTCCCAGCTCTCTCACGTGTGAATTATTCAAGGTTACCTGTTTTTTTCATTGTGATTACCCGTCCCGCGGTCCGACCCACGAACAATGATGGCTTCCCAGGGTAGTGGGGGCCCCAGTGGTCCTAGTGAGGAAAGAAAGGAACCACCTAAGCGACCAGGAAAGGCCAAAGAAGACAAAAACAAACATCATCGGTGTGGCCAAAAACTGAGGAAGTATAGTGTAGAAGAGAAGAAAAAGATTATTCAAATGATCGAAGAAGGCTACAGAAACTGTGATATAACAAAACGAATGAACTGTCCAGAAGGAACTGTGAGAACATTTAGAAAGAATAAGGAACAGATGAAGAAATCGTTGGCTGTTGCTGAGAAATATTTTGGTGGTGAAGGTGGTGGTGCTAGTCGGGCAGTGGTGGAGTACAGTGAAAAAATCAAGTGCTAGCTATAACTGAACATTATTTGTTAAAGTGGGTTCAGAGGCGAGATAAAGAGAAAGCAGGTGTTGCAGGCCCACAAATTAGAGCAGAGGCACGTAAGATTTACGATGCACTATGTAAAAAAAGAAACGTACAAAATCCAGTGCCTTTTAATGCCTCAGTAGGTTGGCTTCAAAAGTTTAAAACAAGGTGTGGGGTGAAGCATGCGGTGTACCAGGGTGAGGTGGCTTCTGCTGATGAACCTGCAGCCAACTCTTACCCTGCAATTGCTCGCCAACTGATAGAAGACGGAGGTTATTGTTTGGACCAAATATATAATTGTGACGAGACAGGACTGTACTGGAAGCGAGCACCAAAATCCACATTCATCTCAGTAAAAGAAAAGCAAGCAAAGGGGGTAAAAATGGCAAAGGATCGCATGAGTGTTCTCTTGACTTGCAATGCGTCCGGAACTCACCGAATGAAACCTTTGGTAATTTATAAGTTTGCCAGGCCTCGCGCCTACAAGAACTGTGACATGAATCGTTTGAATGTGTACTGGAGTCAAACTCGCAAGGGATACATGACCACACCCCTCTCCATCAGCTGGTTTGATGATCATTTTGTCCCGGATGCTAAAGCCCATTGCAAGCGCCAAAACATCGATTTAAAGTCATTTTGTTTTTGGATAATGCGCCTAGCCATGCAAAGTTTCTGGTTGGTCGCCACAGTGCTGTGCAAGTCTGCTTTCTTCCCCCCAATACCACCTCCAAAATCCAGCCAATGGATCAGGAAATCATTGCCAATGTGAAACTTTTATTTTACAAGCAATTGCATGACAAGATGAACCGAGACACCGATTCACAAGAGGAACTGAAGGAAATTGGAGAGATGGAATCAAGTGACTCAGACGAACCTCCTGGCAACCCCTCCACTTCTTCCGCCGCCTCTCCCCCTGCCTCACGCTCTGCCTCACGCTCTGCCTCACCCTCTGCCTTGCAACCAACTTCCAATACTGCCGATGCTACTCTGACTGTAAAAGAATTTTGGAAGCTTTTCAATATTCGTCATGCAGTAGACTTCTTTATGAAGGCTTGGAACTATATTTCAGTGGCCTCTATTAAGCATGGTTGGAAGCCACTGTTACCTCACTTAATAGTGGATGAGGCTGCAGAAGGTCAGGATCTGATGAGGGCAACTCTTGAGGCAGTGAGGAGTGTTCGAGCCCCCGGATTCAACGAAGTCAACGAGGAAGACATCGAGGAACTGATTCACAACCCACTAAGGCCAGAACAAACAGCAGAAGAGATGATAGCGGAGGACGAAATGGAAGAGACAGAGCAAGAAGAACAACCACAGCAAGTTGAAAAAACAGAAAGAAGCAACAACTCAGCAACTGTCTGTCATCTTGGGACTTTGTGAAAACCTGAAGGAAGAGCTGGAAGGCACACCTGGCATCTCTGATTCTCGTGAACAGTTCCTGGGATACATTCAGAAAATCAGCACAAGTTTCCATGACCTCTACAATGCCAAAGTAAACGATCGCCACCAAGCCCTAATGACCCGCTACCTGAAAGAAAGATGATGATGAGGCAGATATAATAGAAGCTCTACATGACGCCGAACTTGATGCCATCGACGATGATTTCACGGGCTTTGGCGGCGACGGTGGGGTGACGGAGAACGAGAGTGGGGCCACGGAGGGTGGTAACTAACATCCGCCTCCCGTCTATCACCACATCCATCACACTAAGCACCTCATCAACTTTTCTAAGGTTTGTGTTTGTGTTTTACTTACCTTTCTTTTCATTAAAGCAACTTACCTTTTGATTATTGGCATGTAAAGTGAAGGTCAATAGTCGCCCGACGATAGCCTCCAGTACTTTTGTAATTTTCCCCATTACTTTAATACTCCGCATCCCACGAATTCCGGTCCCACGGTCATATTTCGGTACCAATAAATCGTGGGATGCGAGATTCTACTGTATATTCGTTGCATAAGACCACCCATGGTTTTGGAGGGTTTATTTAAGGCTTAGAAATGTTTCTTATACGCCGGTATATAAAGTAGTAGTAGTCGTTCCCTAGAATGCCCGGCCAAACAGCCCCGCGGTAGAATAGATAGATAGAGGTAGATAGAGTAACTTACCCGGCTTGGTGAAGGCCACAATAAGAGCCACAGCGATGATGGCGATGAATCCGAGGGTGACCACAAAACATGCTCGCTTCTGAGAGCACACCATCACGGCTCCAGGCTCGTACATCGCCCGTTTGTTGACCATGAAGCCGCTCTCGTTGGGCGAGCCTGAAAAAACAGACAAGATTTTTAACAGCGTTCTTAACACCCGGGATTCGAACCTGGGTTACCACATGTAGATCTTAAACACTAACCATTACACCATCAAGACCGTTAAAGGTTAAGTACATGACTAAGATTTTATACATTTATCGAATCAAACTTTTTCAATGTCAATCCCATCCGTGGGGCCAGACAGTAGTGCACCGCATGTCCGTCACTCGCGGCAGGCAACCGCTAAGTGGATTCAGAGCGAGGAGAATATGGACATAACGCTCCAACGCCTCCCACACAGTGTTACCAATGAGTTTAGCTAATATTTGCACAACCAGAAAAGTTTTAAGTTGTTGTTGTTCCCCAGGCTGTCTGACCGAACAGCCCCAAGGTCCCGAGCATGGCAAAGGCCATAACCAAACACCCCCAAAGAACCCTTGGGTGGGTGCCCAACCCCGAAAGGAGTTGAAATAGGGGAGCTATCCACCCGCCAAAGGCGGCTTTCTAGGGCCTTTCCTAGCTGATGCTGAGATAATTGGGTTCTAGTCATGTGGTGATGGGCTGATCTATCAGAGTGAGAGCTGAGCCCATAGCTTACTCTGACTGTTCCTTTTACTTATATATTTTCTAGATCTCAAGTGACGGCGTCTTTTCCGTGGATTGACCTCCCTACTGCCAACCTAGAAGGTTGGCAGATTTTTTTTTTTTTTTTTTTTTTTTTTTTTTTTCTATATTCCAACTACTCCCTCTCGGGCATAGGCTGATAGCCTTTACACTTTACCGCTGAACACGGTGAGGCCCGTGAGGTCTTGTTCCAGTCTAGGGAGTGAGACATGCGAAGCACCCCGGCTCGAAGCAATCCCATCTCTGAAGCCGCCTCGCCTCTGCGCTTCACAGTCTCATCCCCCACACTCGGACCCTCACTCTCAGAACGCCACCTATTGAGCAATTAACTCACTAGGCATTGCCCTCCTGTAGCATATTTTTGAATATGGGAATATTCATACAATGCTATATTAATCAGGGAACAATGAGGGTATTTTTTTGGCATATCGGTGTGCTGTGGTAATGCACTGATACTAGGTACAACCAAAGCGTCACATTTTTCCTTTGCCTCTCAACTTTCTCTTCATAATTGCTGAGGGGCACAGGGTATTGGGTGGGGCTTTGGTTTCCCGGGCGTTTCCGCACCCTCCTCAGCTCCCCGCCTTGGAGTGGCTTCGGTCACCCGGGCTTTATTAGCGGTTAGCAGGGAGGGTTATGTGGGGGCGCTCGTTTATGGCCTTGGCCTTGCTTGGGACCTTGGGGCTGTTCGGCCAGACAGCCTGAGGAACGGCAACAACAACAACAACAACCCTCTCTGCTTACCACCAAGAAAGCCCAGGTGATCGAAGCCGCTCCCAGGCGAGGAGCTGAGGAGGGTGCGGAAACGCCCGGGACACCGAAGCCCCACCCAAGGCCCTGTGCCCCTCAGCAATTATAAAGGGAAAGTTGTGGGGCAGTTTCAAGTAATTACGCACGGTTTAAGCTACGTCGGCTGAGAGACGACGAAGTGCCAAGTTGGGATTACTGTGGACATAATGTGTGTCAGCTGATGATGATGATGATGATGCAGTTTTTACCACCATACACTCCCTGCTGAATAGCAAGGCTAGGGTGGGTGCCCTGATGAATCAGGGACTTAGTGAATAGTTGCCACAGATTGCTAGACCGCACCGTTCACCAACAGCACTGACGTCTGCCAATAACACACTGGCTGGCCCGAGGCTCGAACCGTCAACCTCACGGTTAGCAGGCGAACGCTCTACCAATCAAGCTACGGCCTGAGAACCATCATGGTGGGAGGTTTCGGGTTAAAGACCGAGTGCTCCACACGAAGTGCGGTGCGGGTCTCATGTCCTAATGGCGGCGTTCCAGGCAGCCCTGTTCAGAGCTGCCTCACTTATCAGGTTCTTTTAGATCAGACCAAATGGATTGTTTCCATGTCCTTCTTTGTCTGCCCCTTGGTGCAGCTCCCTCCATGTTTACCGACTTGCATCTTTTCACCCAACTTGGTACGCATTTCATCACTGATACTCTTAATACCGGTACCTAGCTGTATCCTCAACTCTTCACTAGACATCCTATCTTGCAGTTTCACTCCACACATCCATACAAAGATATAATATTTATCCCTACTGTCCAATGTAGCACCGCTTGTCCGTAGTTACTCCACTTTACACTAACTTTTACATCATAGTAATTAGTAAAGCTATTACTGTATATACACCCTCAACATTCGCAAACGAACACTTTATTCATATCCGCAGAAAACTGTATCAAACGTAACTTCTGTGTGAAAAAAAACAATGACTACGTCATCACCACCTCCAATTACAGTTATTAATGAACAACAAAAATACTGTACAACATAACCTACAGTCGCGACTGTTCATACATATTACTGAAGGATATCACACTTTTACGTTACCCATTATGGTAGCTGACAGAATTGGTTACTTTAGAACAATGCTCGGTTTATTTTCAGCTAATGATAAATTGAATCCTTTAGGAGCTGATTTCTCAATAATTAATGGAAAAATATTAAACTACTACGTATCTGCATCATAGTAAGACCAAGTTTATATAATTATCACCACACTTCACTACAAAATCTTCATAATAACTGACAAATCTTGAAGGGAACTTGCAATTTACCTTCAGTTGAAAATAAACAATCCTTGGCAATACTTGGTAAGATTTCCAGTAAGATAATAATGTTACAGGTCTCCCTCAATTTATGATTGTGTTACGTTCCTGAAAACCCGATCTTAAATAGAAAAATCATATAGCAAACCCTAAAATTAATGGGGTAAATGGGGATGCATTCTGGGACCAATCAAAATCCAAACACAAACACATACAAACCTATAATAGTATCATAAATCGGGGTATCGGATAGTGAGGGAGACTGTACTTGGTCATATTTCCGTAAGATAATATTGATACTGTACAGTCGCGCTAATAAGTGATGTCTCGGCACAAAGTATGTTTTCATCTATACTGTAATTGGTATCAGCAATTTCTAAGCTATCTAAGCAAGGAAAAACGAACGAACAGCCTCGGATGCGGACGGAACCAACGTTGACGAACCACGACCGACTAAGGACATGCCTTCGGACATTCTGAGAATGGCTACGTGGAATGTTAGTGGCATGAATGATGGCACAAAAGAGAGAGAGGTTCTGGAAGTGTTAGTGAATGCCAGGCTGGATGTATGTGGAATGACAGAGACCAAATGGAAAGGTTCAGATGTGAGAGAGTGGGAGTGTGGAATGGGTGTGTGCTGGAGTGAGTGAAGGAACAGCGAGAGAAGGTGCATGTTTGTTTGTAAGTAGCAAATGGAAGGAATGTGTAAGAGAGTATGGGTCTGTGGGTTCAAGGATTGTGTGGGTGAGAATGAAAGTAGGAATACAAACGTGGGTGATTGTATGCGTGTATGCCCCGACAGAGGATATACTTGAAAGAAAGAAAGAGGAGTTCTGGATGAATGTGGAGGCGTGCCTGGAGAAGTTTGACAAGAACGAAAGAATATTTCTGATTGGGGATATGAATGGTAAGGTGGGTGATAGGAAAGTTGAGGGAGTGGTGGGAGGGTGGGGGGTACCATCAGAGGTGAATGGGAATGGTAGTGCACTTGTGGACGTATGTGTGGGGAGGAGGCTGTGGATAGCCAACACCTTCTTCCGACACAGAATGATCCACAGGTACACGTGGAAACGGATGTTGACGATGAAGGATAAGACAGTGGTGGAACGAAAGTCATTGATTGATTATGTATGTGTGGATGAACGAATGAAGAAATCTGTGATGGATGCTAGGGTGTATAGGGGTATTGGAGGGGGTCTGTCTGATCATTATGTAGTGGTAGCTAAGGTTAGGATACAAAAGAAGTGGTTGAGGAGAGCGGGAGGGAGGCGAGAGGAGGGTGGAATGGTGAGGAGGGTGGAGAGGTTGCAGGAGGAGGAAGTCAGGGAGGAGTACAGGAGAGCAGTGGAAAGACGACTAGGTGGGTTCGACCTGGAAGTTATGGAGGAAGTGGAGGAGATGAGCAAGGTGTTTAAGGATGAGATCTGTGCAGCATGTGAGGAGGTGTGTGGAGTGAGGAGAAGAGGGAGGGGAGTGAAAGGTACAGCATGGTGGACAGAAGAGGTAAGAATAGCTGTGGAAGAAAAGAAGAAAGCATATAGAGAGTGGTTGGGTAGTAGAGGGAATGAAGATTCCGAGAGGCAGAAACGAGCGAGGTACGTGGAGAGTAAGAGGGTGGTGAAGAGAGTAGTGAAGGAAAGTAAGAGAAGAGTAGATGAGGAATTTGGAAGGAATCTGAGTGTAAAATGGAGGGAGAGTAAGAAACTGTTCTGGAAAGAAGTCAAGAAAGTTAGGGAAGGTAGCAAGGGAAACAGTAAGGGTGTGAAAGATAAGAATGGGAGAATGCTAGCCGAGAAGCAAGAGAGAGTCGAAAGATGGAGGGAGTACTTCAGTGAGTTGCTAAATGAAAGGAATGAAGAGCCAGCAAACATAGCTGGATATGGTATGGGAGGGAGAAGAAGAGAAGTAGTGGAGGAGGAGGTGGGGATCAGGAGGTCAGAAGTGTGGGAAGCCATGAAAAGAGTGAAGTTGGGGAAAGCACCAGGAACAGATGGAGTGTGTGGGGAAATGTTGAGGTATGGTGGTGAGATAGTGATAGAATGGGTATGGAAAATGTGCAAACTAGCATGGGAGAAGGGGAGTGCACCCGATGACTGGAAGACTGGCATAATAGTCCCCCTATATAAGGGCAAAGGGGAAAGAGGAGTGTGTGGTAACCACCGAGGAATATGTCTTCTAAGCGTAGTAGGGAAGGTATACAGTAGGTAGTGATTGAGAGAGTGAGAGTGAGAACGGAGAAATGGATAGGCGACGAGCAGGGAGGTTTTAGGAAGGGAAGAGGATGTGTAGATCAGATTTTTACCCTGAATTGTGTTGTGGAGAAGTATCTGGAGAAGAAACAAAAGGTGTATGTTGCCTTTATGGACTTAGAGAAGGCCTATGACAGAGTGGATAGAGAAGGTTTGTGGAAAGTACTTAGAATATACGGAGTAGAGGGCAAGTTGCTGAAAGCAGTGAAGAGCATGTATGAGGGTGCAAAGGCGGCAGTACGTGTGGAGAGTGAGCAGAGCGAGTTCTTTGACCTGAATGTTGGTTTGAAACAGGGTGTGTGATGTCCCCGTGGTTGTTTACTGTATATATGGATGGAGTTATGAAAGAAATACTATCAAGAGCAGTGGATGTTGGTGTATCGCTGAAAAGGGAGGGAATTGAGTGGAAGCTACCTATACTGCTGTTTGCGGATGATACAGTTCTGATGAGTGATAATGAATGGGAGTTGCAGGGTCTGGTAAATGAGTTTGGAACAGTGTGCGAAAAACGGAATTTGAAGGTAAATATGGGGAAGAGCAAGGTTATGGTCTTCGAAAGGGGTGAAGTCACAGAGTGTGAGGTGAAGCTGAACGGTCAGGCTATGGAGATCGTCAACTCTTTTAAGTATCTGGGCAGTGTGTTGAGTAAAGATGGGACTATGGATGAAGAGGTGCGGGAGAGGGTACAACAGGGGAAGAGGGTTGTAGGAACGCTAAAAGCAGTAACAAGAAATAGGGTGGTCAGTATGGAAGTGAAGAAGTCCTTGCATGACAGTGTGGTAATCCCGACACTGACTTACGGAAGCGAAGCATGGACGTTGGTTGAGAGACTCAGACCAAGAGTGAGAGCAGTGGAAATGAATTACTTAAGGAGTGCGTGCGGAGTTACATGGAGGGATAGACAGACTAATGAGGAAGTAAGAAGGAGGTGTGGTGTGGAGGTAGATGTGCTGGAAAGTGTGAAAAGGAACAACTTGAGATGGTTCGGCCATATGGAACGTATGGAAAGCGAGAGAATGACTAAGAGGGTGTACGAGAGCGAGGTGGAGGGACAGAGGGGGAGAGGTAGACCGAATATGAGGTGGAAGGATGGAGTGAGGAACTACATGAACGAAGGCGGTGCTGGTTGGGGGGAGGGGCGTCGACTGACTGGGGACAGAGGTGCATGGGGGCGGTTCGTTCGTGGCCACCCCTTCGGGGATCACGGCGTCAGGCAATAGATAGATAGATAGATAGAATTTCTAAGCTTCATTTCTTCATATTGAGTGAAATATACAAACATGTTCCCACACTTACCCAGCCTATTCAACATCTGACAGACATTAATACAGCACAGAGCGAGCCAAACGTAATGACAGGTGAGACATGACTTATTAGCGCCACTGTACTTGGAGAAACGGTATACAGTATAGCGAGAGTTACCAAAAGGCTAGACTTTAGCCGGTATCACACGAGCACTTTTTCCCTCAAGACAGTACACTAGGACCATAAAGCTGGGAGAGTGTAGATAGCAGAGAAGGGGTGTTGTAGATAGAGGAAACTGTTGGAATGGCTTTGGTATATGTGTTATTAGTCTGTATACAGTATGTCGTCGAGGTGTCCCCCGACTGGGTGCGAACATGATATACATGCTAGGACGTACTACCACACCCACTAAATGTCCGCCTTGGATGGGATTGAACCAAGATCAAGTAGATTCACACGTGAGCGTGCTCTTCACTCGACCACTGCGGCTCTAAATTTTTGGACTTTTGTTTGTAAGACAGAGGTCAAATGTGTGAAAGATATTAGGTGTTTCACACTTTTGAACAAGGGCCGTGGCATAGTCAGTAGAGCGTCGGCTGCTGATCACAGGGTCAGCAGATCGAGTCCTCACTGTCAAAATGTTATTGGTAGATGTAAAGCCCGGGCAACTTGACCTAGCAATTTGTGACAAATGCCTAATGTCCATGGCCATCCCTTCTCGGGAATTACAGCGTCTAGCAAAAAAAAGAACAAAAAAGAAAGAAAAAGGGCTCTTTCCAATTAGTACGAAAAGATGAAGATATGAAACCCAATGTGAATCTGAGTGTGACTTATGAGTGTACAGTATATATTAGACTATTCAGTGTGCAGTTGGGTTTGAGTACATGATTAGATTGATATCCAGTATTTCATAAATGGATATAAAATCGTAGTCATGTACTTAACCTTTAACTGTCTTGATGGAGTAGTGGTTATAGTGTTTAAGATCTGTATGTGGTAACCCAGGTTCCAATCCCGGGAAGATCACAGGCTTTCATTAATTTCATTGGGAGGTGTTTGGTGTCGGGAGTGAACATTAATTAACCGTTCTGTAACGGTGATGTCTTTTTAACCCTTCCTACCCGGTCTGCCTTAGGTAAGGACAGCACGAAAGAAGGGCCGCTACCCGGTATGCCTTATCTAAGGCATGAGCTTAATAGCCTAATTAAGCTTGGTCCGAACGCCGTGCGTACGACGTATGTCAACAAACCCAAGCGTTCGTCACCGCACCTCCGAAAACAAGGAGAAGACTCCTCAATGTTATTGTTCTGACGTCATGACGAAATTAGTGTCTAAAAAGCCCCCATATTGGCAACATCTCTGCAATATTGGCTCCACTGAAATCGTCATCACAACTGAACCAGTTGACTTACAGAGCTCTACTCAATGCCAAAATACAGATTGAAAACCGCACTACGATTATAGATGAGTGGGAAAGTTCTAGCAGTGAAAATAAACATAAATACGGTAGCCTAGGCCTAGACGTTTTTCAGCCATATCGCCCGGGTAGGGGCGACCGTCATTTGGTAAGACAGCCCGGGGAGGAAGGGTTAACTATATTCTAGCTATATTTAGATAATTTTGTAATACAGTTATCTTCACACATTCCCTTTAAGGGGAGATGGGTCGTTATTCTGGCCCATCTTCTCCCTCATGTTTAGACCCTTTAGTTTTCAGATTCTAAGACGTTCGGCCCATTAGTTTGGCGATTTTAAGACTTTCCGCCCCATTTCTTTGTCAATATTAGGAACTTTCGTGCTATTTAAGTGTCGATTTATTTCCTGGCGAATGAGAGTGAGCCTGTAATTTTGGAAGAACCGGCCTTTGGACGGCACATTTTTCTACCGAGAAATTTAAAAATTAATCTAGAAGGGGGATCTAACGGACATTGTTTTTTAAGCTTGATGGAGGTCTAGGGAGGAAACTAAAACGATAATAAAAATATACATAAATGGGCAAATAAATTCGCCCCTCCCCCCTTAACCCCTTTAGCACCATGACGCATCTTTACGTTGGGTTATTACAGTTTCTTACAGTTTCTTACAGTAGATCCTCTGGAAAAAGGCAAACTAGGCCTGTGTATCCAGCTCAGTACCAGTACTTGCACTGCTGCGGTCGTTCACGGTGTTGGCGGCGGCGGTAGCAGACGCAACATTTTTACTATTCTGTATTTTTGCTTTATAATCAAACTTCAAATCTTGTCTTCCCCATGCTTTATCAAGATTACTTTCAAACTCCCTTATTGATTCGGAATCGACTACATACTGGGGCAGTGCGTTCCACTCATTTACCACTCTATCACAAAATGAGTTCTTTGCCTTCTCAAGCCTATTTCTTTCTTTGTAAATTTTCTTAGAGTGTCCTCTCGTTCTTGTTGCCTCCCGCATCAAGAAGATACCTTCACACACATCCTCATCATACTTTCCTGACACTATCTTAAAAGTCTCCATCATATCCCCTCTCTTTCTCCTATATGCCAGTGTCGGAAGCCCCAGTGTCCTCAACCTCTGCTCATAGCCCGCGTTCTTCAACGTTGGTACTAGCTTGCTAGCTCTCCTCTGCACTTTCTCCACTGCTTCTATATCCTTTACCATATATGGAGCCCACACCTGGTTCGCATATTCCAGGTGCGGCCTAACCAGCGCTGTATAGAGATTCCTGAAGATTTCTTTGTCAAGTGACACAAATGTCCTCATCAGCCCTACAATTCTATTGGCTTTGTTTAACTTTTCCGCGAAATGTTCTGAGAAATTTAACTTATTGTCTATCACTACTCATATATCCTTTTCTGCATTAACTTCCTCCATCGCTTCCTCCTATACGCATGTACTTGCATTGTTTTGGATGAAAAGGCATTAACCAATGTTCAGACCATCCCTTCATGCCCTCCACATCTTCTTGAAGCAAACCCACATCTTCCTTACTCCTCACTCTTCGATACAGCTTAGTGTCATCCGCATACAGGTATACCTCACTTCCATTAGTTATAACTTCAGGTAAGTCGTTGATAAATATAACAAACAGGAGTGGTCCCAACACAGATCCCTGAGGTACCCCACTTGTAATTTCCCTCCACCCCGAGCCTATTCCATTCACCAGTACCCTCTGTCTCCGGTCTTTCAGGAAGGCTTCTATCCATTTCACACATTTCTCCCCTATATTATAGCTTCTAACTTTCTCTATTAACCTTTTATGTGGGACCTTATCGAAGGCCTTCATAAAATCGCAATATACCACGTCTATTACATCACCATCCTCTAGAATTTGCATCCAATCATCTACCACCTTAATTAGCTGTAGTACCGTCGACCTCCCCGGCAAGAATCCAAACTGTCTCCCACTGAAAAGTTGGTTTGATTTCATATGCTCCATTATTCCTTCTCTAATTACCGTTTCCATTAGTTTACACACAACACTTGTCAAACTGACTGGTCTATAATTTCCTGGGTCATTTCTCTTTCCCTTCTTAAATATAGCTGTTATGTTTGACTCTCTCCAGTCCATCGGGATTTGTCCTGTATTAAACGATACCTCAAATAACATTTTCAATGGCTCTACTAACATCTCACCTCCTTCCTGGCTAACAATAGATTATTTTATGCAGTTTAAGAAGGACCTATGCTACTAAGAAGGTTTATTGAGATCGTATTTACCCCTTTGAGTCCTAGAGGTAGATTATAAACTATAGAAAATTGTCTAATGGTAACAGTTTAAGAAGGACCTATGTGTTACTAAGAGGGTTTATTGAGATCGTATTTACCCCTTTGAATCGTAGAGGTAGATAAAATCAGTTTAAGAAGGATCTATGTTACTATCTATCTATTGCCCGACGCCGTGATCCCCGAAGGGGTGGCCACGAACGAACCGCCTCCATGCACCTCTGTCCCCAGTCAGTCGACGCCCCTCCCTCATACCAGCACCGCCTTCGTTCATATACTTCCTCACTCCATCCTTCCACCTCCCCTTCGGGCTACTTCTCCCTCTCTGTCCCTCCACCTCGCTCTCGTACACCCTCTTAGTCATTCTCTCGCTTTCCATACGTTCCATATGGCCGAACCATCTCAAGTTGTTCCTTTTCACACTTTCCAGCACATCTACCTCCACACCACACCTCCTTCTTACTTCTTCATTAGTCTGTCTATCCCTCCATATAACTCCGCACGCACTTCTTAAGTAATTCATTTCCACTGCTCTCACTCTTGGTCTGAGTCTCTCAACCAACGTCCATGCTTCACTTCCGTAAGTCAGTGTCGGGATTACCACACTGTCATGCAAGGACTTCTTCACTTCCATACTGACCACCCTATTTCTTGTTACTGCTTTCAGCGTTCCTACAACCCTCTATGTTACTAAGAGTGTTTATTGAGATCGTATTTACCCATTTGAGTCCTAGAGGTAGATAAAATCAGTTTAAGAAGGCCCTATGTTACTAAGAGGGTTTATTGAGATGGTATTTACCCCTTTGAGTCCTAGAGGTAGATTATAAACTTTAGAAAATCGTCTAATGGTAACCAGAATATGATGAAAATGACGTATTGGTGGTGAAGGGGTTAAGGGGGGTCACCTGCTTCCTCCCTCTCTCTCTGGGTTGTATCCATTCGGCCCCATTCAGCCTACTGTTTTAAGACGTTTATCCCCATCTATGTGTCTATTTATACCTAGCGAGCCACCATATTTTGGATAATGAGTTAGACAGCTGACTAAATTTGTACATTTTTCAATAAAAAAAATCTCCGGCAAAGCCGGATTTCTCCATACAATGCTGGCTCGCTACCGCTCGCCAGGAAGAAATCGACACCTGGATGGGGATAGACATCTTAAAACAGTACTGTAGGCTGAATGGGGCTGAATGGATACAAACCAAAGAAAGAGAGAGAAAAGGAGAGAAAAAAGCAAGTTACCCCTCTTAAGACAATCATTTGATTGACAAAGAAATGGGGCAAAAGGTCTTAAAATTGCCAAACTAATTGGCCGAATGTCTTATAATCTGAAAACTAATGGGACTAAACATGAGGAAGAAGGGGGACCAGAAAAACGACCCCCATTAATACGCTCACATCACTTGGATTGGACTCTGGCTAAGGTTAAACAGTTAGACTCAGCTTAGGGAGGGGCTCTCTGAAAGTAGGCTTGGTGAAATAGGTACCTCAATAACAGAATAAAATAGTCTAATGATAGACAGAATAAAGTGAAGGAAGGCTAATGTATTAAATGTATTAACCCTCCAGCCCCGGCTATGTATTATATATATATTCCTCGAAACCCGGGTGTTTTGGCCGAAAAACGTCTAGGCTAGGCTACCGTATATGTGTTAATCTGACTGCTTCCCGCATTCCCGCGCATCCCCAAGCGTAGCTGTGTTATTTACCTGTAGAATGGCATTAAGTAGAGCTCTCTAAGTCAACTGGTTGAGTTGTGATGATGATTTCATTGGAGATAACTTTATGGCCAAAACAGCTACTTTACACTACTTTT
This sequence comes from Paralithodes platypus, assembly GCA_032716605.1. Taxonomy (NCBI): domain Eukaryota; kingdom Metazoa; phylum Arthropoda; class Malacostraca; order Decapoda; family Lithodidae; genus Paralithodes; species Paralithodes platypus. The sequence continues at coordinate 24,033,631 of CM064565.1, read as the reverse complement.
CGATACTTAACAACAACATACAGGCACACACGAACAAGTGACGCTCTCCTTCTTGTGGCCGGAGATGCGGGGCGTCGGTCCAGCCGGCTGTTGTTTACATGCGTCGGACTGACGCCTCGCACACGAAGCTCACAGGCTTTCAACCACTGGGCGTTCAAGAGCCCTTCCGGGCAGCTGTTATATGCTTTTTTATGGGCGTTCAAGAGCCCTTCCGTGGTGAGAGGGTTAAGGGGGGATGGGTGTATTTATTTGCTTATATATTTATCGTTTTATTTCTTCGGTAAATTGGCTGGGAAATGGGCATCACCCGCCCCAGAACTCCGGCTCCAGTCTACCCCGGGGACCATTCCCAGCACTTTCCCCCAAGAGATTACAAGGGAGTAGGATCCAGTGGCCTCGGTCCGCCCCACCAGAACCAGCCACAGGGACGCACCCTGTGTGCGTACACGGCACTACGACTGGCCTGGCTCTTTTCGCCCAATGACAGGGCAGCCTCCTTGAGCACTACCACCAGGTTCGGGCCCCTATACTACTGGGCGGAAAGTGCCAGTCCGGGGAAACACTACGTACTGTACCCTCTGGATCCATTTCGTCCAGGTTGGGCCCAAGGCGCCAGGTCCGGGTCCAGAGGGGGCGACACCCACCGCCAGTGTGCCGCCATTAGGCAACTTTGAGCAAGAACAATGAAGCCCTGTCACAGCACTGTCATATGAACAATGACAGCGCCAATAACAAGGCTTCATTGTATAGTAATGGCTGTGTGTCCGCAGGTCTAACGCCATCCCTCCTATTAGTCGCCTTGTACGACACGCAGTAGGATGCGAGAGGCATACAGTATTCTTTTTTTCCTCCACCATAGGTGAAGGCCCCCTTACCCCCTGGAGGAAAACTTTATGTTATTAGTTTCCTCCCTAGACCTCCATCAAACTTAAACAAAAATAATTAAGATCCCCTTTCTAGATTGACTTGTACATTTTTTGGTTGAAAAATCAGCCGGTTCTTCCAAAATTACAGGCTCACTCTCGTTCGCCAGGGAAAAAATGGACACCTAAATAGCACGAAAGGTCTCAACATTGACAACTAAATCGGGCGAAAGGTGTTAAAATCACCAAACTAATTGGCTGAATGTCTTAAAATCTCAAAACATGAGGGAGAAGGGGGTCAGAAAAACGGCCCATCTCCCTTTAAAAGAGGTATGGCATTTATCTCCAATAGGGATTAATTTAGCACATGACAACAGACCATTACAGGGACAGAGAGATACACAACATTTGACAGACATTAATACAGCACAAAGCATACCAAACATAATGACAGCCGGGACATGACTTGTTAGTGCTTAACGTACCCACCCTATACAACATCTGACAGACGTTAATACAGCACAGCGTACCAAACGTAATGACAGCTGAGACATGACTTATTAGTGCTAATGTACCCACCCTATACATCTGACATACATTAATACAGCACAAAGCGTACCAAACGTAAGGACAGCTGAGACATGACTTATTAGCGCTACCGTACCCACCCTATACAACATCTGACAGACATTAATACAGCACAAAGCATACCAAACGTAAGGACAGCTGAGACATAACTTATTAGCGCTACACTTACCCACCCTATTCAACATCTGACAGACATTAATACAGCACAGAGCGAGCCAAACGTAATGACAACTGAGACATGACTTATTAGCGCTACACTCACCCACCCTATTCAACATCTGGCAGACATTAATACAGCACAGAGCGAGCCAAACGTAATGACAGCCGAGACATGACTTACTAGCGCTACACTCACCCACCCTATTCAACATCTGGCAGACATTAATACAGCACATAGTGAGCCAAACGTAATGACAGCCGAGACATGACTTATTAGCGCTACACTCACCCACCCTATTGAACATCTGGCAGACATTGATACAGCACAGAGTGAGCCAAACGTAATGACAGCTGAGACATGACTTAACCCATTCTGTACTGATGACTTCTTTTTTAATTGATTTCAGCTACATTTAGATGATTTTATGAAACTGAGGAAGGATATATGGTAGCTAAAAGGATGAATTGAGACAGTCTGTAGCTTTCTAATTGGTAGACGTCCTTCCGAAGCTGAATAGAATCGTCTAATAGTTACGCTGCTACACCCGGTTAAATACTACATGGGCCGAACGTCTTAAAATCTGAAAACTAATGGGGCTAAACATGAGGGAGACGGTGGGCCAGTGAAACCCACCATCCCCCCTTAATTGATGACAACTGTAGTTATCTAGAAGCGCTATAACAAGTAATAACGAAGCATATCAATTTGTAAGCAACTATAATACCTATACTATACCTTGTTCTAGATAGGGAGGCCAAAACTCTTCAACATTAACCTCTATAACTCACACACGACTAGAGTAATCCAGCTAATATTTCTACCATTTGGGATATATTCCTGAAAATCCGATTTTAAATAGCAAATCCTATAATTAATGGGGTAAATGGGGATGCATTTTGGGACCAGCCAAAACCCAAACCCAAACACCTACAAACCTATAAAAATATCGTAAATTGGGGCATCGGATAGTGAGGGATGGTTGGGGGGGAGGGGCGTTGACTGACTGGGGACAGAGGTGCATGGGGGCGGTTCGTTCGTGGCCACCCCTTCGGGGATCACGGCGTCAGGCAATAGATAGATAGATAGATAGTGAGGGAGACCTGTATACTGTATACATACAATGGTTTAACATCATTTTCCATTACAGTACTGTACATTGTAACGGTTCAGACGTGGTTGCCTTAAATTAAAGGGAGGCAGACTGTTTGTTTGGTCTATTAATTCATGTAATAATAATAATAATAATCTTCTGGTTACTTATATAGCGCCCGTCTCTCCTCCTTCGAGGATTCGCAAGCGCTTGGCTTTCTTTAGTCTACCAGAGACCATTACCCATCCCCCTTGCTCATGGGGAGATGGTAACCGCCGGCTGTATCCCAGAAAAACTTTTCAATCTGAGCGGAGATTGAATGCGAGACCTTCAAGGTGGGAATCAGGCACGCTATCCTCCCTAGACCTCCATCAAGCTTAGAAAAACACCCCCTAGACGCCCCTTCAAGATATATTTGTAAATTTTTCGGTAGAAAAATGTCCCGGCCAAAGGCCGCTTCCTCTTAAAATTGCAGGCTCGCTTTCGCTCGCCAGGAAATAATCGACACCTAAATGGCACGAAAGGTCTTAAAATTGACAACGAAATGAGGCGAAAGGTGTTAAAATCGCCAAACTAATGGGCCAAAGGTCTTATAATCTCAAAACTAATGGGGCTAAACATGAGCAAGAAGGGGGTCCAGAAAAACGGTCTGCCTCCCCTTAAGTACGCCATGCATCAAGTACGCGTTGGTGTAAGACCCTAAAGATATCCTTTGGTGGCCTCTGGAGAGTAAGAGAGAGAGAGAGAGAGAGAGAGAGAACCACGACAAGCTTGTTTAGCAAGAAGGTCTACACATTCGTTCCCCTCGATACTCACAGAGGGAGAGTGTGGTTGTTGTTGTTGTTCCCTAAGCTGCCTGGCCGAACAGCCCCAAGGCCCCGAGCAAGGCCAAGGTCATAACCAAGCGCCCCCACAGAACCCTCCCTGCTGACCACAATAAAGCCTGGGTGACCGAAGCCACTCCATAGCAGGGAGCTGAGGAGGGTGCGGAAACGCCCGGGAAACCAAAGCCCCACCCAGGGCCCTGTGCCCCTCAGCAATTATGAAGGGAAAGTTGAGGGGCAAAGGAGAGTGAGGTTTGGCATACAGGTCTCCCTCACTATCCGATGCCCCGATTTACCATATTATTATAAGTTTTTAGGAGTTTGTGTTTGTGTATTGGCTGGTGTGAGTATGCATCCCCATCTACCCCATACATTTTAGGGTTTGCTATATGATTTTTCTATTTAAAATCGGGTTTTAACCCCTTCCATACCGGTGACGTCCTTTTCACCTTATTTTGGCTGATTTTAGCCGATTTTATTCAGCTTGGGAAGGACATCTACAGTACCAATTAAAAAGCTACAGACTATCTCAATTAATTCGTTTAGCTATCGTATATCCTTCCTAAGCAACGTAAAATCGTTTAAATGTAACCGAAATAAAATCCAAAAGACGTCACCGGTAAAGAAGGGGTTAAGGAACGTAACCCAATCGTATATTGAGGGAGGCCTGTACTCTATCCAACCTTAGCTGTTTCTGTCTGTCTCGTTTACTGTACAGTAGAACCCCTCCCATCCGGTGCTCTCAGATCCGTAAACCCAAGAGATCCAGACAGGCATTTCGATCCAGACTCATGTTTCAGCCAACCAGACTTGTCTGGTTGGCTTGGGGAAAATATAAGTCAATCCGGAGACGAATACTTGTTTCCACACATATTATTTACATTCAGTGTTAGATATCCAGAGTTGTATTTCAGCCATCCGGATTTTCTCTGGATGGCTGAAACCTAAGTCTGGTTGTTTAAGTTAGATATCCGGACTCATGCTTCAGCCATCCGGATTTGTTTGGATGGCTAAATATATGTCTGGACTTTTGGCAGATCCAGACAGGGCTCTCCCCCAATTAGTCTGCATGGGCGAGATTTTACTGTACTACTTTTCCTTCTGGGGGCAGGGGGATAGGAATCCTCCTCCCCTTGTCTAATTCTTCTACTCGACGAGACAGAAAAACGGGTGAGAGAACGCGAGTGGTCCCGGACCCTGAGAATAGGAACTTTAAATGTTCTTTCTGTTTGGGTTCTGTCTCGTGTCAGCCACCCCCAGCAATGGAGTATGTGCCCGAGTATATACATATGTACATGCATATACATACCCACATGTGCAGGGATCCAACAGTGTCTAAATCAGGGTGTCAAACTGGAGCAATAGAGTTATAAATGAATATGAGAAGGAATACGAATTAACATGAAACACATTATTTTTTTTTGGCCACTTCATAACTTCCTAAGACATCATTTGAACTTTAAGCCACAATTTTAGCCATACATATACAATAATAAAGACTAAAAAGAATGGACTCGGTTTTCATTTGACAGTGAATGAAAGGCCGCTGAACCGCAACAGTTGGGTAAAGTACGGTCGCGCTAATAAGTCATGTCCCAGCTGTCATTACTTTTGGCTCGCTCTGTGCTGTATTAATGTCTGTCAGATGTTGAATAAGGCGGGTAAGTGTGGGAACATGTTTGTATATTTCACTCGATATGAAGAAATGAAGCTTAGATATGGCTGATACCAATTATTGATCAAAACATACTTGGTGCCGGGACATTACTTATTAGCGTGACTGTACATAATTCAACTGATATCCAGTATTCCATAAATGGAAATAAAATAGTACTGTAGTCATGTACTTAACTTCTAACTGTCTTGATGGTGTAATAGAGTGTTTAAGATCTGTATGTGGTGTCCCAGGTTGGAATCCCGGGTGGAACATATGCTTTCATTAATTTCATTGGGAGGTGTTTGGTGTTGGGTGTGAAACTAATAAATAAGATTATTTGTAGAAGATGGTTTTTACTAACGGGTCGGAGGGGACGCAAATGCATAACGCCTGCAACCGATACTGATAACGGTACATACATTGGATATCTAGCGGTCCTTCCTATGCTGAGTAAATTTATCTAATGGTAGCCAGAATACATACAAATATGGACATGACTATACTGAAAGACTTAAAAGCTTTGTGCGCTGCTAAACCCTGTTCCAAATAGGTGGGCCAGAAATTGTTAATCCTAACCTCTGTAACTCAAGAGGGGCTATAGCAAATGGGCGGTAAATATACACACCTATTCCCTGGCTGACCCTTCCCAAATGGTAGAAATATTAGCTTGATAAATAACCTCTGTGTAACTAAAAATGAGCTAGAGCAAATACATACAACATACTATGGTTTAGTGCCATTTTTCCATTACATGCATTGTAAGTTTGTAACGGCTCAGACGGGGATGCCTTTCAATAGTTGGAGTGTACTGTAGTACAATAAAGACCCGCCACAGCACTGCCCCAACAAGTCATCGCTGTGGCTGATGTTGGTATAGTGCTAACCGTGCCTCAGCAAGACTCAACAGAGTCCCCCTGTAGCACTTGCACCTGCAGTATCTGCAACCACACCAGCCTTAACAGTGTTACAAAAAGACAGTACCATAACAAGACTCTAATGTATTTTAGGCAATTTGGACTATAGAACAATAAAGTCCTGCCCCAACACTGTTCCAACATGCAAACACTGTTGCCGACACAGGTGTGGTGCCAAACAGCGCCCAGGTAATACTCGGTCCCCTGTGGCACCTATCCGCACCCCACCAGCCTCGGCAGTGCCATACCAAGACAGTGCTAAGATAAAGACTTTATTGTCTAGTAATGGCTGTTGGTCCACAAGTCTATCGCCATCCCCCGATTAGTCGCCTTGTACGACACGCAGTAGGATGCACCAGCCATATTCATTTTTCCTCCACCATTAGATGAAGGCCCCCTTACCCCTTGGAGGGTATCCACACTTATTCCCTGATTGACCTCTCCCAAATGGTAGACATATTAGCTTGATTATTCTATCTGTTTGTGAGTAATAGAGGCTAATGGTCAAGAGTTTTGGCCTACTTATTTGGAACAGGGTATAGTAAAGAGTCGCTAATTTGATTATGCAATAGCCTACGATAGAGAACGCCACTAAACAGTAAACAGTAGACTAAAGATAGATAGAATATATATAAATTATCCTTCATGCTTTTTTAGTTAAAGGGGAAGATTTACTACAATAAATAAGTTAACCCCTTCTGTACCGACGACGTCTTTGCTGTTTTATTATGGCTATACAGGTATTTAGACGATTTTGTGCAGTTTAAGAAGGATCTGTACATACACAGATATACATACAGTACACAAATTTAAAGGCCGAGTGCTCCACACGAAGTGCGGTTCCGGACTCATGTCTCGTGGTAGTGAAAATGTTTAAGCGAGATATTTTGAAGACTGTTAATTGCTAGAGGCCTTTTCTAAACTGAATAAAAGATGTCACCGATACAGAAGGGATTAACCCCTTCTGTATCGGAGACGTCTATTTTATGTTGGCTATATTTAGATTATAATTGCTAAAGATCCTTCCTAAACTGAATAAAATCGCTTAATAGTAGCCAGAATGAAATGTAAAGGACGTCACCGGTACAGAAGGGGCTAAGGCATCTAGGGAATTTTAGATCTATGTGCAGAATTTTAAAGAGAGGCATAGTTTAATAATCTGGGATCAGAAAGGCAGACTTACCCTTACTTCAAATTAGCGGGACACACAACTACCGCCGTCACTTTCGTAAAAGAAAAAGGAATGAAAAGTGATGAGGGGAGTGGACAAGACCAGAACGTGTGTTGAAATAACTTTGAAAAGTTGACAAAATGAATATAAACACCATACGAGGAGGAGCCACTTTATATTCAACCCCGTCTGAGCCGTTACAATGCATGTAATGGAAAATGACGCTAAACCATTGTACACTATATTCATATTTTTGGTAAGATCCTGTGTAGCGGGTAGAACTGTTTTTCAGATGCCTATTTACTAAGAAACATTGAACAATATATTTAACCTAACCAACCTAACCTAGTACAGTATATTAGTACTGTAGAACTGTTTTTCAGATGCCTATTTACAGTACTAAGAAACATTGAACAATATATTTAACCTAACCAAACCTAACCTAGTATATTAGTAGACTATTTATGAAAGTAAAATGTGAACAAAATATTGTAACATTACCGAATTATTGAGATATATGTACAGGTCTACCCGCTACACAGGATTATACCATATTTTTTCACCAACCAACTTTACTTCTAAACTCAATTAATGAAATCAACAAATACATGTGGCACTCCAAGGACTCGAACCTAGGATATACAGGTCTCCCTCGATTTACGATTGGGTTACGTTCTTGAAAACCCGATCTTAGAAACCCAAACCCAAACACCTATAATGATATCGTAAATCGGGGCATCGGATAGTAAGGGAGACGTGTATCTGAAGAAGCTATCTGTGAAACGTTGTCAATAAAGTGCTCCTCCTCATATGGTGTTAATATTCATTCAACAGAACGTGTCGCATCATAAACTTCTAGGGACAAAATATAGGCTCTAGGGCCGATACCAATATGGTACCGGTAATGAGGATACCATACAGGCTGTCAAACCGGAGCAATTTTGTTTGAAGACTTGAATGAATATGAGAACATTAATATGAAATAGCATTGTTTGGGCCACTTTATCACTTCCAAAGACAATATGAGAAGGAATACAAGTAAATTAGCATGAAATAGCATTGTTTATGCCATTTTATCACTTCCAGAGACATAATTTGAACTATAAACCATAATTTAGCTATACTGTACATAATTATATTCATTTATTTCACTCCCAACACCAAACACCAGCCAATGAAAATAATGAAAGCATGTGATCCTACCGGGATTCAAACCTGGGTTACCACATACCGTACAGATCTTAACCCCTTCTATACCGGCGATGTCTTTGTAGTTTTATTCTAGCTAATTTAGGCAATGTTGTGCTGTTTAAGAAGGATCTGTGGTAGTAAAAAGGGTTAAGTGCTGGAGGTCCTTTGTAAACTAAATAGAATTGTCTAATAGTAGCCAGAATAAAGTTAAAAAGATGATCCGGTACAGAAGGGGTTAAACACTTTAACCCTCTCCGACATATGACGCAATTTTGAGCCAATTAGGGATACTTTAAAGCCTTTATTACCATCAGGGGTATTTAGAAACCTTTAGTTTAGTTACTTCAATCTCTGCAGTTGTCTTTGAGTTAGCTGTGGGCAGAAAACTAATTTTGGAGAGGGTATTATAAGAGTGAGAGAACTCTATTTCTTATTGCTAATCTGGCAACCTCTGCATCATATGAGTCTGAAGGGGTTAACCATTACACCATCAAGACAGTTATAAGTACAGCACATAACTACAATTAATATCCATTTATCCAATACTGGATATTAATCTAATCGTCTACTGTACCCAACTGCCTAATGATTAAGGGGCTAGTGGCCGATTTTTTGGTCTATCAATTTATTTATTCATTTATTTTTTTAGTTTCCTTGCTAGACCTCCATTAAGCTTAGAAAAACACTCCCTAGACCCCCCTTCAAGATAAATGTTTAAATTTTGCAGGAGCAAAATGTTCCGGCCAAAGGCCGGTTACTCTTAAAATTACCCTGGGGGTAAGGGATTAGAATATGCCCCACGTGCCTTCTGTGTGTCGTAAGAGACGACTAAAGAGGTTGGGTCGGTGGGCTTGCGACCCCCACTAGTGAAAAATACAAAGAAAAACGAACGAATAGCCTCGGATGGGGGCGGTTCGTTCGTGGCCACCCCTTCGGGGATCACGGTATCAGGCAATAGATATCGCTCGCCAGGAAAAAAATCGACACCTAAATGACACGAAAGGTCATAAAATTTACAACGAAATGGGGTGAAAGGTATTAAAATCGCCAAACTAATGGGCCGAACGTCATTAAATCTGAAAACTAATGGGGCTAAACATGAGGGAGAAGGGGGTTTAAAAAAGCGACCCATCTCCCCTTAAGCGAAAGGCAAGAATAATTTTATGGGGCACAGATCACTTAGGACCTAAAAATAATGGATTCAGCCTTTATTTGCCACCCTTCTATCTATCTATCTATCTATCTATCTATATACTCAGGCCCAATACCCACTTTTCCTATTTTTTTTTTTTTGGGGGGAGGGGGGGGGGGGGGGTCTCAGCCCGAATAGGGACAACACAACAGAAAACAATGAACATAAAAACAAAATGCAAATTCACACACCCTTACTGCATAGATTTGTCAGCATACTACTGTATACATTCATCTTAATTAACCCTTTCTACCCGGGCTGCTTTAGGTAAGGACAGCGCGAAAGAAGGGCCGCTACCCGGTATGCCTTATCTAAGGCATTTTTTTTTTTTTTTTTTCTATGTGATTGCGGGAGGCAAAAGGCATAACTGCCTATAGCGAGTGCCTCCCCCATAGTTGAAAGAGTGACAGGGCCAAAATCAAGGGACGTTCGAGCCAAAATGCCTGGACACACGGAGTTTGAAGCAATTTAAGTCATAGGAAGAGGGAAAGACTGATTCTGGGAGAGAGTTCCAGAGCTCAGATGTTGAGTAGAAGAAAGTTTGAGAGTAACGTTTCACTCTTGGGTTGGAGAGTTGCACAGAGTAGGGGTGGGATTGAGTTGCAAGACGGGTACCACGTGCCCTACGTAAAGGAGGTGGTATGCACTGGGATAGCTCTGAGGAACACTGATTATTATAGTAGCGATAGAATAGCGAGAGAGATGCAACATTGCGGCGGAGAGAGAGATTGCAGAGAGTTGGTGAGTGAACGGGAGTTAATGATACGAAAGGCCTTCCTTTCAACTTTGTCTAGGAGAGCGGTGTGAGAGGAACCTCCCCACACATGTGCCAATCCTGACCATGAAAAGAATGCCTCTCCCCCTGAAGGGAAAGGTGTATGCCTCATGTGTTAGAAGTGCAATGACGTATGCCTCAGAAACATGGGCCGTTAAAGTAGAGGATGTCAACAGAATGGAGCGTAATGAGATGAGAATGGTGAGATGGATGTGTGGGGCCAGGCTACAGGATAGAATAACAAATGTTGAGCTGAGGAGACGTTTAGGTATAAAGAGTATTAGCGAGGTGATGCGTACAAGTAGACTGGGATGGTATGGACATGTGGAGAGAATGGATGAACAAAATTGGGTGACAAAATGCAGGTCTGTGATTGTGGAGGGAGCTGCACCAAGGGGTGGACCGAGGAAGACCTGGGATCGGACTATACGCGCCGATCTCAAATCCAAGAACTTGACAAGTGAAGCAGCCCTTAACAGGGTTGCCTGGAACGCCGCCATTAGGACAAGAGACTGAAACTGCACTTATGTGTGGAACACTCAGTCTTAAAATGTTATGTATGTATGTATGTATGTAATACTCAATACAAGGGCGCACTATGCCCCTGTACAGAGCAAGAAGCTGTGCAGGGGAAAAGAACCCCCTAAGGCGGTTGAGCACACCCAGCTTCTGGGAGGCTGCCTTAGCAAGACTGGTAATATGGTCCTTCCAAATGAGAGCAGAAGAAAAAGAGACACCAAGAATATTGAGAGAAGATGAAGGGTTGATTTTTGTATTGTTGAAGAATAAGGGATAGTCCGCTGGGAGATCCTGACGGGTAGATAGATGGAGAAATTGGGTTTTAGAAGCATTAAAGTTAACAAGGTTTTCTCTGCCCCAATTGGAAATAGTATTTAGATCAGAATTTAAGAGTTCTATGGCTTCATTACGTTTGTCGTTGAGGGATTGCTGGCTGGGGCGTTCTGAAAAACTAATGGAGTAGTGTAAGGTTGAGTCGTCTGCGTATGAATGGATGGGAATTAAGGTACAGTTAAGGAGATCATTTATAAAAATTAGAAAGAGAATAGGAGATAGGACAGAGCCCTGAGGAACACCGGAGTTTATAGGGTGAGGAAGTGAACAATGGCCGTCCACAACCGCAGCTATGGAACGGCCGGAAAGGAAATTAGAGACAAAGGCACAGATGGAGGGATAGAAACCGAAGGAGGGTAGTTTAGAAATTAAAGATTTATGCCAGACTCTATCGAAGGCTTTCGATATGTCTAGTGCAATAGAAAAAGTCTCACCGAAGTCCCGAAAGGAGGATGACCAAGAGTTAGTAAGATATGAAAGAAGATCACCAGTAGAGCGACCCTTAAGGAAGCCATACTGGCGATCTGAGAGCAGATTATGAGAAGAGAAATGCTTAAGAAATTTGGAAGCAAGAATAGTTTCAAAAACTTTAGAAAGACAAGAGATAAGAGCAATTGGACGATAGTTGGAGGGTTGAGAGCGGTCACCCTTCTTTGGGACAGGTTGAATGTGAGCAAACTTCCAGCATGAAGGGAAGACGTTAGAGGATAGACAGAGACGAAAGAGTTTGCCTAGGCAGGGAGTCAGCACGGAAGCACAGTTTTTGAGAACAACAGGAGGAACACCGTCCGGACCGTACGCCTTATTAGTGTTAAGCCCAGAGAGGGTAGAAAGTACATCTTTAGAAGAGATTAGGATATTAGGCATAAGTAAGAGAGAGGAGGGCGGAGAGGGAGGAATAGCACCGGAATCATCCAAGGTGGAGTTTCTAGCAAAAGTTTGAGCGAAGAGTTTAGCTTTGTCAGAGGAAGAAGTGATGGTTGTGCCATCAGAGTGGGAAAGGGGAGGGAAAGACGAGGAAGAGAAATTGTTGGAGAGGTTTTTGGCTAGATGCCAGAAAGCTTGGGAAGAGCTAGAGTTGGATAGTTTAATAGCCTAATTAAGCTTGGTCCGAACGCCGTGCGTACGACGTATGTCAACAAACCCAAGCGTTCGTCACCGCTCCTCCGAAAACAAGAAGGAGAAGACTCCTCAATGTTATTGTTCTGACGTCATGACGAAATTAGTCTAAAAAGCCCCCATATTGGCAACATCTCTGCAATATTGGCTCCACTGAAATCGTCATCACAACTGAACCAGTTGACTTAAAAAGCTCTACTCAATGCCAAAATACAGATTGAAAACCGCACTACGATTATAGATGAGTGGGAAAGTTCTAGCAGTGAAAATAAACATAAATACGGTAGCCTAGGCCTAGACGTTTTTCGGCCATATCGCCCGGGTAGGGGCGACCGTCATTAGCTAAGACAGCCCGGGGAGGAAGGGTTAAGGGAACTCAGACGGTATTGTGCACATAATTTACTGGTTCGGCTCAATGGTTTAAAAGAAGGGGTTTAGTTTGCTCTCTAAACCTCTGTCAAACTTAAAAGAACACCCACAAGACCCCCCTTCGATATAAATTTGTACACTTTTTGGTAGAAAAATGTCCCGGCCGAAGGCCGGTTACTTCTATAATTACAGGCTCGCTATCGCTACAATACAGTCAAATCGACAACTAAATGGCACGAAAGGTCTTAATATTGGCAAAGAAATGGGGCAAAAGGTCTGAATAATGCCACACTAATGGGGCAAATGTCTTGAAATCTCATAACTAATAGGGCTAAACACGAGGGAGGAGGAGGACTCGAAAAACCAACTGCCTCCCCTTAAGTTTAACTCCCTCATCCCGACCACGTCTTCTTGATTCGGTCTAAAATTTGACGATTTTAAGCAGTTTAAGAAGGACCTGTGTTATTCAGAGTATATATTGAGATCATATTTACCCCTTTGAGTCCTAGAGGTAGATTATAAGCCAAAGAAAATCCTCTACTGTATTGTAGAGAAATGACCCAGGAAATTATAGACCAGTCAGTTTGACAAGTGTTGTGTGTAAACTAATGCAAATGGTAATTAGAGAAGGAATAATGGAGCATATGAAATCAAACCAACTTTTCAGTGGGAGACAGTTCGGATTCTTGCCGGGGAGGTCGACGGTACTACAGCTAATTAAGGTGGTAGATGATTGGATGCAAATTCTGGAGGATGGTGATGTTATAGACGTGGTATATTGCGATTTTATGAAGGCCTTCGATAAGGTCCCACATAAAAGGTTAATAGAGAAAGTTAGAAGCTATAATATAGGGGAGAAATGTGTGAAATGGATAGAAGCCTTCCTGAAAGATCGGAGACAGAGGGTACTGGTGAATGGAATAGGCTCGGAGTGGAGGGAAATTACAAGTGGGGTACCTCAGGGATCTGTGTTGGGACCACTACTGTTTGTTATATTTATCAACGACTTACCTGAAGTTATAACTAATGGAAGTGAGGTATACCTGTATGCGGATGACACTAAGCTGTATAGAAGAGTGAGGAGTAAGGAAGATGTGGGTTTGCTTCAAGGAGATGTGGAGGGCATGAAGGGATGGTCTGAACATTGGTTAATGCCTTTTCATAAAAAAAAAATGCAAGTACATGCGGATTGGGACAAACAAGATAGACAAGGTAGGATACAGTATGTATGAAGCGATGGAGGAAGTTAATGCAGAAAAGGATATAGGAGTAGAGATAGACAATAAGTTAAATTTCTCAGAACATTTAGCGGAAAAGATAAACAAAGCCAATAGAATTGTAGGGCTGATAAGGAGGACATTTGTGTCACTTGACTAAGAAATATTCAGGAATCTCTATACACCGCTGGTTAGGCCGCACCTGGAATATTATGCAAACCAGGTGTGGGCTCCATATATGGTAAAGGATATAGAAGCAGTGGAGAAAGTGCAGAGGAGAGCTAGCAAGCTAGTACCAACGTTGAAGAACGCGGGCTATGAGCAGAGGTTGAGGACACTGGGGCTTCCGACATTGGCATATAGGAGAAAGAGAGGGGATATAATAGAGACTTTTAAGATAGTGTCAGGAAAGTATGATGAGCATGTGTGTGAAGGTATCTTCTTGATGCGGGAGGGAACAAGAATGAGAGGACACTCCAAGAAAATTTACAAAGAAAGAAATAGGCTTGAAAAGGCAAAGGACTCATTTTGTGATTGAGTGGTAAATGAGTGGAACGCACTGCCCCAGTATGTAGTCGATTCCGAATCAATAAGGAAGTTTGAAAGTAATCTTGATAAAGCATGGGGAAGACAAGATTTGAAGTTTGATTATAAAGCAAAAATACAGAATAGTAAAAATGTTGCGTCTGCTACCGCCGCCGCCAACACCGTGAATGACCGCTGCAGTGCAAGTACTGGTACTGAGCTGGATACACAGGCATAGTTTGCCTTTTTCCAGAAGATCTACTGTAAGAAACTAAGTTAATGAGGGTCACCAGCTTTTTTTTATCTTTCTCTCTTTTTCTATCTTTCACTGGCTTGTATCCATTCGACCCTATTCAGCCAACTGTTTTAAGAAGTTTATCCCCATCCAGGTGTTGATTTCTTCCTGGCGAGCGATAGCGAGCCAGCATTATATGGAGAAATCCGACTTTGCCGGAGAAATTTTTCTATCCAAAAATGTACAAATTTAGCTTGCTGTCAAAACAAAAGTATTTATATATGCTGGCTCGCTACTGCTCACCAGGAAAATATTGACACCTGGATGGGGGTAAACATCTTAAAACAGTAGGCTGAATGGGGCCGAATGGATACAAGCCTAAGCGAGAGGGAGAGAACGAGAAAAAAGCGAGGTGGGCTCCCTTAACCAGAATATGAGGATAATTACTATACGTCCTAGTGCTGGAGGGGTCAAAGATAAAGTAAATATATACATTACATACATAGAGGTCCAGAAACATTTGCCCATAGAGAATTTCTGCATATTTAATACATACAGTAAACTTCCGTTAATCCGAAGGGCAGCGGACCGGCTCTCGTTCGGATTAGTGGATTTTTCGGATTATCGGACTTTACCCCTATGAACCTGTGTATGACGAAAACATTGAGACATTAGGCCACCCAAATGACACAATGGTGCACACACACATATCATATGTTCATGAAATCACTTCAAAAGTTTACCATTGTCATTGTAGCCTATTAACTACTTCAAAACATTCAGATTAATGGTCAAAGGAATCTGCTGATATAAACGTCTTCTTCTTCTTCCGTCTACTAGCGAGTTTGTCTTGCTCTTGAAGATCAGATGTGGTTCGGGAAGTAATGCCTTAACAACGGCACTTCCCTGAGAGGTTCTTGTAATTTTCCTTTTGTGATTTTCCTTTTGTGACGTGCTCTGTTATATTATATTGTATTGAAAGCACCCTTGTCTTGTTGTCTTGAAAGCACCCTTGGGATGCTCCGATCACTGAACTATAAATAGTAGCGTATCGGAACATCCAAAGGTGCGTTTTCAAGCTCAAGACTAATACGTCCAAAGGTGCATTTTCAAGCTCAAGACTGAATGCGCTTGCAGAAAATGCGGTGCAAGCCAGTAGCGCATCGGAGCGTCCCAAGGATGCGTTCAGGAGCAAAACAAACTCTCTAGCAGACGATGTGGAAGAAGAAGAAGACGAAGGTGTTTACGATTATATCAGTAGCTTCCTTTGACCATTAATCTGAATGTTTTGAAGTAGATAATAGGCTACAATGACAATGGTAAACTTTTAAAGTGAATTCATGAACATATGATATGTGTGTGCTCCATTATGTGTCATTTGAGTGGCCTAATGCCTCAAAAAGGGGACTTTGGGACTTCTTGAAAGGTGCGTTTTCAAGCTCAAGACTGAATGCGCTTGCAGAAAATGCGGTGCAAGCCAGTAGCGCATCGGAGCGTCCCAAGGATGCGTTCAAGAGCAAAACAAACTCTCTAGCAGACGATGTGGAAGAAGAAGAAGACGAAGGTGTTTACGATTATATCAGTAGCTTCCTTTGACCATTAATCTGAATGTTTTGAAGTAGATAATAGGCTACAATGACAATGGTAAACTTTTAAAGTGAATTCATGAACATATGATATGTGTGTGCTCCATTATGTGTCATTTGAGTGGCCTAATGCCTCAAAAAGGGGACTTTGGGACTTCTTGAAATTCGGACCATCGGGTGAATTCGGATTTGGCCTCAAATTGAAAAATTCGGACTATTGGGAGATTCGAATCATCGGTCGTCGGATTAACGGACTTTTACTGTACATATACAGTACAGTACATAATTATACAGTACATACTGTACACTCAGTCCAAAAAGTATCCGCACCCCTATGTTGATCATATGGTGTGTACAGCTCGGTAGGGTTGGCATATTTTCCTGCAGTTATATCCATCTATACTACTACAGTACCTACCTATACGACCTACGACCTACGATCTATTCTACCAAGCTGTAAACACCGGACGATCAGCGTAGGGGTGCAGATATTTTGTTGACCTAGTGTACATACATATACAGTACAAATTTAAAGACCAAGTGCTCCACATGAAACGCAGTTCCAGTCTCACGTCCTAATGGTGGCGTTCCAGGCAGCCCTGTTAAGAGCTGCCTCACTTGTCAGGTTCTTTGATTTAAGATCAGACTGCAAAGTTCGATCCCACGTCTTTTTTGGCTCGCCCCTTGGTGCAGCTCCCTCCACATTCATGGATTTGCATCTTTTCACATTAGGAATTATTATTATTATGAGATGCTGAAGTCTCCAACCAGGGTGCAGAAACACCATCAAGATGAATCCACACAAAACACCCGGAGGCACTGGAGAGAGACTACGGCAACTTAGGAAAAAATAAAAACATATACTGTATACTGTACTGTACATATACACATATTAAACACAGATAACATATTATGCAGTGGAGGATATCAAGCTTATATATAATACAATAAAATAGAATAAAATAAGTTTAAAAATTAGAATTAATGCTTCAAAAAAGCATTAACTCTAGACTTAAAAATGGAGATATTAGCTGAATTGACTAGGTCATTTGGCAACTTATTCCACAAGTCAACCATGGCCGGCACAAAACACCGTGAAAACTGTGCAGTAGAAAAATTAACACGGCTCATGGCAAGATCATTAAGATTGCTTGTGCATCTAGTTGCACGAGCCCGGACATAGGGCCCAGGCAGAACCCCATGTAAGGGATGCTGAGGGTTGTTAAAAACTTTAAATAAAAGACTAAGGGCACCAACTTTACGTCGATGACACAGATCAAGAGACAAATGAGGTAGAATAAAACTGATGGAATTTAGCCACCTGTCAAGCAACTTGAGATGGCAGTCAGCTGCTGACAACCAGACAGGTGAGCAGTACTCGAAATGTGGCAAAATAAAAGCATAAAAAGACTTGATAACTGTGGCGTCACAAGCAAATGTTTCATAAACCTTGCGAAGCAGACCAATTTTTTGGGAAATGGAAGAGGAGAAAGAACGAATATGCTTTTCAAAAGTAAGTTTGGGATCAAGAGTAACTCCTAACAAACGCAGTATCCACATTCTCAATTTGCTCGCCAGAAACTTGTAGATAAGGATGGGGAAGATCCAAGGTACGAGATCTGCTGATGATAATGGAGTGAGTTTTACTTGCATTAAGTTTCATGCCCCAAAGTTCACACCATGATGTAATTTTGGCTAAATCCCTATTCAGAGCAGTAGCAATTATGTGTCGATCTATTGGTGATGGAATTGACGCATATAAAGTTGTATCATCAGCATAGGAGATTAGTTTATTTTCAAGCTCGGAACACAGGTCAGCAGTAAAAATAATAAAAAGCAAAGGCCCAAGGACACTGCCTTGTGGAATACCAGAAACAACAGTAACAGAAGGGGAATGACACCCATCAATGACCACAGACTGAGATCTTTTCGTCAAAAAATCTTCAAAGATCCTTAAAAAATTGCCACCAATACCGATGAGCTGTAAATTATACAGAAGTGCTTTATGGTTGACTAAATCAAAAGCAGAACTAAAGTCAATAGCCACGACACGAAACTCATGTCCCTGGTCCAATGAAGATTGCAAGTCATGGGTGAGTGTCAGAAGCGCATCACATGTGCCCAGTCCCTTACGAAAACCAAACTGTGAGTTTGGTATCAAATTATGACTATTACAATAAGAGGAAAAGCGTCTGGACAAAAGCCTCTCATAGAGCTTGGATAGGATAATGGAGATAGGGCGATAGTCATTAGGAGATGATGAGGCAGTATTTCCCTTTGGAAGAGGAAAACTACCTGATTTCAAAAGCAACCTAAACACCACGGCCAATTTAGGTTCCAAGACCACTGCAACCTTTTTAAAAACGAGAGGGAAAAACCCATCCGGGTCTGTGCCACCATAGGTATCAAGATCCAGCAAGTACCTTTTCAGTTCAGCTGATTTGAATGCCATTGAATTGCGGTTGGGTCTAGGGAAACATGTCAATGGCAAAGACAATTCCTGATTACTCTGCTTATTAATAAAAATATTAGATAGAATATTGGCCTTCGATAATGGATCAAAAGAGATGGAGCCATCAGAATCACAAAGAGGAGGCATGGAGGAATCTATTCCAAATAAAGAGGATTTCAAAGCGGACCACCATTTATGAGGCTGTGTAGCTCCTGCCAGAACATCCTGAAGATGGGAGTTATAATCCCTCTCAGCACCATCATAAACTTTCTGCGCAGCTGCCCTTTTAAAAACATAATTTTCCCAATGCAAGGGGGTTTGGTTACGCCTCCATAGACGATATGCAGCCTGTTTGCCATCAAATGCACGCTTGCAGTCATCATTAAACCATGCTTTATCCCTGATACGAGACTTAATTGTTTTTGATGGAACTCTTTTGCGAAGGATACCAAGAAGGGAATTGTTGAGAGCTGAAACCGGGTCATGAGATCTTAGTATGTGATTCCACTCAATATTACAAACATCATTACAAACGTTGTCCCAGTTAACCCGGGATTTAAGGTAGACTTTACGTGAGAGAGTAATCTATATTTTATTAATTTCACCACAACACCAAACGCTCCCAATGAAATTAATTAAATTATATATGATCCGCCAGGATTCGAACCCGGGTTATCACACACAGATTTTTGCCACCTTAACCATTACACCACCAGGACGGTTAAAGGTTTATGCACACGCCTACGACTTATTATCCATTCTCGAATACTGGATATTAATCTATCATGTTCATACTCCCAACCGCACTATGGTAGCCTAATGTTTAAGTGAGAGGAAAGAATATTCATGGGGCACAGATCATATAGATATCAGGAACAGAAAAATCAAGATTAATTTTACACATGATGGCATTGTGGTCGGAAGTGCAAACAGGTACAAGAACGGAGGTTTCTACAACGCCAGGAATATCTGTTAGCACTAGATCAAGACAATTTCCAGACATATGAGTAGGTCCTTGGATTAGCTGTTCACAACCAGATAAGTTTGCAAAATCCAATGCAGCAAGACCATTTCTATTAGTTGGAGAGACCGAGTTCAACCACTCTTGATGATGCGCATTGACATCACCAACAAAAATAAAGGATGATTTGACATCTACAGACTGTATTGAAGCCATGGCTGTTAAGAGGCAGTCATATACTATATGTCATTGTTAACATCAGGATTTCTGTACAGGCTAAAAATGTATATAATGATTATGATACTTGCTGGAAACTTTAACTAACTGCATCTCATGGCATTTACAAATACAGTATGCTTAGTTAAGTGCTGAGCATTATACCCAGATCTAATATACAAGCTCATTCCACGAGCACGAGGAATAGAATCACGCCGAATAAGAACTGGTTTACCGAAGTTAGGTATAAGAAGTTCAGAATAATCTCTATAACCAGAGACAAGGGTTTCAGAACAAAAGACTATCATAACCAACAGATGCCAATGTAAGATCCTTGATGTTCTTATAGAGACCACGAATATTGGAATAAAATACACGACAACTTGTATTTACCTAATTGTATTTACCTAATTGTAGTTTACAGGAGTTGAGCTAAACTCGTGTTCTCCCGTCTCTCAGTCTACTTTTTATCCAATTTATCTTGAAAATATGGATGTTCCTTGCCCCTACCACCTCCTCCTCCAGCCCATTCCATTTGTCAATACATCTATAGGGGAAGCTAAACTTCCTGATATCGTTCTTGCAGGTAGGTCTTTTTACTTTGTAGCTGTGGCCTCTAGTTATTCCTGTATCCATAATTAATATATCCTCCCTATCCAGCCTCTCCAGCCCCCGGGTGCATTTGTACATCATTATCATGTCTCCCCTCTCTCTCCTCTCTTTTAGACTCGGTAGCTTTAATTTGTCTAGCCTCCCTTCATATGGCAGTTCTCTGAGACTTGGAACCAATCTAGTAACTGCTCTCTGGATTCTTTCTAACTTGTGAATATGCTTCTTTAGATGCGGGGACCACACCACTGCTGCATACTCCAATCTTGGTCTAATCATACTCTTCATAATTTTCGCTACCATGGTCTCATCCAAGTAGTTCAGAGCAACTTTCATATTCCCGGCCATTGCATACATTCCGCTAAAGAGCTTGTTAATATGTTTCTCTGGCGACAAGTTATCTTGTATAATCAACCCTAAATCCTTTTCTTTTTCGGCCTTGCTAATTATATTATCTCCCATCCTGTACTCCCAATTTGGTCTATTCACACTTCTTCCCATATTTAACACATGGCATTTACTTATATTAAATTTCATTTTCCACTTGGTGCTCCATTCGTATATTTTATCTAAATCCCCTTGCAGCTCCTCACAACTACTTTTATTTGTTATTTGTCTCATAATTTTTACGTCATCTGCAAACATTGACATGTAGGAGTTTATGCCTATCGGCAGGTCATTCACGTACATAAGGAACATGAGAGGTGCCAACACAGATCCCTGCGGCACACCACTCTCAACTTTCCGCCACGATGAGTAAGTTCCTCTAATGTTGGTCCTCATTTCCCTATCTGTTAAATAGCTCTCCATCCATTTCAGCAAACTCCCCCGACACATCCTAGCGTCTCAAGCTTAGATAACAATCTCTTATGTGGTACCTTATCGAATGCTTTGGAAAGGTCTAAGTAGACGCAGTCCACCCATCCGCCTCTTTCTTGGAGTACATCTATCACCCTACTGTAATAACATAGCAAACTGGTAACACAAGATGTCCTTTCTCTGAATCCAAATTGCTTTGGGGTTATTATCTTCTTTCTCTCCAACATTTTCATCCATCTCTTCCTAATTAGCTTTTCACAAATCTTGCATACAATACTAGTAAGTGAAACTGGTCTATAGTTTAGAGGGTCCTCAGGGTTTCCATTCTTGTATATCGGAATGATATTAGCTCTTTTCCATTCAACAGGAAGCTGTCCTTTATCTAAGGAAGCTTGAATTATGTCCCTCACTGGCTCCACTAATTGCTCTGCACACTCCTTTAAAACCCAGGCAGACACTTCATCCGGTCCCATAGCTTTCCTTACTTCAAGTCCTCTCATTGCAGATAACAGCTCATCTCTAGTTATTTCAATCTTACTAAGACCACTCTCCAGTACTCCCGCCTGTGGTTCGTCAAAACCTTCCTCTCTAGTAAAAACTGACCCCAATTTGTTATTCATTACCTCGCACATGTCCGATACATTTTCATACGTCCTAGCATCAACTCTTAATTTAGTAATTTGTTTCTTTACCTTCAACTTGCTGTTTATATATTTATAAAATAATCTAGGGTCACTTTCACATTTATTTACTATGTTCTTCTCATAGTTCATTTTAACTTGCCTAATTATGTTAACATATCTATTCCTCTCCTGTTTATATTTATTCCGATTACTCTCAGTGTTCCTTCTTCTTAACCCTTGGGATCCGGGAGGCCTCATATGAGGCAAAATGGTAAAAAAAAAAATCGCTACTATAATCGTCAGAACTCGGCAACCACGCGTTGTAGCGACGTCATCTCTACGGCATTCTACACACAACAAAAAGTTCTACAATTTGCAATAACATTGACTGCTCTAGGTAGTCTCAATCAGTAGCTACTGAATTATGAAGTTGATTTTACCAAAATTCATATGAGGCCCCCCGGATCCCATGGGTTAATCTAGCCCAAGCTGCATCACGCCTACCCAAAGCTCTTTTGCATTTCAAATTAAACCATTCTTTCTGCTTAGTAAAATTTCCAGTTTTATATCTTGGGACAAACAGATTGGTTCCTACTCTATAAATTTTGAGGAATCAGGTTGTAACAGGTTGTCTGTGAGGACCGGGATTAACTTCTATATCACCGGACAAAGGTACTGTAGAAACAAAAACAGAAAAAGTTGAAAGCAATCCATACACAAATACATAAAGATGGATATAAACAGGTCGACCCAGACGGAGCCATCACATCTGGGTAAGGTATAAAACAAGCCCCAAAGACACCATATCCAGGGGGGAGCAGTAGCGGTGGATTTTATTTGTTTAGAAAAGATGAGAAACAGAAAAAGAATGCCAAATCTCCTGAAAATCCCCCAGACTCAAAAGTCTTCCTCATTAGCCTGCTAACCACCGTGGGGGAAAAAACAGGAGATTGCAGGAAAGGAAGGAAAGTTGCTGTATAGCACCAAACAGCAGGGATGGATGAAAATGGACAATGGAAGACCTTGGTGCAGGCTATGGCAGCATCCTAAACATCCATCATGGTAAAATACCATAGGTTTGCTAGATGGCCATTGACTAATATATAGTTCATCTGCCCTTTGACAGGTATTGCTTTTAGTCCTGCAGGGTGTCTAGCCACCCACCCTCCAAGTGAGCACCCGGAGGGGGAGCCGGTTTAGTCGCCGACAATCCGACCATGAAACAGGTAGTATCAGATTACATGTTACTGATAGCAGGAATACCCGACCTGACAGAGCAAATATCATGAATAGTGTGTGATGTTGACTTTTTGTGTTGTGTGTTTATATTTCATAATGTAGAATTTACCCGAACATCCTGAACTTCCCAAATTGACTAATTCCTTGAATATAGGTACGGGAGGCAAGAAATCCTCCTCCCCAAGGTTGTAAACTTCACCCACTAGACGAGACAAAGAAAGGGGCGAGGGAACGCGAAAGTGGTGCCGGACCCTAAGAATTGTAACTTTAAATTTTGTTTCTGTTCGGTCTCTGTCTCAAG
This sequence comes from Paralithodes platypus, assembly GCA_032716605.1. Classification (NCBI taxonomy): domain Eukaryota; kingdom Metazoa; phylum Arthropoda; class Malacostraca; order Decapoda; family Lithodidae; genus Paralithodes; species Paralithodes platypus. The sequence goes on along the minus strand of CM064565.1, from coordinate 24,010,083 downwards.
TCGGCCACCCCCAGCTATGGGGTAATGTGCCTGAGTATATATATATATATGCAATACGTTAACCCCTTCTGTACCGGTGACGTCCTTTTCATTATATTCTGACAACTATTAGACAATTTTATTCCGCTTAGGAAGGACGTCTACACATTAAAAGACTACAGACTATCTCAATTAATCCTTTTACCTTCTACAGATCCTTCTTAAACTGCACAAAATCGGGTAAAAATAGCTAAAATAAAACAAAAAAGACGTTGCGGTACAGAAGGCCGGGTAAATATACTGTACAGTACATTACAGGTATGTGCGACAAATATGCTTGGGACCCAAATTCACTTACTCTTATAGTGATGTACTTTCTATGTGGTGGTTTTGTGTTCTTATATTTCAAAATTTTATTTTGCTAAATTTCCACATACAGTACCTGTATAGGTGGTGCCAACGAACTTGACAATAATCTTGACCCCTTAACCTCTTATAACTCAACATTTATTAAAGCTATCGGGCTGCCATTTATATTATTTGGGAAGAGTCCACCAGGTAATAGGTATAGATATTTACAGCCAGTTTGCTATAGTCCCTTTTCAGTTACGAAGAGGTCAGGGATAGAAATGTTTGTCATGTTCGTTGGCGCTACCTATAGTGATTTTGATAAGTTCTTTTGTCTTCATATTGTGACGTTCCTGATTTGGTCTGCTTGTTTTACAAGTTTTACATTTTAATCAATATTTAAATTTAATATAATGCAAGGTATCAAACCGGAGCAATTTTAATTATTTTATTTAAAGATTTGAATGAATATGAGAAGGAATACAAGACAATTACAGTAATACGAAATACTGTACAGTATAATTGTTTTGGCCATTTTATTATCCCTTCCAAAGACAATATGAGCAGGAATACAAGAAAATTAACATGAAATAGCATTGTTTTGGCCTTGCTATCACTTCCAAAGACGTAATTTAAGGGGGGATGGGTGTTTATTCTGGTCCCCCTTCTCCTTCGTGTTTAGCCCATTGTTTTTTAGATTTTAAGACACAGCTGGATATGGTATGGGAGGGAGAAGAAGAGAAGTAGTGGAGGAGGAGGTGGGGATCAGGAGGTCAGAAGTGTGGGAAGCCATGAAAAGAGTGAAGTTGGGGAAAGCACCAGGAACAGATGGAGTGTGTGGGGAAATGTTGAGGTATGGTGGTGAGATAGTGATCGAATGGGTATGGAAAATGTGCAAACTAGCATGGGAGAAGGGGAGTGCACCCGATGACTGGAAGACTGGCATAATAGTCCCTCTATATAAGGGCAAAGGGGAAAGAGGAGTGTGTGGTAACCACCGAGGAATATGTCTTCTAAGCGTAGTAGGGAAGGTATACAGTAGGGTAGTGATTGAGAGAGTGAGAGTGAGAACGGAGAAATGGATAGGCGACGAGCAGGGAGGTTTTAGGAAGGGAAGAGGATGTGTAGATCAGATTTTTACCCTGAATTGTGTTGTGGAGAAATATCTGGAGAAGAAACAAAAGGTGTACTGTATGTTGCCTTTATGGACTTGGAGAAGGCCTATGACAGAGTGGATAGAGAAGCTTTGTGGAAAGTACTTAGAATATACGGAGTAGATGGCAAGTTGCTGAAAGCAGTGAAGAGCATGTATGAGGGTGCAAAGGCGGCAGTACGTGTGGAGAGTGAGCAGAGGGAGTTCTTTGACCTGAATTTTGGTTTGAAACAGGGGTGTGTGATGTCCCCGTGGTTGTTTACTGTATATATGGATGGAGTCATGAAAGAAATACACTCTAACCTCCATTTAACGGATTCCGATTTAACGGATATCGGCAATAACGGTCAAAAAATGTAGGCCGGACAATGGACCCAGCAACGGACATAGTCCGTTGCTATACAAAAGTTGGAGCAAAGTCTGTTGCTCTATCTATTTATCTCTCTAATGCACCTACCTAAATCCCTTATACATTAACATAACTATGTCTTATTTGGACTTTTTGTAGTCTTTGAATCATTTCTAATATGATGGAATTGAAAAATATAATATCCTTCCAGCACATAGATAAATAATAAATAAGATAGTCAACAAAATATTTCAACTCTCCCCTCCGTGCCAGCAGAGACGGAAGATTTACGTTTGATAGATTTTTTGTTTTGTTTTTTTCCCTCGATATACACACTCTTTCTATTTATCTATCTCTCTAATTCATCTACCTAAATCCCTTATACATTAACACAACTATGTCTTATTTGGACTTTTTGTAATCTTTGAATAATTTCTAATGTGATGGAATTGAAAAATATAATATCCTTCCAGCACATAGATAAATAATAAATAAGATAGTCAAAAAAATAGTTCAACCCTCCCCTCAGTCTAGGCGCCGAGCTTCGGAGACGGAAGATTTACGTTTGATAGATTTTTTGTTTTTGTTTTTTTCCCTCGATATACACACTCTTTCTATCTATCTATCTCTCCAATTCATCTACCTAAATCCCTTATACATTAACATAACTATGTCTTATTTGGACTTTTTGTAATCTTTGAATAATTTCTAATGTGATGGAATTGAAAAATATAATATCCTTCCAGCACATAGATAAATAATAAATGAGATAGTCAACAAAATATTTCAACCCTCCCCTCCGTCTAGGCGCTGAGCTTCCCAGATGGGAGATTTACGTTTGATAGATTTTTTTTTTTTTCCCACGGTATACACAAAATGATGGGGAAATATTATAACATGTTTTTAATTGACATTTGTGTCGTTTTTGCTGATTATGAGTTGGTGGAAAATAAAATCTTTAATTCTATCATATCGGAAATGATTCACAGATTATATAGAGACCAAATAATATACACTTTTAAGTGTGTTCAATAGTTTTGCATTATCAATAGGGTGTAGCACAAGGGATTACCAGGATTTATTTCAGGTACAGTAAAAAAAATGATGCATAACAGTTAAATGTCACGATCCGATCCGGACACCTGTACTCAACACCGGATTTTTCTCAAGGAATTTCCGGATTACATCCGGACTGGACAGTATTTAGCAGCAACGGACATTTAGCAGGAACGGACAGGTGCTTGCACGCATTTGTCCGTTAAATGGAGGGTCGAGTGTACTATCAAAGAGCAGTGGATGTTGGTGTACCGCTGAAAAGGGAGGGAATTGAGTGGAAGGTACCTATACTGCTGTTTGTGGATGATACAGTTCTGATGAGTGATAATGAATGGGAGTTGCAGGGTCTGGTAAATGAGTTTGGAACAGTGTGCGAAAAACGGAATTTGAAGGTAAATGCGGGGAAGAGCAAGGTTATGGTCTTCGAAAGGGGTGAAGTCACAGAGTGTGAAGTGAAACTGAACGGTCAGGCTATGGAGATCGTCAACTCTTTTAAGTATCTGGGCAGTGTGTTGAGTAAAGATGGGACTATGGATGAAGAAGTGCGGGAGAGGGTACAACAGGGGAAGAGGGTTGTAGGAACGCTGAAAGCAGTAACAGGAAATAGGGTGGTCAGTATGGAAGTGAAGAAGTCCTTGCATGATAGTGTGGTAATCCCGACACTGACTTACGGAAGCGAAGCATGGGCGTTGGTTGAGAGACTCAGACCAAGAGTGAGAGCAGTGGAAATGAATTACTTAAGTGCGTGCGTGCGGAGTTACATGGAGGGATAGACAGACTAATGAGGAAGTAAGAAGGAGGTGTGGTGTGGAGGTAGATGTGCTGGAAAGTGTGAAAAGGAACTACTTGAGATGGTTCGGCCATATGGAACGTATGGAAAGCGAGAGAATGACTAAGAGGGTGTATGAGAGCGAGGTGGAGGGACAGAGAGGGAGAGGTAGACCGATAGAGAGGTGGAAGGATGGAGTGAGGAAGTATATGAACAAAGGCGGTGCTGGTTGGGGGGAGGGGCGTCGACTGACTGGGGACAGAGGTGCATGGGGGCGGTTCGTTCGTGGCCACGCCTTCGGGGATCAGGCAATAGATAGATAGATAGAAGACCTTCGGCCCATTAGTTTGCCGATTTTAAGATAATGCCCCTTTTTTTGTCAATATTAAGACCATTCGTGCCATTTAGGTGTCTATTTTTCCCTGGCGAGCACTTGCTTCTTATAGAAGCGTATCTGGGAGGGAGACTTAGCTGGGGAAGGGTTAGGCGTCTCCTCGCTCAGCACAAATTTCGAGGCCGACTGAGGGCTCTCCCACTTGCTCACTCTCACCAAATCACTCTTATCACCTTCTTCATCACCTTCAGGTTCATCGTCATTATTATCACTGGGGAAACCTACAAATTCAACGTCTTTGTCACTCTGTTTGTCCAAACTTTCACTCAACACGTACCGTGAGCTCTAGTCACTGCTCTCTTCACTCACATTACGGTACTTTTGCTGTCACTACAAGCTATTTCCAGGTCTCTCAGTGTTCTTTCAATACCTCTCGGACTGAGCATGTCTTTGACGGTGAGCCATTGTTTACGGGGACCAGGGGGCGTTCGTTCGCCACGGCACATTTTTCGGATGTGGCGGAATAATTATTTCTCTGTGTATCCATGGTGGCGCCACGGCTAACTAGAGACTGAGACTGCTGCATAGTACAAGTGTGGTGGCGCTGTCTGTGCATATGTAAACAAACAAATTGGTGTGCACGCTTCAAAAACACAAATTCATGCAATGGAGCTATGTAGGCCACCCGGGTGAGAAGGGTTAAGAAAGCTGTATGTTATTCAAAGGGTTTATTGAGATCTTATTTACCCCTCTGAGTCCTGAAGGTAGAATATAAGCTAAAGAAAATTATCTAATGGTAACCAGAATATGAATTCCGTCCTGATGTATCAGTATGGTAAACTTCACTACTCATGTGCAGCGTTTGGTAACACATATAATCTAATGGTAACCAGAATACAAGTCTCCCTCGATTTACGATTGCGTTACGTTCCTGAAAACGCGATATTAAATAGAATAATCATATAGGAAACCTTAGAATGAATGAGGTAAATGGGGATGCATTCTCGGACCAGCCAAAACCCAAACACAAAGACATAAAAACCTATAATAATATCGTAAATCAGGGCATCGGATAGTGAGGGAGAGCTGTACTACGAAAATTACATCCTGGTGGTGAAGGGGTTACCTACCTATCAGTATGGTAAAATTTACTACTCAACACTCACTGGATCATGTGCAGCTTTTGGTACCTGTACTTGCAGGGTGTCAAACGAAAGCCGAGTCCATCCTTTTTAGTCTTTATTATTGTACAGTATATGCAATGACAAAATTGTGGTTTATAGTTGAAATTATGTCTTTGGAAGTGATATCATGGCCAAAACAATGCTATGGAGTGTGTGGGGAAATGCTGAGGTATGGTGGTGAGATAGTGATTGAATGGGTATTGAAAATGTGTAAACTAGCATGGGAGAAGGGGACAGTCACCAGGTGCAGTGCACCTGATGACTGGAAGACAGGCATAATAGTCCCCCTGTATAAGGGTAACGGGGAAAGAGGAGTGTGTGGTAACCACCAAGGAATATGTCTTCTAAGAGTAGTAGGGAAGATGTACAGTAGGGTAGTGATTGAGAGAGTGAGAGCGAGAACGGAGAAATGGATAGGTGACGAGCAGGGCGGGTTTAGGAAGGGAAGAGGATGTGTTGATAAGATTTTGCCTTGAAATGTGTTGTGGCACTGCAGCCACAGAGTGTGAGGTGAATTTGAACGGTCAGGCTGATGGAGAATGTCAGCTCATTCAAGTATTTAGGCAGTGCAGGCTATGGAGAATGTCAGCTCATTCAAGTATTTAGGCAGTGTGTTGAGTAAAGATGGGAGTATGGATGAAGAAGTGCAGGAGAGGGTGCAACAGGGGAAGAGGGTTGTAGGAACGCTGAAAGCAGTAACAAGAAATAGGGTGGTCAGCATGGAAGTAAAGAAGTCCTTGCATAACAGTGTGGTAATCCCGACATTGACTTAAGGGAGCGGAGCATGGACGTTGGTGAAGAAAGTAAGGGAATGTAAGAATGTAAGGGACAGTAGCCAGGACGTCGTGGGTGTAAGATGCATAAATAATGACAGTGGCACGACTGTTTACACAGAAAAAGAAATCAGAGAGGCGTGGAAGGAGCATTATGAAAGACTGCTTAATGTGGAGTTTGAATGGAACAGGGAACAGCTCAGCACTGTAGCCCCAGTACAAGGCCCTCCGCCTTTGATAGGGTACGACGCTGTTAAAAGTGCTATAGATAAAATGAAGTCAGGAAAAGCCGCTGGGAGCTCCGGCATTGTCGCTGAGATGCTAAAAGCAGCTGAAGATACTGGGGTATAATTGGTCAGAGAGTTGATTAATGCTATCATAAAGGAGGAAAAAGTTCCCTATGCTTGGCAGGAAAATGTTATAGTAAATATATATAAAGGCAAGGGTGACTCCTTAGACAGGGGAAATTATCGGGGTTTGAAAATGCTCGATCAAGTCATGTAAGTCAGCGAAAGGGTCTTTGAATGCATGATCAGGGAAAGTGTTGCTATCAGCGGCATGCAGTTTGGATTTATGCCGGGACGTGGCACAACTGATGCTATCTTCACTCTTAGGCAAATGCAAGAGAGGTACCTAGAGAAAAACAGGGAGTTATACCTAGTTTTTGTAGATCTGGAGAAGGCCTTCGACCGGGTGCCCAGGGAGGTAGCGCAGTGGGCTATGAGAAAACTTGGAGTAGAAGAGTGGTTGGTGCGTGTGATAATGAGAATGTATGAGGGGTCACGGGCAGCAGTTAGAGTAAACGGGGGCCTGAGTGAAGAGTTCTCAGTGAAAGTTGGAGTTCACCAAGGCTCAGTTCTGATCCCATTACTGTTTGTTTTAGTCTTGGAGGCTCTGTCAAGGGAATTTAGGACAGGACTCCCATGGGAGATGTTATATGCAGATGATCTAGTTCTTATCGCAGATAGTGCGCAGGAAGCAGAGGCGAAGTTCAAAAGATGGAGGGAAGGTATGGCAAGTATGTGTTTGAGAGTTAACATAGATAAATCAAAGGTCATGATTAGTGGAGTAGGGCGTGGAGCTATGGAAAGAAGCGGCGACTATCCATGCGCAGTATGTGGGAAGGGGGTGGGATGTAATTCAATTCAATGTTGTGTCTGTAGTGACTGGGTACACAAGAGATGTAGTGGAGCTAGAGGACCTTTGACAAGAATCATAGACTTTGAATGTGCAGTGTGCAAGGGAGATCTTGTATTAAATGACCCGCCTGTCAGTGTTGATTTCGACAGTGTAACGCTGGAGTGTGTGAAAAAGTTCTGTTACCTGGGCGATACAATTTCCGCTGGAGGTGGCGCTGAAGCTAGCTCCATTGCTAGAGTCAGAAGTGGCTGGGGAAAGTTTAGAGAGCTGTTGCCACTTCTGACCATGAGAGGGCTCCCACCCCACCTTAAAGGGAAGGTGTATACCTCGTGTGTTAGGAGCGCGATGACCTATGCCTCTGAGACGTGGCCGGTTAAAGCGGAGGATGTCAATAGAATGGAACGAAATGAGAAGAGAATGGTGAGATGGATGTGTGGGGTTAATCTTAGGGACAGGGTATCGAGCGAGGAATTGAGAAGGCGTCTGGGCATTAGGAATATCAGTGAAGTGATGCGCACGAGCCGACTTGGTTGGTTTGGACATGTGGAGAGAATGGATGATCAGAACTGGGTGAAGAAATGCCGGACAGTGAACTTGGGGGGAGCTGCGCGTAGGGGTGGACCTAGAGTGACGTGGGCTCGGGGTACTCCGGTCCGATCTCCGAGTAAAGAACTTGACAACACAGGCGGTCCTTGACAGGACCGCCAGGAAAGCAGCCATTTAGGACGTGAGACTGTAACCACAGCTTCTGTGGACAAACGGTCTTTAAACTTGTATGTATGTATGTATGTATGTATGTATGTATGTATGTATGTATGTATGTATGTATGTATGAAGAAACTCAAACCAAGAGTGAGAGGGGTGGAAATGAGTTAGGTCTACGTGAGAAGTGCGTGCGGAGTTACATGGAAGGATAGACAGACGAATGAGGAAGAACAAGAGCGGTGTGGTGTGGATGTAAATGTGCTGGAAAGTGTGAAAAGGAACACCTTGAGATGGTTCGGCCATATGGAACGTATAGGAAGCGAGAGAATGACTAAGAGAGTGTACGAGAGTGAGGTGGAAGGACAGAGAGCGAGAGGTGGAAGGATGGAGTGAAGAAGTCTATGAGTGAAGGCGGTGCTGGATGGGAGGAGGGGCGTCGACTGACTGGGGATAGAGGTGTATGGGGCCCTTTCGTTCATGGCCACCCCTTCGGGAAACACAGCGTTCGGCAATAGATAGATAGAACAATGCTATAATCTTGTTAATTTTCTTGTCTTCCTTCTCATATCAATTCAAGTCTTAAAAAAAAATAGCTCTGGTTTGCCACCTTGACCCGAAGTGCTCAATACGGTATCCTCAATATCTGCCTGCAAATGTAAACCTTAATTCAAATGTTTGCTGACAACCTTTTAAGGAAAATTTGAGTAAAGTCCATAGTGAAATACATTAATATAGCAATATAAAGACAAAATAAACACATGAGGATTTCCATGATATACTGATAGATAATGTTGGTTCTCATGTAGGTTGTCAAGAGATCCTTTGTCTCCTGGTGTATGCTTGGATGCCATAGTCTCTAACCCACTTATAAATATTTGTGGACTTCACCTATACAGTATATACTGTACTGTAATTATGGAAGTACAGTACCGGTATATCTCTGGAAACTAATTTATGAATATAATTATCTTTAACCCCTCCTGTACCGGTGACTTATATTTTCTTTTATTTCAGCTGCATTTAACCCTTCCTTCGATTTAATGAAGCTTAGGAAAGATATCTAATAGGGCCCCTCCATCATTGATGACTTCGCCTATTAATAATAATAGTCTCCATTCAAGTGAGGAACTACATGAACGAAGGCGGTGCTGGTTGGGGGGAGGGGCGTCGACTGACTGGGGACAGAGGTGCATGGGGGCGGTTCGTTCGTGGCCACCCCTTCGGGGATCACGGCGTCAGGCAATAGATAGATAGATAGATTCAACATCCTGCGCCAGCATTTTGAATAGCCCGCGCGGAAGTATCATGGAGTACTCGTCATAAGTGCACGCTTAATTCCCTCATGGGATCGTCATTTTGATCGGGTACCCTACAGAAAAAACTTCGTAAAAAATAAAAAAATTAAAAATAACTTAATATCTGTTATCATATGACTTGCCATATACGTGGATTTCTCTTGCTTTGTTTCCCCGACACCAGGCCCCCTAGCGGCCATCCTCGTCCTTCCAACTTCCGTGTCCCTACCGTCAACAGTGCTCGCGCCGTGTCCGCTTCATTCGACGTTTGCAGCTCTTCTAGTGAGTCCTTACTCATTTGTATACATCTGTGTTGTAGTAACAGGGTTTAGATTAGCTAGCACGGCTGCCCGATTGGTAGGTCCACAGGAAATGTGTGTTAAATTAGGGTACCATTGTCACAGGCGTCTACGAGTCCCGGATTGTCGTACCGCGTGTGTTGTTGTTGTGATTCTTACAGTTTCTTACAGTAGATCCTCTGGAAAAAGGCAAACTAGGCCTGTATATCCAGCTCAGTACCAGTACTTGCACTGCTGCGGTCGTTCACGGTGTTGGCGGCGGCGGTAGCAGACGCAACATTTTTACTATTCTGTATTTTTGTTTTATAATCAAACTTCAAATCTTGTCTTCCCCATGCTTTATCAAGATTACTTTCAAACTCCCTTATTGATTCGGAATCGACTACATACTGGGGCAGTGCGTTCCACTCATTTACCACTCTATCACAAAATGAGTTCTTTGCCTTCTCAAGCCTATTTCTTTCTTTGTAAATTTTCTTAGTGTCCTCTCGTTCTTGTTCCCTCCCGCATCAAGAAGATACCTTCACACACATCCTCATCATACTTTCCTGACACTATCTTAAAAGTCTCTATCATATCCCCTCTCTTTCTCCTATATGCCAGTGTCGGAAGCCCCAGTGTCCTCAACCTCTGCTCATAGCACGCGTAACGCCTTTAGCTGTTGTGTTTACTTAGCTAGAAGGCGACCACTCTACGAGGCATGATACAGACTGTCAATATTGAGGAAAGTACATGCCATTGTCTTCAGATATCAGCAAAAGCTCTGGTTTAACCCTCCAGACCCGGGCCCTCTAGCTCGCGACTGTACTGTGGTACCGGGAGTTTTTACGATTTTTGGGCTATGTTAACTCATCTGTAATTCAATAAATATGGCATGTAATGTTATGAATAAAAAAGTAAAATGTTCCACAAACCTTCCTCTGCAGAATGCCGTTGAGTAGAGGTCTCTAGCCCCAGTGGTTGCATAATGGTGAGCGCGGGAAGAAGAGTGATTTTCGGCGGAAAATTCTTCCCGCGTTCGGATGCGTCGCCCCGGCCACGGCTACCACGCACCAAGCCACTCGTCGCGCCAGAGTGTTTATCTCCCTTAGACGATTTTAGTGATTGATATTGAGAATGTGATGTCCATTTGATATTTTTATAGTTATTTTGAGGCCAATTATATAAAGTATGTGTATTAGGGTATCACTGTCACTAATATTGCTAATTTTCACTCGATACCGTACGCTTTATTAGTAATAGAGGTAGGTTATTGTTATATTAGGCACTGATTATTCGTTATCACAGGTGTTTATTATACTTTGGCCATCAAATATTATGTCTTGTGTCACTTTCACTTTGGTAAATATGCTTTAGAGTGTCACTGTCACTGATAATGCTCATTTTCACTCGATACTGTATGTTTTATTAGTAATTGAGGTAGGTTATTGTTATATTAGGCACTGATTATTCGTTATCACAGGTGTTTATTATACTTTGGCCATCAAATATTAGGTCTTGTGTCACTTTCACTTAGTTATATGCTTTATAAACATTTTATATACAATTTATTGTGTCTTTTTTCACTGATTTATATATTTCTATAGGTTCTAATCATATGAATGTCATATGTGTCACTTTCACATATTATTATGGTGTAATTGTATTTGTATCAATTTTCTCATAATACATGACTTTTGTATTACAATGAAATGTTTTACTTCCACTTTTTGCCTATAGTGGGGCGGTTTACCTAGGATATTCAAACCTATTGTGCATTTTTTGATAAAAGCACCAATTTTGGCACAGAGGTAGACCAATATATTATGAACAAATTTGGATGTGGAGCCATCGCCCAACTGCCCCCTGGCGGCCGTGGCGGCCATTTTCCAAAATGGCCGCCATGTGGCTGCCGAGGAAGACATATCCCTAGGTGAATGAGATGTACTGAGTAAATGTGCAGGAAAAAATGATTGTTTTGAATCTGCAATGTTGTGCAAACATTATGTTGCGTGTTGTTGCTAATGTAGGGTAGCACTTAACAACAAAGAAAGGTGCCCATGTGTTTTTAGAATCTTATCTCATTATCGATTTATTGAATTATTCATAGATTAGCATAACAACCATGACAAACATCTCTCAATTGAACATGTCCTAATTCACTTGGATTCTGAGTGCTCCTTTCATACAACTTTGTCATTTTCCATTTCCAGAACAATGTCGAAGAGCTTCAAACTCGTTGAGCCTCATGGTGCAGAAGCAGCTCCGTCTACCTCCGCCCAGCCAGCAACAGAGACAGACTGGTCATTATGCTTCATATGCCAAGAAACTACGCCAGAGTCGCTGACAAGTCCATCCCAGAATACACGCCAAGACAAGGGGAGCAGCTACAGCATTCTCGCTGGACATCTGAGAAGGTTCAATGAGCTTGGATTGCTCCCCAACTCTTTTCTGTTGAGCCGATTAGATGAAGGCAGTGGTGTTAAAGCAGCATTGAGCGCCAACAATGCACGATACCACAAGACCTGCAGGCTGGGATATAACAAGACTAAGTTAGACAGAGCTGAGAAGAGGCACCTGAAAATAGGCGCCGACGAAGAAGAGGAAGTTGTTTCCCGCAAGAGAACTCGATATCTGTCACGACCATCAAGTACTGAGACAAAACACCAAGAAGTGAAATGCTTCTTCTGCGGAGAAGCTCCTGGTAGTGCTGGTCTTCATGAAGCTGCGACATTCCAACTGGACTCGCGAGTCAGGTCGTGCGCACTGATTCTGGACGACATGGACCTCCTGACGCAACTGAACGCTGGGGACATGGTTGCACAGGAGGCCAAGTACCACCGAAATTGTCTCCTGAACTTGTACAATCGCACACGGAAGATTAAGGAAATGGCGGGTAAAGGTACAGACGATGAACACGCAATAGCAGGACTTGCTTTCGCAGAGCTGGTGGTATTTATTGAAGAAGCTCACATGGATGACGAGACGTCTCCGGTCTTCAAAGTTGCTGACTTGGCGCAGTTATAAACGTCAAGGATGGAACAGCTCGGAGTCAAGCATAAGGGCAGGGTGCACACAACCTGTCTTAAGCAGAGACTGCTTGCTCACTTTCCTAACATGTGTGCACAGCACCAGGGGCGCGATGTCCTGCTTGCATTCAATGAAGACCTCGGCGATGCCCTGGCAAAGGCATGTGAACTGGACAGAGACCTTGATGCTGTCCACCTGGCGCGTGCTGCCCAAATTGTGAGACGCCACATCATCGGAGATGCCAAGGTGTTCAACGGGTTTCCTGCAGGATGCCAACAGGACTCCGTGCCACCCATGCTGCTTGCCTTGGTCACTATGATCTTGGAAGGTCCCAGTATCAAGCACCAGAGTGAAAGCACAACACCAGCGGCACTGAGCATCGCCCAGCTCCTCAAGTTTAACAGAGTTATGCACCGACGGGCCCCCACAGGCAGTACGCCTCGCCCAGTCAGGCACGCCACCATGCAGGAGACGCCAGTTCCAACCTACATCGGCCTAATGCTACATGCACACACGCGCAAGAGGGAGCTCGTCGACAGGCTGGCACACATGGGGATTTCTATCTCCTATGATCGGGTCCTGTCCCTTTCCACACAGCTGGGGAACAGTGCCTGCTGCCTCTACCACCAGGAGCAAGTAGTCTGCCCTCCCAAGATGAGAGGCAGAGTCTTCACGACTGCCGCGGTAGACAATATCGACCACAACCCAAGTTCCACCACAGCAAAACAGTCATTCCATGGGACTGCTATTTCCCTCATGCAACACCCTGCGGTCCCTGGGGCCGGCATTGACCGCAGCATCATCATCCTCGGAGGGCCGAACGAAAGAGGCCTCAAAACAGTTGACCGTTTGCCGCACTACTATACAGATGTCCCATCCGTCGGCAGCATCAAGAACACCCCCATGCCGGCTACCAGCGTGACATCCCTGAGCAGCAATAGCGGCCTCAAGCAACATGCTGAAAGAGAGCATCTCTGGCTAAAACACACCCAAGTCGCCCTACAAGAAACTTCTCCAGTGGAGAACACTTCATGGGCTGCATACCACGCAAGCCAGCAGGACATGCCAGCCAGTTGGGCCATCTGTCCCACCGCACTGCTCCCACTCTTCCTGGAGAGCGCCCACACCGTGGCTATGATCAAGCACTCCATGGACGTGGTCAGGATTGCAGTGGAACATCTCAACCCTGGCCAGACTCCAGTGGTCACATTCGACCAGCCACTGTTTGCTTTGGCAAAGCAAATCCAGTGGAAGTGGCCACAGGAGTATGGTGAAGAGAAGTTTGTCGTCCTCTTCGGCAGTCTTCATATCGAGATGGCAGCACTGAAGACCCTTGGTGACTGGCTGCAAGGGAGCGGATGGGTGCAAGCACTGGTTCAGGCAGAGATCACCAGTGCCGGGACAGCGGACTCCTTCCTGTGGGCATCCCATGTCAGTCGAACCAGGAGGGCTCATCAAGTGACAGCAGCAGCCCTCTTCACCCTGCAGCAGCACGCCTACAACCACTACATTGACCAGCTGGGTGACGCACGCAACGAGCAGCTGGAGTTCGACGAATGGTGCCAGCAAAAAGCGGAGACCTGCCCCCAGTTCGACTACTGGGCAATTGTCCTGCAACTGAAGGTGACGGTCCTGGTGTACGTGCGCTCTCTGCGCCAAGCGTCGTTTGCGATGTACGTAGATGCCCTGAGAGAACTAGCAGTGTGGTTCCATGCCCTGGATCACACCAACTACGCGCGCTGGATTCCTGTGCATCTGCGAGACATGGTGGAACTGCCGACGACACACCCTGAAATAGCCCAGGAATTCCGAGCTGGGAACTTCACCGTCCAGAAGACGAACAGGTGGTTCTCCGCCATACCCGTCGATCAGGCCCACGAGCAGAACAATGCTGCCATCAAAGGAGACGGAGGTGCAGTGGGCCTGACTGACAACCCCAGCGCTCTACGACGGTGGATGGTGGCAGGTCCAGAGGTTGCCACGCTCATCGAACAGTTCCACGATGAAATTGACCACAAGACACAAGGCACCATGACCAGTCAGCAAGTGTGCAGACTGCTTTCCTGAAAGATGTACAGTCGATGGTCAACGTGATGGAAGACTTCGGGAATCCATTTGAAGAGGAGAGTCAAGATCTGCTGGTACTCGACACCAAGGAGATCGCGCCACCTGGAGCTGTAGATGCCCTCCGTCATGCACACGAAGTGGGTCAGCTGCAGTTTGACAACTTCGTCAGAGAACGCCTGGTGGAGAGAACGAAACCTATAGGAGATGCCATCCACAGAAACAAGCTGAAAATCTTCGGTCAGCCTGCTTCAAAACCTCCGGGAAAGGGCAAGCAGCAGATGAAATGCCTGAAGAATGATGTGGACCTGTTCTCTCGTCTGTATATTGGGTGCCAGAACCGGGATGGGAATCTAGAGGAATTCTTTCAACATGAAAACCAAGCCTGCCCCCCTGCACTATCAGATGGCGGTGGCATCCGGCTGGGTGTCAAGAGTTATCTTCTCGCTGTCTAGAAGACCTCAGTCAGCCCAAGTCTGAGGTTCCTCCAACCAGCTGCATTGTGCTAGATGGAGCGGTCATCATCCAGATGCTGAAGCCAGCTACAGCAAAAAGCTTCAACGAGTATGCACAGCAGGTCTTTGTGCCCTACATACTCTCAAAACTCCATCAAGCCACACGACTGGACCTGGTGTGGGACCGCTACAATACAGACTCGTTGAAGGGTACAGCAAGAGCCAAGCGCGGAAAAGGGGTGAGAAGACGGGTGGTGGGTGGCGCAACGATCCCCGGGAACTGGGCCAGCTTCCTCAGAGTCGACGAGAACAAGACAGAGCTGTTCAGCTTCCTCTCTGGCGTCCTCCAAGACTCATTCCAGCTTGCAGACAAGGAGCTGGTCATCAATGAAGGAGATGATGTCTTGAGCAAGCCACCGCTCCGAGATACTGCAGCCTTGGCTCCTTGCAACCACGAAGAAGCCGACAGCCGCATGATGTTGCATGCCGCCTACGCTGCTCACAATGGCCACAAGAAGATCCTCATCTGCACAGTTGACACTGATGTTGTTGTCCTGGCAGTGGCCCTGGCACGCACCCTGGAAGAGGAAGCCGAAGTGTGGGTGTCCTTCGGCACGGGCAAGGCTTTCCGGTTCTTGGCAGCCCATGAGATGGCGCGGGCTCTGGGCCCTGAGAAAGCACAGGCACTACCGATGTTTCATGCTTTGACGGGCTGCGACACGGTCTCCTGCTTCGCCGGACATGGCAAGAGGACAGCATGGGCAGTGTGGACAGCTCTACCTCAGCTGACCCAGACACTCACTGACCTCTCCACTGCACCGGATCATATTGATGAAGATGCCATGCACACCATCGAGAGGTTCGTCATCCTGCTTTACGACAGAACAAGCACCGCAACCGATATCGACAAGGCACGCCGCAAACTGTTTGCAAACAAGAGCAATGTCCAGCTGATCCCACCGACAAGTGCAGCCCTGAAGCAGCACGTCCGACGAGCAATATACCAGGGCGGACATGTCTGGGGTCAGGCCCTGGTTCCTGCACCAACATTGCCATCACCAACCGACTGGGGTTGGATCAAGACCAGCGACATGTACGAACCTCTCTGGACAACGCTCCGCGAGGCATCCAAGGTCTGCCGGGAGCTTGTCTCCTGCAAATGCCAGAAGGGCTGCATCAAGAAGTGCAAGTGCAAGAAGGCCAGTCTGGAATGCACACCACTGTGTGCTTGCGACGGGGAGTGCTCTCAGAACTGAACTCGCAAACTTAAGATGAAGATTCTGAACTGTTCCAGACAGTACACAGGTACTGTAAAACAGTGAACTTATCTGCATATTGCATTTAGCAGATTATGTGTTAATTAACATGATAGTAGATAGAATTAAATGTAGTAGTGTCCATTGACCACAGAAGTATAACATTTGACTTGCCCAGGATTGATCTGATGAGAGCAAGCCACCATAATTATCACTATCTGGTTCTGTTATTGTTGTTGTATTATTGATGTAATTAGCATAATTGTGTTAATAATTTTGTTAATTGGCATCTTAATTGGCGTGGGCAGTGTCCATGAATAGCTATTGACAGACAGAAGAAGAAGGTCAGATAACATTTCCACAACTTAAATTAATCTAGCCTATTCACAAGGAATGTCAGCATTTGATGCCTGATCATGGGTTTCCTTGTCGCCTTTTCATCTGCAATTAGCCTAAATATGTTAATTAATATCAGCAGCATCTCCCAAAATGTGACTAAGAGCTATCTGGCATGTCTTGATTCAAAACATTCAATAAACATTCACTAAAACCTTCAGCAGCAAACTTTATCTAACTTCTGTGTGTCTTTTGGGTGTCTGCTGGCGGCCAGGCCGCCAGGGGGCAGTTGGGCGATGGCTCCACATCCAAATTTGTTCATAATATATTGGTCTACCTCTGTGCCAAAATTGGTGCTTTTTTCAAAAAATGCACAATAGGTTAGCTTACCCGCTGTACTACTATATATATACTGTACATATTGTCACTGTCTTTGGCACTTTCACTATGATTATTAGAACTCCCCCTTGGAGTGGTAATCAAAGAAGCACCCTTCAGGACAGAGTGCCACCTTGCACTCCACACACTCCATGGTGGACTTTTTCTCTGACCTCTCCCTCAGCCTGCTGTTGTAGCAGACATGGCACCGCTTCTGCTGCTTTCTTCCTGCTTGTGTCAGAGGCAGGGAAATGAGCCTGTGCATACTCATGTAATATGCACAGTGCAAGCGGTCAGTAGCGGCGGGCCCAGCATGTGGCACTGCCCTCTGTGGCGTAGCATACTTCTCCAGGAGCTCCTTCAACACCTGCTTTTGGAACCTCCGCAGGCTATTGAACTTCATGGGTGTATTCACATTCCGAAGCTTGTATATATTGTAGGCATTCAGAATGGACATGTCCACCATGTGCAGAAAGAACTTTTTGTACCATCTGCATGAGGTACGCAGACAGTCAATGAAGCCTATCTGCATGTCGGACTTGTCCACCAGCCTCATGTTGATGTTGTAGTCCATGACAGCATCGAGCTTGGTCACCATGGCCTGGGTGCGGCGATCCACCTTGCCAGTCTCCACCATTTCCCCCTTGTGGACGGTGGTCAGGAGATTGACCTTCCACTGGTCGTGCCAGTGGATAGCCAGAATGGGCCCCGACTTCTTCCTGAACACATCGCCTTTTTTGGTCTTTGGAGGGAAAGGTGGCATGCCCTTCCTTCTCCCTCGTACTGTGCCTACAGTCCCCGTCTTGCGCTCATGCAGGTACTTTGAGAGAGTGGGGGACGTGTAGTAATTGTCCGTGAAGAGGACGTGATTCTTGTGGAAATAGCAGTCCATCATGGCTTGCACCACTGCTCCGCCAAAGCCAATGAGGGGGTCCACAAGCACGTCCCCTTCCTTCCCGCTGTAGACCAAGAAGTCCAGGACATAGCCAGTTCGGCAGTCGCACAGCACAAAGAATTTGATGCCAAAGCGATTTCTTTTTGAGGGGATGTACTGCCGGAAGCTGAGCTTTCCCCGAAACAGCACAAGAGACTCGTCAATGACGACCTTGCAGAAGGGCTTGAAGTAGGAGCTGAAGCGTTCTCGCATCATCTCGTACAACGTCCTAATCTTCCACAGCTTGTCTGGGCGGTGGACGTCGGTGTTGGTGACAAGATGGAGCGCTGCGAGGATGTCAAGGTACCGGTCGCGAGACATATATTTCCCGAAGGCAGGGGTGGATACGAGATCATTGGTTATCCAATAGTCAGGCAACCTATGCTTCTTGACATGAGGCATTAGCATGGTGAGTGCCAGGAACACCAGTCCACTGCCTCATGTGGCCCTTGGTCACCTTGTCAAAAAAGTGGACCTGGAATTGGTGCTGCTTATTTGTCTCCTTGATGACATACCCTACCACCTCCTCATCAAAAAAGGCCTCAAAAAGTTCATGTGGTGGAGCATTGGGGCCTGCGGGAAAATTGGGGGTAATGCCTGAACCCTCCTGTACCTCATCAAAAGCTGGCACATCAGGGTTGTAATCTTCCCCGTCAGCTACGTCTTGCCACTGGAAAACGTAAGATGGGTCTTGACGACGCTGACGAGGAGCTCCAGCTGGTGGCCCAGCATGCCCACGGCCAACTCGAGAGGCGCGCGCCCTAGGGCGGGCCACAGCACGATGCCCCCGGGCGAAGCGGATGGGTTGAGGGTCGTCCATGTAGTCGTCGTCGTCGTCAGAGTGGTCATCTTGCCCTGACGGTGGAGCTACATAATCATGGTCAGAGTCTTCTGAGAGGTTCCCTTCATCGTCAGTGGCCCCCACATAATCTGGCGGGGAATGAGTGATGCGTGGGCGGCGTGCGGGTGGGCGAGGTGGGGAAGGAGTGGCAGGTGAGGCTATGTCCCCCCGAGGTCCTCGGCTCCTTGGCCTGCGACGAGTGGTAGAAAGCAATGCTTCACTGTCACTAGGCCCAGGTATTGGTCATGCGAGCTCAAAGACTTCGTCAGGAACATATGTTGACGGCTGGAGAGGTGGGGAGGACCGTGGGGAAAGTTGCGGGGGCGTATGGCTGGGGCCGGCAGGGGTGGACGCCGCGGTAGCCTCGAACAAAGCCCGCCTAGTTTTCTGTCCTTTTTTGACATATTTCCTGCCTTTCCCCTTTTCGGTAGCAGTACTGTATGTCTCCTGCCGGGGGACCTAGGAGGCAAATAGGCCGAAAGTGGGGGGGTCCTCAACCCTTGGCAGTGGTGGGGGTGGTGGGGAAGAATGCGGGGCGCCTGGGTCATCTTGGGTGGCTTGGGGAGATAAGGGAGACAATGGCGGGCGAGATGAGTCACCACGCTCACCCTCACTCACAGCCTCATCCTCACCAAGTCTTTTGGCTTCTTCCCTGGCTTCCGCGGCCGCCTTTTCAAGTATCTGCTTCTTATAGAAGCGTAGCTTCAAAGGCGATTTAGCTGGCGAAGGGCTTGGAGTCGTGTCACTCAACTGAAACTTGGAGAGTGACCTTGAACTCTCCCACTCACTCACTTTCCCCATTACACTGTCTTCAGCTAAAACAGCTTCTGCGAAAGCTGCTACATCACCTTCATGTTCTCTCGCAAATCCCACGAATTGAGCGTCTTTGTCACTCTCATCGCCATAATCACTCGACTGATAATTAGCCGATTTATCACTGTCTTCATGTCAACATTATGCACTTCATCAGCACGCTCATATATTCGTAATGTCTGCTCAATACCTCCGGGAGATAACACATTTAGGCGGTGGCGTCTGCGTAAGACGCGACGAGCTTGGGCGGGCGTCGTAGGGAGCACGGTATCGGACACAGCGGACTCATCTATTTGGCGTACTATCCATGATGGCGTCGGGGTAGATACTGTTGTTGTGGCGTAGTTCACGTCTGGTGGCGCCACCTACCCCCCACGATACCAAAAATTTACGCGCGCCATTCTAAAGCACGTACGCAAGCACTCGGAGCCTCAGAGCCCGTCCGGGTTGCGCGGGCCGTGTTTGTTATGGGTTTCTCAGAGCCCAACCGGGTCTGGAGGGTTAAGGGTGTCTGCACGTGGTGCTCCGCCTTCCAGGGTTCGTGTTTTGCTTGGGCCCCTTAGGCCTCCCTCTTCGATGTGCTGCTGCTGGGTGCCGGAGCATCGCCTGCCGGGATGTTCTTCGGACCACGTGGTCGGCCTAGTTAGGGGTCTCCGGCGTAGGCTTCAGGTAATTTAGGTTTCTAAATTTTCTGTCATTATTCTATGCCTATGTATGCACCCTTTTTTGGTTCATGCATGCGGGCTTGTTCATTTGGGGTAAGGGAGACGTCCCTATATGTCATTATGTATAAAGTCAGGACCCCCAATTCGCGAGAATAGGGGTGACAGGAGGCATCGCGTATTGCGAATTCGCGTATTGTGGAACTAACTTTAAATGGGAATAATTAGATTGGGTGACATCTCTCAATTATGGCCTATTTTTGACATTTTTGGCTCTACAGTACAGTCTATATCTTATATATAAGAACAACAATGAATACAAATATGAAACCTTACCTTAAAATTAGTAGTAGATAGGCTAGGGCTAGGACTAGGACTAGGACTAGGACTAGGACCGTAGGACTTCACGATTTTCTCCAACTTCTCCCTCCCTGACCAAATCGTACGAACAGTTTACTCTGACAAGCCCATAGCACGGCCTATTGCACAGTTTCCTTCTCCTTTTTTCTTGCGATCCAACACTTCCACCTTCATTTTGTGTGTTATCTTCTTATATTGGCGTGGCATGGCAAAAAAAGTGGCAGGCACTACAAACGTTTGGTCACTCCGCACGGCTATGAGCGGGACTGTGGGAGGGAGGGAGGGAGGGTAAGCGGGAGGGAAGGCAGGCGTATGCCCGTCTTCTTCTTCTCTTTTCGGAGCCACGCCTGGGCCTCGCGAAACGTAGACGTGCTCGCGTATCAAGCGGGAATAGCGGATTTGGCCCCTTCTTAGCTCTCGATTCGTGTATTGTGGTACCACCTCGCGTAATTAATGTTTAATTAATTAATGTTATTTTCGAGGGGTAACTCGTGTATTAGGGTTTTCGCGCATTGTGGAATCGTGTATTGGGGGTCCTGACTGTACTATATATGTGTGGGACTTCGGGAAAGGGGCTGTGCCAACCCCGTTTCCCGTTAGTTTTTGTCTGTTCCGGCGGCCCCGTGCGGTGGGTCCAAGTTATCCGTCTCTAACGGGTAGGAACGTTCAAAAGATCCCGGCGTGGTTTAGCTGAACCACACTCTCCTGGCAGAATTGTATTCCTAGCAGGGCTACAAACTTGGCCCGCCGGGTTAACTCGCCCTGACTAGCCCCGTGACACGTTATGACTTTATCGCTTGCGGTGCCACGAGTCGAGTGTACACGAAGTGATAAGATTAGTTTTGCAAACTTGTTCAGTATGATCAGACACTAAAAGGGTCAAGGGACCTATTGCTCTTGTCACAGGTAAGTTATTGAAAGTCAGCTAGACAGATCCGGCGGAAGGTTAGAGTAGTGGTGCACTATAGCTAATTTTCCGGCGGATTTGGGTTAGGATGTTTAATACCTCGCATGTTATCCTTATGAGAATTGATTCCTGGAGAAAAAAAAATCCAGGCCCCAGAGACTGCTTCTCCGGCAGAGTTGGACATCTGATCCCGGCGGATGGGGGGACCCTCTCATTATGACAACATGTCTAGGTTTGAACTTTGCATCACGCTCACTTGCTCCCTTTTACCCATTTTTGCTCACAAACTTTGCATAAAGTGCGTAAAGTGTTTAGATCGCTCGATAGGTGTGTGGTTGTCAAAAAGATGCGCCATTTGCTCTGAATTGAAAACCGCCTTGCTGGCGAAGAAAGACTTATCATGTTTAGCAGCCTTACACAAGATTAAAGCCACATTTAATTCTTATGCAAAGGACACAGCCCATAAGGCACTTCAGTGTGATGACGAAGTCCTTTGGGAAAATCTCATTATTAAGTCACCTTTAGTGAAACCCGGCTCCTCCAAATCTGTCAGACCCAAAGTCAAAACAAAAGCCCTCAGCAATGAGGTAGTGAGTAGTAGCAGTGAGAGCGAAGTCACCGAGGTCCCCTCCTCTGACCGTACCAAGAGGAGACGCTCGCCCTCACCGCGGCGGAAGTCGAGGTCTAGGTCGAAGTCTCCCCGGAAACACTCTCGCCACTCCGCCTCGGACTGTTCCCGGTCTCACAAGCGCCGGAGAGAGGAATATGAGGACACGTCTAGCAGCCGGCAGGACACTCCTCAACCGCCTCCTCCCACACCTCCCTCTGACACACCTATACGTGATGCAGGGGACTCGGAAATAGGATCGGAGTTATTGGAATCCACACCTAGTCATGAACATTCTGTGCGTGTACCTCCTAATGTGTCTTTTGCCATACCAAAATTGAATGTTGTCCCCTGTGGTGTTAGGTCGACAGGCCCGAGTAGGGTGCTAGCCGACCAATTTTTTTTTTTTTTTTAAGAGACAACGAACGGAGGAAGGAAAAACACAGATAAAACAAAAAGGTCCATGTGCCTAAAGGCATCCTCCATTCATAAAATGTTTGTAACAACTGGATTTAAACATTTGTAAATTGTAAGTTTGTGGAAAGCAATTCGAGGGAAGTGAATTCCAAAGACTAGTAGCTCTGGGGATAAATGAATTCTGATAAGCAGAAGTTCTGCATTGTGGAGGAGAAAGTGTAAATTCATGGGCGCTCTCAGCTGCCCTAGTTCTACGGGGAAAGATGTGGAGAGGCGGCACAATTGAAGCAAGTTCCTCGGAACAATTGCTGTGAAAATATCTGTAGAATAATGCAAGGGATGCAACGTTTCTTCGTATGGATAATGTAGGAAGGTCCTGTGTGATTGCAGGGTTATTGATTAATCTAATAGTTTTATTTTGAATTTTGTCCAACTGCCTCAATGCAACCACTCCACTTCCACCCCACAGAGGTGAACAGTAATCCATCTGAGAACGCACATGACTTTTATATATTACGGCCAACTGCTCGTCAGTGAAGAATTCTCGAACTCTGTACAGGAGTCCCAGTTTTTTAGAGGCATTCTTAGCAATGCTTCTAACATAATGTGTCCAGCTCAAGTTAGTAGTTAATGTTACACCGAGAATGTCAATACTAGGGGAAGTGGGAATATTTACATCATTAAAAAATATATGGGAGTCAGTGAGATTCTGTCGGTTAGAAAATTTAATGTACTTGATTTTCTGTGCATTAACCCTCCTGGCCTGGTTGTCATTTTAAAATGACACCACGAATTAAGGGCAGGTGCCCGGGTGTCATTTTAAAATCTGTAAGCTTGAAAGCCTATTCAGCTTGGTCTGAACGCTGTGCGTCCGACGCATGTAAACAAAGCCGATCGTTACGTCACCGCACCTCCGAAAACAAGAAAGAGAAGACTCGTTTGTTATTGTATGTCTGTATGTCGTTGTTTCAGTAGTGAAAAGATCGTCATATTGCTAACATCGCCTGCAAGTGCTCTCCACTGAAATCGTCATCACAACTGAACCAGTTGACATAGAGAGCTCTACTCAACGCCAGTCTACAGATTGGAAACCGCACTACATTTATAGATGCGTGGGAAATATCTAGCAGTTAAACTAAACAAAAATACGGTAGCCTAGGCCTAGACGTTTTTCGGCCAGATCACCCGGGTAGCCCACACTGTCATTTTGAGAGCCTGCCCGGGCCAGGAGGGTTAAAGGAAACTAGATTCTTTTGTCCCCATCCATTAATTCTAGAAAGGTCCTGGTTCAGAGAAATTGCAGTGTTTATTTTTGAATTTATAAGATCGGGTTGGGTGAAAGAATTGGTAAATGTGAAGGAACTGTGGAGTGTTGAGTCATCTGCGTAGGAATGTATTGAATTATGAGTGGTAGATATGAGATCATTGATATGAATGAGGAACAGAATTGGGGCCAAAACTGATCCCTGGGGAACACCAGCATTTATTGAGTGAAATTGAGAATAAAGGCCATCTACCATTACACATATTTTTCTGTTATGAAGATAAGAAGAAATTAGTGGAACTAATGATGCAAGGCCATAGTGTGACATCTTCGACAATAAGGATTGATGCCAGACTCTATCAAATGCCTTTGATATATCCAGTGCTATTGTATGTGTTTCACCATGTTGGTCTGTAGCTTGGTTGATTTGATGCGTAAGAAGGCAAAGAATGTCTGCAGTTGATCGACATCGTCTAAAACCATATTGCCTATCACTGATTAATTTATTATTCTCAAGATGCTTAATTATGTGATTATTTAATATAATTTCAAAGACTTTACCAAGAGTGGAAGTTACAGCTATTGGTCTGTAGTTTGATGGATCTGAAGAGGCACCTTTTTTAGAAACTGGATGAATGTTTGCTTCTTTCCAGGGTACTGGGAAGCATGAGGTATGAGTACACAGACGGAAACATTTTGCCAATACAGGAGCGAGCACCAAGGAGCAATTCTTAAGTACTATTGGAGGAATTTCATCTGGACCAGGAGCCTTATCTACTGAGAGATTCTGCAAAATAGTTTTGACATGTCTGGTGTGGATCTTAAGTGAGGGAATTTCAGGCAAATTAAAATTAAGTACAGGGACATCTTGATTTATTTCATCTAAGGTTGAGTTGGTGGAGAAAATATCCGCAAGAAGGTTAGCTTTACCTCTTGGGTCACTTACAAGATTGCCAGTCGGCGATTTTATTGGTGGAATGGATGAAGCAGTAGTGAAGTTGGATTTGAATGAGTTAAGAGTAGACCAAAATATTTTGTTATCATTTGGATTATTTAGAAGTTTATTTGCCTGCTTGTGGAGAAAGTTTGATTTAGTTAGGTTTAATACAGTTTTGGCATGATTTCTGATGTTTCTAAAGTAATTAAAGGCTTCATGTGTTTTTGATCTTGTGTATGCATTGTAGGCTATTGCTTTTTGTTCAGTTACTCTAGCACAATTATGGTCAAACCATTTAGGTGAATTAGATCTTTTACTGTACTTTTGATGAGGAATAAAAGTTTCCATTCCAATTTTTACAAAATCTTGTATGTGGCTCAAGGTGGAGTGTGCATCATTAGAAAAGAAAGAGGTCCAGGGAATATCAATAAAGAAACCTTGAAGACCCTCCCAGTCTGCCCTATCGTAATGCCATTTAGTCACCAAAACAGGTTCAGAGTGGGAAGGTGTGGTAGGTGATAGACAGGTGGCCTGTATCAGACAGTGATCAGAAGATCCAAGCGAGGACCTCACTGTAACATCATAATTTTCTGAATTGGTTGTTCAAAATAAGTCCAGTAGGTGGGAATTATGATTAGGATTATCTGGTACACGGGTGTGTTGGTTGACTAGTTGAGTGAGATTAAATGAGTCTGCAAATAGCTCACATTCAAGACCAGCATCATCAGTCCTGGCTGAACGAGTGAGCCATTCAACATTATGGACATTAAAATCACCCAACACAGTGATTTCAGAAGAAGCATTTAAGTTGAGGACACTGAGTTGTGAGGACAGAGAATCAAAAAGACTTTGCTCTGGAGGAGTATTTGGGGAACGGTAGATGCAATACAGTATATGTATTTAAATTTACCAGCAGAAATTAATTTGTATATAGAATAATCAAAATAGGGACAATTGAAACTAGTAACCTCCTCCAGGGCAATTTCAGATTTTGCGAAGCAACATACACCTCCTTTAGGTCTGAAATTTTGGAGCAGTTGATAACCTGGAAAATTAAATCTAGACGTGTCAGATGTGGATGTTACTTGAGTCTCTGTCAAAAAAAGGAGAGTAGGAGATTCTGCTTGAAGAAATTGGTGTACAGAATTGATGTTAGAGTGAAGTCCCCTTACTGTATATTACTAAAGAAAAAGCTGCACCGACGAGCAGCTTTGGGACGTTGCAATGCTCTTGACACAGTCGCATGATATAGAGGTTATCCGGCGGATGCCCATTTAAGCTCACAAGTGACTCATGACTCCCAGCCCATAGCGGCAGGGGGGTATTGGCGTCACTCAGAACCATATCTTTCTCTCCTTAACGTCATTCCAGAACGGACTGAGGGCGGTAACATAAACGTGTTACCATCGTCAGTGCCAGATTTGTCTTGGCCCCCAGCAGATAATGAGGTAGAATCACAAGAGACCTTGGAGCAGAGTGAGGAGCCGGCGGACGGAGTGTTCTCCCCGGCTCCTCAGTCTATCCCTAGTAATTATTCTGAGGCTAGTTCACATTCATCCAAAGATCCCTATAGGAAATGGATGACTTCTGATCAGGTAAATGAGTTATTACATAAAGTGATACAGCATTATCAAATCCCTGCCTCGTCGGATCCCCCGGTTACTCTCTCAGCTGCCCCCCCTAGCACCTCTGTTATCAGACCTCTAGACCCCCCAGCATTCACTCCTTCTTGTCCAACCCCGGTGGTAGCAGCTGCCCCAGGCCCTACAGTGCCGGCGATGCTAGCTATGTCTACCCTCAGGGTTGTTACTGATGTACAACCTCCTCCTTTAGATAAGGTGCCTCTGAGGAAGGGCCCCATGCCCCTCCTCTATGGTACTGACTGCTCTTGGGTACCTGTGGTACCAGAGAATCCCCTTTTAGCTCAACCTTCGGTGTCAGGGGACCCCCCAGTTCCCGGCGAGTGGTCCATTGAGATCAATAAGAGCCGTAAATTTAGGGCCAAAGACGAGGCAGGGAGGGTATTGGATGTACTGATTAAGGGTGTACCAAGTTCACTTAACCCGGCTTATTTTGTGTATTGAGGCGCGCCAGCCGTTCCTTCCGCCGCATCTGCAAGACTATTTGCTGACTGGTCGAAGGCTGATGGCATCAATGATGTCAAAGCCTTGAATGCTCCTACGCCGGAGTTGGCTACAACTCCGGCCCTGGACCAAGCTCAGACTCCGGTACTGCAGATGGGGCAGGTGGGAGTAGGCCCTTGGGTAGATTGGGAGTTAGAAGCTCAGGTTTTTGCCACTACTATCACCTCCAAATCTTCTCATCAGATTCCTCCGGATAACCATACTTACTTTTCCCTGCCGGTATCCAAAGCAGAAGGGGTGTCCCCAGCCTTACTAACATTTCTGGCGGCCCCCAAAGTGTCCCTACATGCCCTTTATGAACCTTTTTCCCCCCCCCCCCCCCCCCCCGGCTGCTCACTTGGAGCGGGATTTTAAGTTACGCAATAAAGCCTACCGGATGTTCTCTCAGTACTTGGTGAGTCATCAAATAGCCGCCTCTCTTGCACGCACTATCTCGGCCATAGCTGACCCCCAAATTAGAAAAGCTACTGAGCTGTCTCGTAGACTCTTGCTACAAAATGCCATTCAGTCACTAGGGGACATTAGAATTGCAATTTTGGAAGCGGTTCGAGCCCGCCAAGATCTGAGAGTCCATCTGGTGAGGAAGTTGCCGGCGGACATAGGTCGCCGGGTAACTCTCTCCCCGGTTCTTACTGCCACCCTGCTTAACTCTGAGACTTGGAGTCTGGTTTTTAATATGGTGAGTGGGTGGAAGCAGGTTACCTCCCAAGCTAGGAAGGACCCACCTAAGAAACCCTTTCATAAATCAAAGGGCGGTAACAAACCGTACCAACCCCAACCTAAACAGTCATCAAGAGACCCCAGACCACCTCCTCAGCAGGGAGGTAATCAGCACAAACCCAAACAAGGTAAACAGCACGGGTATAAGGGTAAGGCCCCATGCAAAGGTCATCAGGGCACTGCACCAGCCAAAACTAATCAAGCATCCGATGCCAACCCACCTCCCCCTCCAAAAAACTAGCCACTCATACTCTCCACATCCCAGGGCCGAGCTCAAAGGCCCAGGATTGGAGAGTTGCCTTGAAGGACGAACCCCGGTTGCACCTGGGTTCGTTTCGTTCATTCCGCTCAGCCTGGCCCAAGCATACCTGGGCCAGGAAGGTAATAATAATAATAAGCATGTTACTTATTTCTCATAAGCGCCAATTTTTCCGAAGAATTCACTAGCGCTCGAAAAGAGAAAGAAAAAAGAACAAAAATCAATGCATCAAAAGAAGGCTCATATACAACACACATTTAACAATCACTAGCAGTGGCAAAATAGCCTAAACTCTATAGCCATCTGTCATGACACCTCTCTCAAGATCATAGCTTCTCTCAAAGAGAAAAGTCTTAAGTTGTCTCTTGAAGCATTCAACAGAACTCAGTTGTCTCATGGACAGCGGCAACCTGTTATACAACCTCGGAGCCATGTAGGAGAATGACCTCTCAAAGAAAGAAGACTGCTGGAAAGCCCTTGGTTCATCAAGACGAAAAGGGTCATTGTCATGACGCACAACTACACCATGGTGTGCCGGTGGGCGCCTGAGCAGCTCCGCAAGGTACCCAGGCTCACCAAATTTGAGAACCTTAAAAGTCACCAAACACAACTTAAATTCTATTCTTGCTCTTACTGGCAGCCAGTGCAGTTCTATGTGAAGAGATGTAGTAGGAGTTCTAGGTGGAACACCAAAAATTAGTCTTGCGGCCCTGTTAAGAACAGACTGAACTTTCTTCAAAATATAATTTGGAAGACCCACCAACAGGGCATTGCAATAATCAACACGAGAGAAGACCAATGAGTGAACCAACGTCAGGAGGCAACGTCTGGTTATAAACGGCTTCACCAAATAGAGATTTCTGATGTGCAAGTAACAACTTTTAACTATCTGGTTTACATGCTCTTTGAAATCTAATCGGGAGTTCACATATACACCCAGATTTCGAACAGAGTTGGCCGGTCGCAGCTGAGATCCACCCACATTGATGGAGAGGGCACCTACCATATCATCAGCTCTTCTATTTCCTCGGATGATGAGAATATCAGTTTTACCATCATTTAGTTTAAGTTTTCTCGCTCTCATCCACTTCTTGATATCAGACATCAACAATTCCATCTTACTCCGTATATCAACTATATTTGTGATTCTCACATAAATCTGGGTGTCATCTGCATAAAAGTGAAAGGTGACATTATGTGCACGAAGCAGAAGAGACAAACTGCTAATATAAATTATAAATAGGATAGGACCCAAAACTGATCCCTGCGGAACACCATACTGCAGGGGTGTCGAGTCCGAGACCACTTGATTTACCATCACACTCTGGGATCTACCTGACAAGTACGACCCAAGAAGCAAGAGAGCGGAGTCACGCACACCACAACCATAAAGATCACTCAATAACAACTCGTGATCCACTGTGTCAAAAGCCGCAGAGAGATCAAGCAAGACCAATAGTGAGGCCACACCATTGCAAATGTTCTCAACTAGATCATTATGTACTCTAATCAATGCTGTTTCAGTTGAATGATGCTGTCGGTAAGCAGACTGAAAAATTGGGATAGTTTCATTCTGCTGAAGTAGTGGTTGTAATTGGTCAAGTATTGCACGCTCTAATATCTTTGATATGAAGGACAGGTTGGAGACAGGACGATAGTTCAACATGTTCTCATCATCAAGTCCAGGTTTCTTTAGAGTAGGTCGGAGTAGTGCATGCTTTTCAGAATGTGGGAAGCTACCTTCAGAGAAGCACTTATTAATTATTTTGGAAATAAACTCAACTGTGTGATCATAGACTCTTGGTAGCTTGGAAACATTTATGGGATCCAACGGGCAAAATGTTTTATTGAGGTTTCTTATGTAGGACGAGATCATGTCCACCTCTACTGAGTGAAAGGATGAGAGGACATTATTAGGAATGTGTCGGGGTTGGAGTACAACTGAAAGTTCTTCACCAACAGAAGCATCATCCAATTCCTGTCTTATGCGAGTTATTTTGCCAGCAAAAAATGCCACAAAGTTGGCAGCCAACTCGGCATCAGGTACAGGTCTTAAGCTGACTCTTGTTTTTCCAAGTAAGCTGTTTACAATTGAAGCCAACCTCCTCTGGTCGTTACCACACGAGTCAACTTTTCCCTGATAATACACTTTCTTTTCATCTTTGATTTTGTAGACCACAGCTCTTCTGGCTGACAGGTATTGCAACCATGTAGAGTCTGTTTTATTTTTCCGCCATTCACGTTCAGCTCTTCTACGCGCTCTTCTAAGAAATTTAACTCGAGTGCTATACCAGGGCAAATCATCTCGTACTATGATTTTCTTCTCTACTTCTGGACAGTGATGATCGAACACTAATTTAAGTGCATTTCCATGTACCTCCACCAGCTCATCTGAAGTAAGGTTGGAAGTATCAATACTTCCCAAGTACTGTTTTACTTCACTGCTAGCCAAATTTAGGTCTGCAATTTTATAATTTCTAAATCTGATTACTTTTTCATGTGTGAGTGGCTTAGGGAAATCAAAGCTGAAAGTAATCAAAGCATGATCAGAGGTATTAGGGTCAGCATTCTCAACATCAACATCCAGAACACCACCACAACCCACAGGAGAGAAAACCAAGTCAAGGGTGTGTCCTAAGATATGAGTTGGGTGGGACACATGGTTTACAAAATTGTTCTGATCAGTCAACTCAAGGAACTCAGGAGAGAATGGCTTCAGATGAGGGCTGTCAACCCAGTAATTAAAATCTCCACACATCAAAAGTCTTCCAGTTTTAGCAGAAAATTCCTCGAGAAACTGCCCAAACTCTTCCATAAAACCCCTATCTGTGCCACGATGGCCAGGCCTATAGACAACTGCCATTCTTAGAATTTGTTGATGGAGTTTTATTTCCACTTCCAACAGTTCATAATAAAGAGGGGCTGGGTTATGGCTTATTTGCAAGATATTCACCAGAGATGTGGAGTAGACAACTGCCACTCCACCACCCGGATGATCTCCCCTAGGCCTAGGAACGTTTATTATGGAATGGGTTTTAGGCAATGCCGCCTGGATAATATTCAGATCTGACTCGAACAACCAGGTCTCAGTGAGACATAATACATCAAGGTTACGTTCATCCAAGATCTCGCAAATATGATCCATTTTGTTACGCAAGGAACGAACATTCAACAGACCCAGTTTCAACCGGCTCCCATGTGCATTTTTCAGTTTTTTGAACCTACAAAATCGGTGTTCTCAATAACTTTATTTCTCTGAGCTGTCATTAAAGGACAATTTCTACTTGAGGCGAAATGATTTGGCGGCTCCGTAACTGATGTGGAGCTCATACAATTTATACATTTGGGGGAAGTCTTGTTGGTGCAGTCTTTTGAGTTATGAGTACCAGCACAGAAGTTGCATTTTGGATCCTCATTTTTCCGATAACACCTGTCACTGGTATGACCAAAGCCCTGGCAATGGTAACATTGTGTTACCCAGAAGCGATCGTATGCACGACATCTCACAAGTCCAACATACACAGAATTGCCATCATCCACAATGGAAGAGCGTATTTCAGGTGACATTTTTACTACCGCAATCTTAGTGTGTGCATCACTCTTTTGCTTAGTGAATAGCAAATTCATAGCTAAGCCATCGTCGACCAGGGACTTTATTCTTGGGTTCTTGTTGAGGATGCTGGGAATGATCTCATTATCCTCAGCATCATTAGCAATGCCTACCAGAGTCATTTTTGGCATCATCTTCTTTGGTTCGGAGACACTGAAGGCACTGTCCACCCCCAAATACTGATTGATGGCCCTTCCTGCATCTTCTTTGGCTTTCTTGGATGGAAGTCGTACCACCAGTACACCTGACTCAGTTCTAGTTAACTTGTTAACCGGAACCGAAGCCAAAGCAGTCTCGATTGCCTTTGTATCAAAGGTGAGCAAAGGAATCACCTGGCGGTGGCGCCGGCGGCCTCGACTGCGTCGGCCGCAGAATTATACCGCAGTGTCTCAGGAGGAGGAGGCCCTATTACAGGAAATGATTGCCAAACAGGTCCTTATTCAGGTCAATGCCTATCAGCCAGTATTCACATCAAGACTCTTCTTAGTGCCAAAAAGGGACAGTGTGCAGATGCGACCAGTTCTAGATCTCTCGCATCTGAACACCTTTATAGAAAATTCACCCTTCAGAATGTTGACTGTACAGCAACTCAGACTCGCACTTCCGCCGCAAGGTTGGATGTGCTCGATCGATCTCAAAGATGCCTATTGGCATGTCCCTATAATCAAGCGGTTCCAAAATGTTCTCGCTCTGAGAGTCCGGCACGAGACTTAGTCTTTCAAAGGATGCCGTTCGGGTTGAACCTAGCACCGAGAGTATTTACCAAACTCGTCCGGCAAGAAATTTTACCCCTGTTAGTTCGAGGCATACAGGTGTTTTGGTATCTGGACGATTGGCTAGTAGTGGCAAACTCTGTAGAATTATGTCAAGACCATGTAAACCAAGTGTTAGATCATGTACAAACCCTAGGGTCCCCTCAAGGACTGTTCAGTGGATAGGGCTGGTCTGGGACACCTACGCTCTGACTCTTACTCAGTGTGGACAACCGCAGCAGGTTTTGCAAGAAACTATTCCGGTTCCTCCACAGTCTGGATACGACCAGGAAAACGTGGGATTCCCTGATCGGTTCTCTCAACTGGGTACAATTAACTGTCAAGTTGGGCCGATTGAAAGCCAAGCGATTAATCCTGGAAGGCAACAAAGTGTTCCCTCTCTTGCCGGAGAAGAAATTATGGCCAATTCCTCCATTAATCCACAACTTACTATCGGCCTGGACCAAGCGCGAAGTCCTCTACTCGGTCGTAACATGGGTTTCTCCCCCACCTATGGTATGGGTAGACACAGATGCCTCGGGGACCCTAGGTTGGGGATATCAGTCAAGCCTAGGCCACCAGGGTCAGGGCATCTGGGTGACAGACAGCCAATCACATATCAACAAGCAAGAGCTTTTAGTTCCCCTGTTCTTTCTCCAAACTCACGGCAGGACATTGAAGAACAAATCAATAGCGTTCAGAATGGACAATCAAACCGTAGTTTTTTGCATTCAGAAACAAGGCTCAGTGAGGTCACGAGAGTTGTTGAGCGTTTCAGAACAAATTTTTACCCTAGCCGACTCGCTAGGCATTTCCCTGCATACCACCTACCTCCCCGGCGTGGCGAACGTCTGGGCAGATACTCTCTCTCGCCGGCGGAGCACTCTAGTAGAATGGACAATCAAACAGGCTATCTTCAACAAGATGATTGCAAAGCCGGCCCGTCCCCAGGTGGACTTGTTTGCGTCAGTAGAGAACCACAGACTCCCACTCTTTCTTACATGTCATGGGGTAACCCCGGCGGGGGGACCCAATGCATTGCTGGTGGACTGGAACAGGTGGACCTCAATCTATCTGTTTCTGCCGCCAGACTCTGTGTTAATGTGCAAAGTCATTCACAAACTGAGGGATTACCGGGGCCGGGTAGCTTTGATCACGCCGGTTTGGCTGGCCCAGCTTTGGTACCACCAATTGCAACAGTGGTGCAGGACCCCGGTGTCCCTCCCGGTCTCCGTTTTCCACTTGGAAATGATTGGCAACCTTCGGACCTCGCTCAGTTTTGCCTTATGGATATTTACTATGCCAAATGGTTAACTCAATTTGGGCCAAGTGTCACTAAGAAGCTAATGAATCAGTACACACCGTCTACCAGGAGACAATATCAATCACATTGGAAAACTTTCACAACCTGGATTGTTGAGTCAGGGCAAACGACTGCCTCGGGAGCCTTAATTTTCAAGTACTGTACTTAGACTATCTATTTGAGCAGATGCATTTTTCGGTCATAACGTTAAAAAATCATCTGTCTGCCATTAGGACCCCCTTCCTTGATCTCACCGGCCTTTCCATGCCACAGGCGGAGGAGAAAGGGTTTATGAGGGCGTGTTTCAAGCTTCGTCCACCTCCCCGCCAGCTCATGCCCACCTGGTCCCTTGGTAAAGCCTTAGAATTGCTTCAATCGCGCAAGTATAATAATGCGCCGGATTTTGACTCGCTTTTGAAAAAGGCTGTCTTTCTTATGGCACTTGCCACCGGAAACCGGGTGTCTGAGCTGGCGGCGATGAGCAACGAACCAAACTGTCTCAGGTTTGAGAGACTGCACGACCATGTTCAAATCGCGCCGTCTCCCTCCTTTATTGCTAAGAACGAACATTCGGACCATGTTTTTTCTGAATTTTCCGTCCCGGCCTTAAAGAGAGGCCTCATTCATCACCTTTTATGTCCTGTGCAAGCACTCACAAAGTTTATGAGGGCTGCGCAACCCCGCCAACCAGGTGCTTTATGGGTTAACCGGACAGGTAGGCGTGTTACAAAACGGAAGTTAGCTTCCTTGCTTGTCGCCGTTATCAGGGAAAGCAATCCCGGCGTGATAGGCAGGGCTCACGATATTAGGAAATCAGTATCCCTCAGATTTTTGCAAATTTTTTCAATTGATGATATTGCTAAGACCCAACTTTGGGCTTCCAATCATACGTTCCTTACACACTACCTGTCTGTTGCTCCTGAGATAAACCAAAGCGTACCTGTGTAGCTTTACGGCAACGGGTACAGTAGGTATTGTTATATTATAAGTTGTGTTGTTTTAAAAAGGGGAGGGGGGGGGGTGCGGAATAGTCCATATCCCCTCTGTACCCTTGGAGATTGTGATGCATCACAAGCTGTGATAGGACGGGTTCTACAGTCTAGTATTAGTTTTATTTGTTTTTAAATTCTAAGAAGATATATTGCATAGTTGCAACTATGTCTGTTTTACCAAAATGTACAAAATATATTACTGTACAATTAGTTTAAGGACAGAACAAATAACTACTGCAGAGTTATAGTGCTACAGGACACATGCGTGTCAAACTTTTTTCATGCATACAATCGATTGCAACGATCCGACCATGAGCAAGCAGTTTCTTAATGCCACGCACTGCTAGCAAATCTTTTATACCTTTCTCTATTTTTGTATTGCATACAATAAAACTTATGAAAATGTTATCCGGATTCTTCTTCCCTAAGGTTAGGATATTTTACGAATGTCCCGCCTCCAGTCTTGATATTCAGGCGAAGTCGTCAATGATGGAGGGGCCCTATTAAATTATAGGTTTGATTCCCGAAGGGAAGTAGAGAAAACCTAATATTTAGTAGGGCCCCGTAATCATTGACGACTCGGGCCATCCCAACCATCCCACTTACCATTTGTTGATTTCCATAGTTTATTCTTGGTATATCAGTGAAGGACGAGGATGGCCGCTAGGGGACTGGTGTCGGGGAAGCAAAGCATGAGAAATCCACGTATATGACAAGTCATATGATAACAGATATTAAGTTATTTTTATTTTTTATTTTTTACGAAGTTTTTTCTGTAGGGTACCCGATCAAAATGACGATCCCATGAGGGAATTAAGCGTGCACTTATTACGAGTACTCCATGATACTTCCGCGCGGGCTATTCAAAATGCTGGCGCAGGATGTTGAATGGAGACTATTATTATTAATAGGCGAAGTCGTCAATGATTACGGGGCCCTACTAAATATTAGGTTTTCTCTACTTCCCTTCGGGAATCAAACCTATAATTTGGTAGCTAAAATGATGGATTGAGATAGTCTAGCCATTTAATTGGTAGATGTTCTTCATAAGCTGAATAAAATCATCTAATAGTGGTCAGAATATAATGAATAAGACGTCGCCGGTACTGTAGGGGTTAAATCAACTACAAAACTATATACCGGTATACCATTTATTGAAAAGCTAGTTCTATCCACAAGTCAATCCAGATAGTTATAATTGCACAAAGAAAAAACTAGGGGACCCATGAATTCTTATGAGTGGGCCAGAGACTATGGCATCCGAGTGTACAAACAGAGGTAAACTACATTGTTACCCGAGTACTTCAAATACTGGTATTGTACAATATTCAACACGGCACCACTTACAATGTCAATAGTTATTAATATTTTACACAAACATTATACAAAAAGTGGTTAAGTGAAAGAGCTGCCATGCAAGTGCTTGAGTAAAAAGCTTTGTTTCAAGCATATCTTGGTTGGCACAAGTTTATGTCAAGGTGCAGCAAAAGTTATGAGATATTAACCCTTTCACACATTTATGACACAGAGGTTGCCAGATTAACAATAAGAAATAGAGTTCTCTCACTCTTATAATTACCTCTCCAAAATTAGTTTTCTGCCCACAGCTAACTCAAAGACAACTGCAAAGGTTGAAGTAACTAAACTAAAGGTTTCTAAATACCCCTGATGGTAACAAAGGCTTTAAAGTATCCCCAATAGGCTCAAAATTGCGTCATATGTCGGAGAGGGTTAATAAACAGATAAAATTGAGGACTAAAATCAGTCAGCCAACAGGTCTGTATTGTCGGAAGAAGTTATGTTCCTTGGTAGCGGAGTGATGTGGAAACTGTGCCAATGTCTCAGTCCATTCCTTTCATATGTCTAATCCTAGCATATCTTCCACCATACTTCTCCTATGCTTAACCCTCCAGCCCCGGCTATGTATTATATATATATTCCTCGAAACCCGGGTGTTTTGGCCGAAAAACGTCTAGGCTAGGCTACCGTATATTCGTTAATCAGACTGCTTCCCGCATTCCCGCGCATCCCCAAGCGTAGCTGTGTTATTTACCTGTAGAATGGCATTAAGTAGAGCTCTCTAAGTCAACTGGTTGAGTTGTGATGATGATTTCATTGGAGATAACTTTATGGCCAAAACAGCCACTTTACACTACTTTTCGATACTTAACAACAACATACAGGCACACACGAACAAGTGACGCTCTCCTTCTTGTGGCCGGAGATGCGGGGCGTCGGTCCAGCCGGCTGTTGTTTACATGCGTCGGACCGACGCCTCGCACACGAAGCTCACAGGCTTTCAACCACTGGGCGTTCAAGAGCCCTTCCGGGTACCTGTTATATGCTTTTTTATGGGCGTTCAAGAGCCCTTCCGTGGTGAGAGGGTTAAGGGGAGTCACCTACTTTTTTTCTCTCCTGTTCTCTCTTTCTCTGGCTTGCATCCATTCGGCCCCATTCAGCCAACTGTTTTAAGATGTTTATCCCCATCCAGGTGTCGATTTCTTCCTGGCGAGCGATAGCGAGCCAGCATTGTATGGAGAGATCCGGTTTCGCCGGAGAAATTTTTCTATCGAAAAATGTACAAATTTAGCTTGCTGTCAAAACAAAAATATATATATGCTGGCTCGCTACCGCTCGCCAGGAAAATATTAACACCTGGATGCGGGTAAACGTCTTAAAACAGTAGGTTGAATGGGGCCGAATGGATACAAGCCAAAGAGAGAGGGAGAGAAAGAGAAAAAAAGTGAGGTGGGCTCCCTTAATGCAGTACTGTACTGCATTGTGGGAAAACCTGGCTCGGTCGTGGCCTTCCTTAAGAGCTCGGGGCTGTTTGGCCAGGAAGCCTAGGGAACGACTACTACCATGTATTACTACTCTAAACTAGCGCACCTCTACATAACATGTTCCAATAGATGCATCCATGGTAACTGTGTGACAACGCTAGGCTAGTTAACTATACCTAATAACCTCATACAAACCACCCGGGATTCGAACCCTGGACCTTGTGATCAACAGGCACTCGTGCTAACCACTACACCACACTGGCCACAAAAGAGGTCCCGGGTGGTTTGTAGGAGGTTTTTCTCAAGTGGCATTACTTGAGTTGTTGTTGTTGTTGTTCCCCAAGCTGCCTGGCCGAACAGCCCCAAGGCCCTGAGCAAGGCCAAGGCCATAACCGAGCGCCCCCACAGAACCCTCCCCGCCGACCACAATAAAGCCTGGGTGACCAAAGCCACTCCATGGCGGGGAGCTGAGGAGGGTGCGGAAATGCCCGGGAAACCAAAGCCCCACCCAGGGCCCTGTGTCCCTCAGCAATTATGAAGAGAAAGTTGAGGGGCAAGGGAAAAATGTGACGCTTTGGCTTCCAATCTTGGTAGATTGGGAGGTCAATCCACGTTAGAGACGCCGTCACTTGAGATCTAGAAAATATATAAGTAAAAGGAACAGTCAGAGTAAGCTATGGGTATGGCAGAGATTGCTCAGTTCTCACTCTAATAGACCAGCCCATCACCACATGACTAGAACCCAATCCTCTCAGCATCAGCTAGGAAAGGCCCTAGAAAGCCGCCTTTGGCGGGGGGATAGCTCCCCTATTTCAACCCTTTTCGGGGTTGGGCACCCGCCGAAGTTACTTGAGTTAAAGATTATACCTACGGTAATAACCCGGGCTGGAGGATCCAGTCAGCCTAACTGCTCCTGTTTATGTCAATGCACACTAGTACAGGTCTCCCTCAATATACGATTGGGTTATGTTCCTGAAAACCCGATCTTATTCAGAAAAATCATATTGCGAACCCTAAAATTATTGTGGTAAATGGGGATGCGTTCTGGGACGAGCCAAAACCCAAACATCTAAAAACCTATAATAATATCGTAAATCAGGGCATAGCCTAGTGAGGGATACCTGTACCATTGTTAACTATTGCTTCAACTCCAGGCTTTCAGTACAATATGCTGAAGTCGTCCGTTAAGCCGGTATCACACGAGTGCTTTTTCACTTAACATTTATCCTCAACACTGGTCTGGCAGCTTATGAGGTCAACATTTACGATATTTCGGTTACCTAAATGCATGTACAGTACCATCAGTCTAGTTTCCGATACCAGTGCAAAATATGCCAGAAAGGTTGCCAGAAAAATGTTGACCATAGAATGTTGACTAAAAAAGCTCTTGTGTGATACTGGCTTTCGAGTAATGACCGCTTCTTGAAAAACTCATTGGGTACTATCTATCTAACTATTGCCGGATGCTGGACTTCATAACTCCATCCTTCCACCTTTCACTCGGTCTACCTCTCCCTCTCTGTCCTTCCACCTCACTCCTGTACACTCTCCTATAGTCTCTTCATTCTAGGTTGGGCAGAAATCGTAACCTATAACCTCTCATAACTCAAAAAGGACTAGAGTAATCGAGCTAATATTTCTACCAAATAGGAAGATATGGTCAGGGAATAGGTGTGGAAATTGACAGCTCATTTGCTATAGCCCTTTTAGAGTTACAGAGGTTAGAGGTTACGATTTCTGCCCAACCTAGAATGAACGGACTATAGTCATTCTCTCGCTTCCTTTGGGTACAGTCGGCTTAATAAGTGATGTCTCGGCACCACATATATTTAGCTAAATAATTGGTATAGGCCATATCTAAACATGATTTCTTTATTTAGAGTGATATATAGAAACATGTTCCTACACTTACTCACCCTATTCAACATCAGACAGACATTAATACAGCACAGAGCGAGCCAAACGTAATGCCAGCTGAGACATGACTTATTAGCGCTACACTTACCCACTCGGTAAAACAGCTACACTATTGGGAGCGTTTAAAAACACTGAAACTGTACTCGTTGGATCGTAGAAGAGAACGTTACCTAATAATATACACGTGGAAAACCGCAGAGGGTTTAGTGCCAAATATACATACCCCGATAGCCATGAAATTCAGTGAGAGGAGAGGCTGGGAATGCGATATCCCCCGGATGAATAACAGGGGTGCTATGGGCTCTCTGCGAGAGGGCTGGTTATCACATAAAGGCCCACGTCTCTTCAACAAACTCCCGCGGAAAGTAAGAGACATGAGGGGCGTCTCGTTAGACAACTTCAAGAGAGCCCTCGATATCGAACTGCAAAAAGTGCCAGACGAGCCCGTCTTCGCAGGGGAGCGTGCTGCCCCTTCAAACTGTCTGCTGCACCAAACCACCACCCAGAACGAGGGGCGGCGCGCTCCTCGGTGCCACTAGCAGTGGCGAACTCAACACAAGTAAGTAAGTAACCCTATTCAACATTTGACAGACATTAATACAGCACAGAGTGAGCCAAACGTAATGACAGCTGAGACATGACTTATTAGCGCCACTGTACACAGAGGCTAAATCAAGCTGCTCTAAACGTATAGCGGTCCTCGTGTTGGATTTGTTTTTACACCATGCCCGTAAGGGGAAGGTAGAACCCTTTCTCCCTCATGTTTAGCGTATTAGTTTTGAGATTTTAAGATGTTGTTTCCGTTAGTCTGTGCAATTTTGAGACCTTTCCCCCCATTACTTTGTCAATACAGTACTGTACAGTACTGTATTAAGACCTTTTGTGCCATTTAGGTGTCAATTTTTTTCCTGGCGACCGATAGCGAGCCTATGATTTAAGAAGGAACCGGCCTTTGGCCAAAATATTTTTTCTACTGAAAAATGTAAAAATTATCTTGAAAGGGGGTCTATCGAATGTTGACTATAAAAGCTCTCGTGTGATACCGACTTAAGTCTCTATTATTGTAAAGTACTGTATATGTGAAGATTGAATTATGGTTTATAGTTGACAGTACTGTATGTCTTTAGAAGTGATATAATGGCCCAAACAATGCTATTTCATGTTAGTTTTCTTGTCTTCCTTCTCATATTCCTTCAAGTCTTCAAACAATATTGCTCTTTAACCCATTCACCACCATTACGTAATTTTCATCATATTCTGGTTACCTTTAGACGATTTTCATTAGATATTAATCTACCTATACGACTCAAATGGGTAATAAGATCTCAATGCACAATCGGCCTAATAAGTGATGTCTCGGCACCAATTATGTTTTCATCAATAATTAGTATCAGCAATATTTACACATAATTTTTTCAATTTAAGTGAGATATACAAATATGTTCCTACACTTACCCACCCTATTCAACATCTAACAGACATTAATACAGCACAGAGCGAGCCAAACGTAATGACAGCCGAGACATGACTTATTAGCGCCACCGTACCCTCTTAGTATCATAAGTCCTTCTTAAATTGCATAAAATCATCTACTTTTAGCCAGAAAAAAGGTAAAAAGGCATCATGGTACTGAAGGGGTTAATAACTATCTATCTATCTATTGCCTGACGCCGTGATCCCTGAAGGAGTGGCCACGAACGAACCGTCCCAATGCACCTCTGTCCCCAGTCAGTCGACGCCCCTTCTCCCAACCAGCACCGCCTTCATCCATATACTGTACTTCCTCACTCCATCCTTCCACCTCTCCTTCGGTCTACCTCTCCCTCTCTGTTCTTCCACCTCGCTCTCGTACACCCTCTTAGTCACTCTCGCTTTCCATAGGGTTTAATAACACCCTAGCAATGAGTGAGGTGCTGTATATTATTTAGGAGATAATAGACCCTTTCTATTATCTGAGTACATGATTATATTGATATCCAAAATTCGAAAATGGATATTAATCGTGATCGTGTACTCAACCTTTAACTGTGTTGTTGGTGTAATGGTTTAGATGCTTATGTTCTGGGTGTGGTGTTCCGAGTTGGAATCCCGGGAGGACCATATACTTTCATTAGTTTATTCAAGTACCGGTACATTGGTGTTTGTAATGGATGATTAATGTTAAGAATGGGGTGTTACTTATTCACTCAAGTATCCGGTTTGCCACCCTACTCCTGAGATAAGTAAGTCCCCGGGACCGGATGGGATACATCCAAGAATCATAAAGGAAGGAGGTGAGATGTTAGTAGAGCCATTAAATTTTTTATTTGAGGTATCTTTTAATACAGGACAAATCCCAATGGACTGGAGAGAGGCGAACATAACAGCTATTTTTAAGAAGGGAAAGAGAAATGACCCAGGAAATTATAGACCAGTCAGTTTGACAAGTGTTGTGTGTAAACTAATGGAAATGGTAATTAGAGAAGGAATAATGGAGCATATGAAATCAAACCAACTTTTCAGTGGGAGACAGTTTGGATTCTTGCCGGGGAGGTCGACAGTACTACAGCTAGTTAAGGTGGTAGATGTTTGGATGCAAATTCTGGAGGATGGTGATGTTGTAGACGTGGTATATTGAGATTTTATGAAGGCCTTCGATAAGGTCCCACATAAAAGGTTAATATAGAAAGTTAGAAGCTATAATATAGGGGAGAAATGTGTGAAATGGATAGAAGCCTTCCTGAAAGATCGGAGACAGAGGGTACTGGTGAATGGAATAGGCTCGGAGTGGAGGGAAATTACAAGTGGGGTACCTCAGGGATCTGTGTTGGGACCACTACTGTTCGTTATATTTATCAACGACTTACCTGAAGTTCTAACTAATGGAAGTGAGATATACCTGTATGCGGATGACACTAAGCTGTATAGAAGAGTGAGGAGTAAGGAAGATGTGGGTTTGTTTCAAGGAGATGTGGAGGGCATGAAGGGATGGTCTGAGCATTGTTTTTTTTTTTTTTTTTTTTTTTTTTTTTCTATATTCCAACTTACTTCCTCTCGGGCATAGGCTGAGAGCCTTAACATTCACCGCTTTACAATGAACAGTGAAGCCCGTGAGGTCTTGTTCCAGTCTAGGGAGTGAGACATGTGAAGCACGTAGAGTACAACGAGCACCTGCCATCTTGCCTTCACATGAGGCACGGTGCTCACTCATGGCCCGAAACGACCCCATCTCTGAAGCAACCTCGTTCCCGTGCTTCACTGTCTCACCCCCTACACTCGGACTCTCACACTTACACACACACAACGCCACCTGTTGAGCAGATAACTCACCAGGCATTGCACCCCTATAGCATATTTTGAATATGGGAATATTCATACAGTGCTATTTAATCAGGGAACAATGAGGGTATTTTATTGACGTTTCGGTGGGCTTGTGGTAATGCACTGATACCAGGTACAGCACAAATTCCATCCCAATAATATCTTCCCATTGATACATCGGGATTTGAACCCGGGACCTTTGGATTACCAGGCCAGTGGCAAGACCACTCCACCACACCTCCCCTAAATGCCTTTTCATCCAAAAAAATGCAAGTACATGCGGATTGGGACCAGCAAGATAGACAAGGTAGGATACAGTATGTATGAAGCGATGGAGGAAGTTAATGCAGAAAAGGATATAGGAGTAGTGATAGACAGTAAGTTAAATGTCTCAGAACATTTAGCGGAAAAGATAAACAAAGCCAATAGAATTGTAGGGCTGATAAGGAGGACATTTGTGTCACTTGAAGAAATATTCAGGAATCTCTATACAGCGCTGGTTAGGCCGCACCTGGAATATGCAAACCAGGTGTGGGCTCCATATATGGTAAAGGATATAGAAGCAGTGGAGAAAGTGCAGAGGAGAGCTAGCAAGCTAGTACCAACGTTGAAGAACGCGGGCTATAAGCAGAGGTTGAGGACACTGGGGCTTCCGACACTGGCATATAGGAGAAAGAGAGGGGATATGATAGAGACTTTTAAGATAGTGTCAGGAATGTATGATGAGGATGTGTGTGAAGGTATCTTCTTGATGCGGGAGGGAACAAGAACGAGAGGACACTCTAAGAAAATTTACAAAGCAAGAAATAGGCTTGAAAAGGCAAAGAACTCATTTTGTGATAGAGTGGTAAATGAGTGGAACGCACTGCCCCAGTATGTAGTCGATTCCGAATCAATAAGGACGTTTGAAAGTAATCTTGATAAAGCATGGGGAACACAAGATTTGAAGTTTGATTATAAAGCAAAAATACAGAATAGTAAAAATATTGCGTCTGCTACCGCCGCTGCCAACACCGTGAACGACCGCGCAGTGCAAGTACTGGCACTGAGCTGGATACACAGGCCTAGTTTGCCTTTTTCCAGAGGATCTACTGTAAGAAACTGTAAGATATGTTACTTATTTACTAAATACCGGTCCCGATAACATGACGTAACTTCGGACACTCTAGAAAACATATACAATGAACCACAGTTATGGGATAAATACATCATGTTATGGAAAAACAAGGGGATGGATGTAGATTCCGGGAGTACGGTCGTCATGTTTACATAGGGCGATCGCCGCGGTTAACTTCGTGTCTATTTTGACGGTGCTTTTTTTCGGTTATTTGCCCCCTGCTGGCAATATATATGATGATGACAAAATTTCATGGGGGGGGGGGGGGGGGGTGAGGGGGGCTTAACATATTGAATTCAATGGCATTCAAAATAGACATTTTGCAAGCGTCCGACGCCGCCCCCGCCGCTGTCATGTTTACATTTGTCGATCGCCGTGGTTAAGTTCGCGTCTATTTTGACGCAATTATTTCGGTTATTTGCCCCCTGCTGGCAATATATACGATGATGACAATATATCATGGGGGGGGGTGAGGGGGGCAAAGCCCCCTCAACATATTATTGTATCCAAAGGCAGTCAAAATAGATGGGAACATGATGGCAAGCGTCTGACGCCGCTCCGCATAGTGTAAACAAGTATGTTTGTGGTGTTCTTCCATAATGCAGAGTAATTTTTCCATAACTGTAGCTTACATACTTTTATCCAGAAATGTTCGAAGTATAGCCCCCGTCCGAAGCTAGGCCATTTCACGGTACTACAGTATGTTACTTGTTATAGTCTGTTCATTCTAGGTTGGCCAGAAATCCTAACCGTAAGCATGAGGGAGAAGAGGGGCCAGAAAAACGGACCATCTCCCCTTAACCCCCTCCGACATCTTAATGAAACTTATTTATCTGTTGACAGTAGCTACACTATTTGGGTGGACTGTTATTTGTGGTACTGCCTGGCTCGGTAGGAAGTTGCCAACTAGCTCCACATTTAGTGTTGCCCTTCACCGAGCACCTGTTAAAATTACACGCGATTATATACGCGATCGCGTATATAATAACTCAAGTTAACACTAAATATCCCAATTTATGTACGGGATCCGCGTGTAAATCGGTGTTTGGTCCAA
Organism: Paralithodes platypus; assembly: GCA_032716605.1. Classification (NCBI taxonomy): domain Eukaryota; kingdom Metazoa; phylum Arthropoda; class Malacostraca; order Decapoda; family Lithodidae; genus Paralithodes; species Paralithodes platypus. The sequence goes on along the minus strand of CM064565.1, from coordinate 23,965,508 downwards.
ACCACGGTATAATCCTGTGTAGCGGGTGGACCTGTACATATATCTCAATAATTTGGTAATGTTACAATATATTTTTACATTTTACCTTCATAAATAGTCCACTAATATACTAGGTTAGGTTAGGTTAGGGTTTGGTTAGGTTAAATATATTGTCCAATGTTTTTTAGTAAATAGGCATCTGAAAAATAGTTACTCCCGCTAAACAGGACCTTACCCAAACCACTTATATACGCGATCGCGTGCAAACTGTCTGAAGGGGTTAACAAACTCTGGAAATTGGGTGAACCTAATGACGTTTATGCAGCGTAGAGTACGGTACCAAGAACTTTATTTGGCATCTTGGTACCCTGCGCTATGTGATGCTCAAACCAAAGTTGAATCCATTATTTTTAGTCTTTTGTTATTGAATATACTGTATAAAGATAAAATTGTGGTTTATTGTTTATTTATGTATTTGGAAGTGCTAAAATGGCCCAAACAATGCTATATCATGTTAACCCTCTCCGACATATGACGCAATTTTGAACCTATTAGGGATACTTTAAAGCCTTTGTTACCATCAGGGGTATTTAGAAACCTTTAGTTTAGTTAGCCTACTTCAACCTCTGCAGTTGTCTTTGAGGTAGCTGTGGGCAGAAAACTAATTTTGGAGAGGTAATTATAAGAGTGAGAGAACTTTATTTCTTATTTGGCAACCTCTGCGTCATATGTGCGTGAAAGGGTTAATTCTCTTGCATTCCTTCTCATATTCATTCAAGTCATCAAACAAAATTGCTCCGGTTTGCCACCCTGGTTAGGTGTAGGAATTGTTTTTTACACCTGCCCGTATACAGTATACGGTACTGTATAGTATGGTATATATGGGGTTAAGGAGATGTGTTAATTTTATTGCTCTATCTATTTATAATTATTCAATCATTTACTTTTTTACTTTCCTCGCTAGGTCTCCATCAAGCTTTAAAAAACAACCCCAAGACCTACCTACATGATAAATTTGTACATTTGTACATAGAAAAATATCCCGGCCAAAGGCCGTTTCCCTCTTAAAATTACAGGTTCACTGAGATACCGCTCACTAAGAAATAATAGACACCTAAATGGCACAAAAAGTCTTAATACTGTATCGTACTGACAATAAAATGGAGCGAAAGGTATTAAAATTGGCAACTAACCATATGATGAGGTGAGTCACCGCGACTTAAAATCTCATAACCAATGGGGCTTATCACGAGGGTGAGGGTGATCAGGCGGGTGCCCAACCCCGAAAAGGGTTGAAATAGGGGAGCTATCCCCCCCGCCAAAGGCGGCTTTCTAGGGCCTTTCCTAGCTGATGCTGAGAGGATTGGGTTCTAGTCATGTGGTGATGGGCTGGTCTATCAGAGTGAGAACTGAGCGATCTCTGCCATACCCATAGCTTACTCTGACTGTTCCTTTTACTTGTATATTTTCTAGATCTTAAGTGACGACGTCTCTTGCGTGGATTGACCTCCTAATCTACCAAGATTGGAAGCCAAAGCGTCACGTCTTTCCTTTGCCCCTCAACTTTCTCTTCATAATTGCTGAGGGGCACAGGGCCCTGGGTGGGGCTTTGGTTTCCCGGGCGTTTCCGCACCCTCCTCAGCTCCCCGCCATGGAGTGGCTTCGGTCACCCAGGCTTTATTGTGGTCGGCGGGGGGGGTTCTGTGGGGGCGCTCAGTTATGGCCTTGGCCTTGCTCGGGGCCTTGGGGCTGTTCGGCCAGGCAGCTTGGGGAAAAAGAACAACAAACATCACGAGGGAAAAGGGGGTTCAGCAAAACCTAATAAGATAAAAAAAACATAAAAATAAGTAATAAGTAGCCTATGGTATTTTAATGTCTTCTGAGGAGAGTAAGAACATTAATTTAGTTTTGCTTATTACTTTATAATTTGTTAAATTCTCCTAAAATATCGATAAGTACTTAACATTTACTATCAAATAAAGTAGGAGTATACCCAGCCTACCTCTCCCCTTAACCCGGCAAGCGCGATAGGCCTCACGGAAGGCTTCCTATAGGGAATGCGATAGGCCTCACGGAAGCAAGACCATAAAAAAATCCTTCCAAAAAAAAAAAAGGGCCTATCAAAACAAAGGATTTTGTCTCTAGGTGAGATAATTCCCCTCTAGTACTCATCCATGTGTTTCTCACCCCTCCCCCTCCCCTCCTTCCCCACCTTATTCCCCCCTCCCCCCCTGCTCAATTATCACCTATTTATCCTCTTATTATCATCATTTATCGGTTATTTTTCTCTCCCGCGATAATGTAGCACAAGTGGGTTGCATAAAAGATCGTTATGCAACACCCAGACACCGGCACACACCGCCCCGCTCGTCTCAGTTGACTCCCAGGCAGCGAGAGGGGAGGGCTGCCTGTGGCTCTCTCTCGCCTGAGATTATGACCGGGTGGCCAATATCTTCGTTTTTCACCACCCAAATGCTTTTCCCACTTATTTTAGCACTCTTGAAGGTTCATATATACATCATACATGTAAAATAAAAGCATACCGAAAACAAATAATGCTTTATATTGTAAATATAACTAATTCTGTCAGAATCCCGGGCTAGAAATGCACAAATAACTACCCTAGCACCTAGGTCTATATCGCGCTTGTCAGGTTAAGTAGGAGTATACCCAGCCTACCTCTCCCCTTAAGTCAAAGTACCGGTATATGTTATGCTAAAAGTTAAAAGGGTAGTCCTAGACAATGTAATAATAGGCTATATGATAATAGCCTATATATAATATATAAATACTGTATGTAGGCTATACCGGTATATTAACCGTATATATAGGCCTATACATATATATATAATATACTTTATATATATGTATACAGTATATATATATGTACTGTATATATATACAGTATGGGGCTCAGTGGTCTGGTTAATCTGCTCTAGGCCTACATAACTAAACTATATATATACAGTATATACCGGTATACAGTAAGCTGATATATGTTAGTACTGTATTGGGGTTAGCAAAAGTATATACCGTATACTGTATATTATGCTAAAAAGTTAATGGGGTAAATTCAAAGTAGACAATGAATTAACAATGGACCCACCTGTGAGGAAGGCGATATCGTCCACATCATGGTCGCTCATGGTAGGGTCCCGAGAAAATGCCGCACCCCCCTGCCCCGGCCCTCCACCTAGACGTAACTGTACGCTAATCTTTGGTTCACGTTGGCGGCTGAGAGTCCGACGTTAGGGGTACAAAAGGGGCGCTAGTTGGCAGATATATTGTTTTAGTTGTTATTGAAATGAAAGCTGTGAATGCGAGGGGGATTTTTTAGGGTTCGTATAATTGTATTTGAGCTCTACGATTCTTTGAGCGCTATTTTTCTCTACATGGGGGGCGGCTTCTGTTGGGGATAAATGGTTGATAGCTTATAGGCTTATTGTTTTTCTTGCAGGATTCTATTGTAAAGTCTTCAAGTAGGATATCTTTAAAGTCAATACTCAATAGGACTAGGCCTATAGATCCAAAATGTTCAGGAGTCTCCTAGGCCTAAATACAATGGAATGCTATTTTTCGCTTCTTGGGGTTTGTATCATGTCAAAAAGGGGCACTAAACGTATTGTGACAATTTGTGAGGATCTAATTGTCCTAGCTGCTGTAGGCCCTAATAGGATGAAGCAAGGGTGACGAGGATAGCAGTGTAGGATAATTCGGATTCGTACTAGCCTAGGCCTAGGCTATATCCTTATTCTAGTCTCTCAATACACTCAACCACGCAACTGCAACCTATTTTACCCTTCCTGGGGCATCTACGAGGGCCAAAACGGGGCGCTATCGAGAGGACATATTGCGAGGATACAGTTGTCCTTGATGCTGGATGGGGATAGCCTACAAGCTGTCAGGACGATAGGCTATGTGGACAGTAGGATAGTTGAATTCCTAGTCTATCCTTCTCCTAGTCTCTCAATACACTCAACCACCCAACTGCGAGCTATTTAACACTTTCTGGGGCTTGTACAGGGACGAGTTAAGGGCCAAGGAGGGGCGCTACTGGCTGGAAGTATTGCCAGCCCTCTTGTTGCGGTCCGTGCAGACGATAAATTGACATTTCTACCGTAGTAAACACATCGCTATAGTCACCCCCTCTGGCTCTCTCCAAAGCTACTAGGGGCCCGCCGGGTTTGAATAGCATACATCTTTATTACACATCTAAGGCATATTTAGTTGGGTTATAGCATGAAATAGACAAGGTGTACTATAGAAAATATATATCTCTGCTCGGGTGTGCAATCTTGATGCGCTTGATGAAATATGCATGGCTAATTCCGTAGATTTAATTTCGACTTAAGTTTAGAAAAGTTATCCCTTTAAATAGACAATCAATATTATCACGAGCAACGCATCATAGAAAACGCCCTTGGAATGGATAGCTACTGTAATTGTATTGTTCGTTTAGGGTTTATATTTTTCATAGGCCCTCTTCTCCCTCATGTTTAGCCCCATTAGTTTTGATATTTTAAGATGTACGCCCCATTAGTTTGACTATTTTAAGACCTTTCACCCCATTTCTTTGTCAATTTTAGGACTTCGTGTCATTTAGGTGTCGATTTTTTTCCTGGAGAGCGATAGCGAGTCTGCAATTTAGGAGGCAATTTACCGGCCTTTGGCCGGCAAAGCTCGAAAGGTCTTAAAATCACAACACTAATGGGGCGAACGTCTTGAAATTTCGAAACTAATGGGGCTAAACACGAGGGAAAAGGGTGTCCAGCAAAAAACAAAACAAATAAACTTAAGGTTGCAGGAGGAGGAAGTCAGGGAGGAGTACAGAAGAGCAGTGGAAAGACGACTAGGTGGGGTCGACCTGGAAGTTATGGAGGAAGTGGAGGAGATGAGCAAGGTGTTTAAGGATGAGATCTGTGCAGCATGTGAGGAGGTGTGTGGAGTGAGGAGAAGAGGGAGGGGAGTGAAAGATACAGCATGGTGGACAGAATTAGAGGAAAGAATAGCTGTGGAAGAAAAGAAGAAAGCATATAGAGAGTGGTTGGGTAGTAGAGGGAATGAAGATTTCGAGAGACAGAAACGAGCGAGGTAGCCTACGTGGCGAGTAAGAGGGTGGTGAAGAGAGTAGTGAAGGAAAGTAAGAGAAGGAGTAGATGAAGAATTTGGAAGGAATCTGAGTGTAAAATGGAGGGAGAGTAAGAAACTGTTCTGGAAAGAAGTCAAGAAAGTTAGGGAAGGTAGCAAGGGAAACAGTAAGGGTGTGAAAGATAAGAATGGGAGAATGCTAGCCGAGAAGCAAGAGAGAGTCGAAAGATGGAGGGAGTACTTCAGTGAGTTGCTAAATGTAAGGAATGAAGAGCCAGCAAACATAGCTGGATATGGTATGGGAGGGAGAAGAAGAGAAGTAGTGGAGGAGGAGGTGGGGATCAGGAGGTCAGAAGTGTGGGAAGCCATGAAAAGAGTGAAGTTGGGGAAAGCACCAGGAACAGATGGAGTGTGTGGGGAAATGTTGGAATGTGAAATGTATGGTGGTGAGATAGTGATAGAATGAGTATGGAAAATGTGCAAACTAGGATGGGAGAAGGGGAGTGCACCCGATGACTGGAAGACTGGCATAATAGTCCCCCTATATAAGGGCAAAGGGGAAAGAGGAGTGTGTAGTAACTACCGAGGAATATGTCTTCTAAGCGTAGTAGGGAAGGTATACAGTAGGGTAGTGATTGAGAGAGTGAGAGTGAGAATGGAGAAATGGATAGGCGACGAGCAGGGAGGTTTTAGGAAGGGAAGAGGATGTGTAGATCAGATTTTTACCCTGAATTGTGTTGTGGAGAAGTATCTGGAGAAGAAACAATAGGTGTTGTTGTTGTTGTTGTTCCCCAAGCTGCCTGGCTGAACAGCCCCAAGTCCCTGAGGAAGGCCATGGCCACGATCGGGCTTTCCCACAGAGCTCTCATTGAGTGTAGATTGTGTTGTTGGCGTAAGTGGTTGTGTGAAATGCAGTCTTCTATGATGTGTTTAATGGTATGGGGTGCTGTGTTACATCCCGGGCAGGCGTCGACAACGGAGTCATCCAGTCTCTTCTGATAGCTCAGGAGAGCTGGATGGTGTCCGCATCTCAGCCTGGCTAGGTGGACTCTCTCCTCGCGAGGAAGGGAGGATTCGGAAGGATGGATTTCGGGAGGTCGTGCTTGCAGCTGCGTGTTGTCTGTGAGCGAGTGGATGGATCGGCGAGAGATATGAGTATGGATGTGCTTCTGGAAGTTGGTTTGGGGTGGGCAGGGAGGGAGAGAGGACAGTAATTGTGTGTGATACCGTGTGCTGGGTGTTGTTTTGATATTTCTTGGTGTCTGTGGGTGTGTTGCCATGTAGTTTAGTGGGTGGTCTTGGTTCGTGGAGGCTGCTGCCAGGAATTGAGTGCCTCTTATGTCCAGATGGTCTTTGACTTTGAGGATTTTGGTTTCTTGATGTAGGTGATCTGTGAGTGCAGTAGCTGTGCAGCCTGTAATGATCTTCAGGGCTTTGTTTTGAATAGTCTGTAAGGTCTTATGATGTGTTTCAGCTAGGTTAGAAGCCCAGGCTGGGCTTGCGTATTCCATCACTGATCTTATGTATTGTTTATATACTGTGGTGGTAGTTTCTTTGTTGTGTCCAAATTTTGTGTGAGCAAGTGACCTGAGGGCGTTAAGTCTGGGTGTCAGTTTCTTTTTAATGTTTGTGGTGTGCTGTTTGAATGTCATATGAGTATCATATGTTACTCCTAGGATTTTGGGTGTGTGTGTATGTGTTAGGGGTGTGTTGTTTATGGTGAGTTGAGGGATGTATTCGTGTTCTCCTGTCCAGCTTGTGACAATACAATACAATAGGTGTATGTTGCCTTTATGGACTTGGAGAAGGCCTATGACAGAGTGGATAGAGAAGGTTTGTGGAAAGTACTTAGAATATACGGAGTAGAGGGCAAGTTGCTGAAAGCAGTGAAGAGCATGTATGAGGGTGCAAAGGCGGCAGTACGTGTGGAGAGTGAGCAGAGCGAGTTCTTTGACCTGAATGTTGGTTTGAAACAGGGGTGTGTGATGTCCCCGTGGTTGTTTACTGTATATATGGATGGAGTCATGAAAAAAATACTATCAAGAGCAGTGGATGTTGGTGTATCGCTGAAAAGGGAGGGAATTGAGTGGAAGCTACCTATACTGCTGTTTGCGGATGATACAGTTCTGATGAGTGATAATGAATGGGAGTTGCAGGGTCTGGTAAATGAGTTTGGAACAGTGTGCGAAAAACGGAATTTGAAGGTAAATGCGGGGAAGAGCAAGGTTATGGTCTTCGAAAGGGGTGAAGTCACAGAGTGTGAGGTGAAGCTAAACGGTCAGGCTATGGAGATTGTCAACTCTTTTAAGTATCTGGGCAGTGTGTTGAGCAAAGATGGGACTATGGATGAAGAAGTGCAGGAGAGGGTACAACAGGGGAAGAGGGTTGTAGGAACGCTAAAAGCAGTAACAAGAAATAGGCTGGTCAGTATGGAAGTGAAGAAGTCCTTGCATGACAGTGTGGTAATCCCGACAATGACTTACGGAAGCGAAGCATGGACGTTGGTTGAGAGACTCAGACCAAGAGTGAGAGCAGTGGAAATGAATTACTTAAGGAGTGCGTGCGGAGTTACATGGAGGGATAGACAGACTAATGAGGAAGTAAGAAGGAGGTGTGGTGTGGAGGTAGATGTGCTGGAAAGTGTGAAAAGGAACAACTTGAGATGGTTCGGCCATATGGAACGTATGGAAAGCGAGAGAATGACTAAGAGGGTGTACGAGAGCGAGGTGGAGGGACAGAGAGGGAGAGGTAGACCGAATGAGAGGTGGAAGGATGGAGTGAGGATGTACATGAACGAAGGCGGTGCTGGTTGGGGGGAGGGGCGTCGACTGACTGGGGACAGAGGTGCATGGGGGGTTCGTTCGTGGCCACCCCTTCGGGGATCACGGCGTCAGGCAATAGATAGATAGATAGATATATATATATATATATATATATATATATATATATATATATATATATATTATATATATATATATATATATATATATATATATATTTGTGTGTCTATAAGGCAAGAAATTCATGTAGCTGTGAACCCAACAAATGAGTTTCAAACACATAAGGACAAAGCCTTTACACACACCCACACACACACACGGACAGGAGTAGTTATACTCCTGTCCTTGTGTGTGTGTGTGTGTGTGTGTGTGTGTGTGTGTGTGTGTGTGTGTGTGTAAAATATGTAACATATTTTGGCTCGAACGGCCCTTGATTTTGGCCCTGTCACTCTTTCAACTATGGGGGAGGCACTCGCTATAGGCAGTAATGCCTTTTGCCTCCCTCAATCACATAGAAAAAAAAATAATACTTAGATTATATATCGACCAATTTTGATAGCGCCTCTGTACAGTAATGCTATAGCAATTAATGGCTTGTTCTAATATTAAACCACTGGGGTCCTTATATATGAGAGAGAGAGAGAGAGAGAGAGAGAGAGAGAGAGAGAGAGAGAGAGAGAGAGAGAGAGAGAGAGAGAGAGAGAGAGAGAGAGAGAGAGAGAGAGAGAGAGAGAGAGAGAGAGAGACACACACACACACACACACATACACACACACATGAACACTTAACAACAACAAAACACACACAAAGAAAATGAAACAAAACAAAATCAACATAAAAACAATACAATCAAACAAAACAACACATTATAATCAATAACAATACTAGGTTAGTACCAAGATTATGCAGATAAATAGGTTGTTAATTAATTAAAACTTGACATACATACAAACACATATACTTACACACACACACACATATATACTCACACACACTCACACACTATAATCAATAACAATACTAGGTTAGTACCAAGATTATGCAGATAAATAGGCTGTTAATTATGAAAACTTGACATACATACAAACACATATACTCACACACACATATATACTCATACACACTCACACACTATAATCAATAACAATACTAGGTTAGTACCAAGATTATGCAGATAAATAGGTTGTTAATTATGAAAACTTGACATACATACAAACACATATACTCACACACACATATATACTCATACACACTCACACACTATAATCAATAACAATACTAGGTTAGTACCAAGATTATGCAGATAAATAGGTTGTTAATTATGAAAACTTGACATACATAATAATATAATAATAATAATAATAATATAATAATACTTTATTTCAGACTCACACAGTACAGAGGGGACCATACTGGGGTCCATATATACCTTACAGTAACATAAATATATATAAATATATATAAGCTACTGTACATAGGCTACATAAAATAAACAGAAATTAAATAATACCCAGCTTGCTATCATGTAGTTCACAGCACTGCCTCAACCAAAAACAGTGGTCATCAAACTACTGTGTTACCAAAACCACTGTCCTAATTGTGTACAGTACCATGCCTCACATCATTTAGCTTCCGGTACAGTATGTTGCTACAGTACAGTATAGGAATATCGGTACTGTACTGCACTATGATGATGAGTACCGGTATGCTAATTCTGTAGAGTGGCAGACCTGAAATCATTACTTAAGGTTAAATATAGAGCAACTTCCTCCAGTGTGCCTGGATCCTGGAGGTGTACACTATGCTTGGAGTTTGTAGCATTTTAATGATCCTGTTCTCAGAAGTGTTAAGGCGCTGAATGAATTTATATGTTAGCTTTCTAATGAGTGATTTGTAACAGTGTAAGTTCATATATGCACATAGCGTACTTGTACTCTCATATTTTGAGAGCCCCAGAAACATTTTCATGATATTGTGATATGAGATACTTAGTCTATTCACTGTACTTATCTTATAGTTCCACCATAGTTGTGCTGTATACATTGGTGAGCAGTAGGAGTTGAACAATGTTATTTTTGTATCCCATGTGCACATATGAAATTTTCTTAATATTGAATTTCCCTGCATGTAAAGTTGCCTTCGCTGACGACCCATATCCTCATCATCTGAGCGATCACATGAAATATAGTGTCCTAGATACTTTACTTTACTTACTTCTTCTATAATTTCTTCATACAAATGGAATTTAGGTAGCTTTGATTTCAATAGAAGGTTAGATTTAAATATTATGATATTGCTCTTTATAGGATTAAATTTGACTGAATGTTCGATTCCAAATTTTTCACATACTCTTAATAATTTATCCAGTCCTGCTCCAGAGGGCGCGATTAAGGCTAGGTCATCAGCATACATGAGATGATTACAATGGTGCTGCCAATACAGCACCCAGTGCGAGTCTTGTTCAGCTCCAGACTAAGATCATCCATGTAGACGTTGAAAAGATACGGAGACAATATCCCCCCCTGCCTAACACCATTGGTTACGGCGAAAGAGCCTGACAGGATGTTGCCCCATCTTACACACATTTTTTGATTAGCATACCAGAAGATAAGTATCCTTACAATATAGCTAGGCACTCCCCTGTTAACTAATTTTTCAAATAAGGTTTTGTGACACACCCTATCAAAAGCCTTACTTGCATCAAGAAGACAAGAGAAAATTGAGCTATTTAGTTTGTTGTATGTATCAATCACTTCTTTCAGCACATATATGCATTGGTCTGTGCCGTGATTTTTCTTAAAGCCAAACTGATTGCTGCTGGTGACAATATATGCAGACATTCTTTCTAGCATTATCATTTCAACTACCTTACTCACCACACTAGCAAGTGCTACTGGGCGGTAGTTGTCTTTTGCTGTAATTTTACCTGATTTATCTTTAATGACAGGAACAAGTATTACGGATATCATAGACTCCGGCAGGACACCATGCGTAAATAGACTGGTGATGCAAGAACTAAGTTTATCTATTAACAACTTATCTGCATATTTAAGATGTTCTGCATATATACCATCCAGCCCACAAGCTTTATTTAGGTTAAGTTTTCTTATGGCATTCTCAAGATCACTTTCAGTCACTTTAATGTCTTCATAATTACTATCTTTCACATATTGAATTGCACCATTAGTAGACCTTTGGTTTACACTGTTAAGTAGTTCCTTAAAATGAGTTTTCCATAAGTCAGCAATGTTCTCTTCACCCGTAACCCCCTCAACACTGACAGGTAATGGTGTGTTACAATTTGCATGGATCTGATGTCCTTCCAAAAACAGTTAGTATCCTTTTCTGCCAGACTCTTTGCAAGGGCTTCCTTCCTTAATTGGTTTTCATTTTGCTTAATAAATCTAATGGCATATTTGGTCCTAGCCTTTGCTCTTTTGTGAAGTTCAAATATAGGCCCCTGTCTAGGCTGACCTACTTCAAGCCAATGAGACCTAGCATCTCTGGAGGCCTGATACAGGTCAGCCACATAGTCTTGCCAACCTGGCTTATTGAATGAGGACTTATATTTACGGCTATTAAAAATACTTTCCCCCGCTTTTGATAAAGAATCTATTATACTATTGTAAAATAGTATACAAACACATATACTTACACACATACTCACACACACATATACTGATTCACACACACACACACACACACATATATACTCATACACACTCACGCACTCTAATCAATAACAATACTTGGCTTTTATTACCAAGATTATGCAGATAAATAGGTTATGAACACTTGGCAAACATACAAATACATATGCTTACACACACTCATACTTACACACACACACACAAACATATACTGTATACTCACACACACACACACATATATACTTACACACACACACATACACACTACCCGCGGCGTAACTGATAGCGCGTCTGGCTCACAACCAGAAGGTCTCGGGTTCGAGACCCGGGCGAGGAAGAGACATTTGGGCAAGTCTCCTAACGGTGTAGCCTCTGTTCACCTAGCAGTATAAATAGGAACCTGGTATAAGTGGACGACGTTGTGACGTCCCATCTGGGGTTGGTGATCGGTTACAAGGTGAGATGGGTATCGTACTGATCAACCTAAGCTACTGGTCAACCTAAGCCTTCGGGTGAGACTGGTACCGTAGTGAGAATGGTACCGTACAGATTAACCCTAAGCCTTCGTTTCCAGATGTCGCCAATTGGCTAAAATACAGACTACACACACATCCACAGCCATTCCAACGACACATAAACACTTAACATGCATTTCACGCAATACATTCCCAGTTAAGGAGGCGAGATAATAATGAGCTTAGCTCGCATTGCGTGGATTCCCCTTGACGAACAAGCAAGTGAATAACACATATGCACACAGACATATACACACACACACACACACACACACACACACACACACACACACACACACACACACACCTCGCGGAAAATGACAAACAGGCAAAGTTGATTACCAGTGAAAGTTTACACCCGGGGAAGTTAAGGTAAGAACAAGTTAAGGGGGCTCACCTGCGTTTTCTTTTATCTTACTCTCCTTTTTTCTCTTTCCCTGGCTTGTATCCATTCGGTCCCACTCAGCCAACTGTTTTAAGACGTTTATCCCCATCCAGATGTCGATTTCTTCCTGGCGAGCGATAGCGAGCCAGCATTGTATGGAGAAATCCGGCTTCGCCGGAGAAATTTTTCTATCGAAAAATTTACAAATTTAGCTAGCTGTCAAAACAAAAATAAATATGTATACTGGCTCGCTACCGCTCGCCAGGAAAATATTGACACCTGGATGGGGGTAAACGTCTTAAAACAGTAGGCTGAATGGGGCCGAATGGATACAAGCCAAAGAGAGAGGGAGAGAAAGAGAAAAAAAGGAGGTGGGCTCCCTTAAGTTATGGCTCCATTGTTGATGTGTTGGGTGGATGATAAAGAACAGAAAACGGAGTGTGGAGTTATTACATACACACACACAGCCACACATAGGCTTGGATGATACACACACACACACATACACACACACAGCCACACATAGGCTTGGATGATATACATACACACATACATACACACACACACACACACACACACAGCCACACATAGGCTTGGATGATATACATACACACATACACATACACACACCTACACAGCCCGTAGCTTAGTAGGTAGAGCTCTCGTCTCACACACGAGGGGTCGGGGGTTCAATCCCCGGCCGGGCGGAGACAAATTGGGCTTGTCTCCTTTCATGTGTTAGCCTCAGTTCACCTAGCTGTAAATAGGTACCTGGAATAAGTGGACGACGTTGTGACGTCCCATCTGGGGTTGGCAAAAATGGTACAAGGCGAGATGGGTATCATATGGTTCACCTAAGCTGATGGCTACCTAAGCCTTCGGGCGAGACGGTACCGTCTATAGTGAGAATGGTACCATACAGATCCACCCTAAGCCTTCGTTTCGAATGTCGCCAATTGGCTAAAATACAGACTACACACACATCCACAGCCATTCCAACAGTACATAAAACACTTAACATGCATTTCACGCAATACATTCCCAGTTAAGGAGGCGCGATAATAATGAGCTTAGCTCGCATTGCGTGGATTCCCCTTGACGAACAAGTAACTGAGTAACTGAGTAACACAGCCACACATAGGCTTGGATGATATACATACACACATACACACACACACATACACACACACAGCCACACATAGGCTTGGATGATATACATACACACACACACACACATACACACACACAGCCAAACATAGGCTTGGATGATATACATACACACATACACACACACACACACATACACACACACAGCCACACATAGGCTTGGATGATATACATACACACATACACACACACAGCCACACATAGGTTTGGATGATATACATACACACATACACACACACACACAGCCACACATAGGCTTGGATGATATACATACACACACACAGCCACACATAGGCTTGGATGATATACATACACACATACACACACACATACACACAGCCACACATAGGCTTGGATGATATACATACACACATACACACACACAGCCACACATAGGCTTGGATGATATACATACACACATACACACACATAGGCTTGGATGATATACATACACACATACACACACACATACACACATAGGCTTGGATGATATACATACACACATACACACACACATACACACATAGGCTTGGATGATATACATACACACATACACACACAGACTTGGATGATATACATACACACATACACACACACACATACACACATAGGCTTGGATGATATACATACACACACACACATACACACATAGGCTTGGATGATATACATACACACATACAATATTATATTTATACACGCACACATACCACACATACATAGGCTTGAACACACACACACATACACACACACACACACATATATATATATGTACTACCCTACAAAGATTCATCATTTAAAACAAACCAATATCAGTCAGTGGTACTCTAAAATTAAGAATCTTTGTGGCTTAAGTAGTGGGACTCCTTCGATCCCCTGTGTTTCCCATGTCCCTCGTGTAGATGCACCTGAACTGATAAATAATCACTTCTCTACCATCTGCCAAACCCTCCCCAAACTAGACCGCACCAACCTCCCTGCCTTCCTCCCATCCCCTTCCCCCCCAGTAACTGTTCAAAAATTTGAAGTGGCCAAAAAGCTTTCCAGTTTCAAATAAAAAGATCAACAACCCCAGTAGACCTACCCATGAAAATATACAAAGAATTTTCAGTGGAATTTGCCACCCCCCTTTGCTCGATAATTAATGCCTCCTTAAGGCAAAGTAAATGCCCTGCAGACTGGAAAACTTCATACGTCACTCCAATCCCCAAAACCCCCTCCCCACATTCTCTTAATGAACTCAGACCAATTGCCATTACGCCCATCCCTAGTCTAATCTGTGAGGACTTTGTATTCACCTGGGCTTACTCACAAATCCGTCACTTGATAGATCCCCAACAGTTTGGCAACGTAAAAACCTCCTCCACCACTCACTGTCTTATTAGCTTCCTAGATTATATTTACACAAATCTTGAGAAGAGAAAGACTTCCCTCGCCCTTGCCTTTATTGACTTCAGGAAAGCATTTGACCTTGTTGACCACACCATCATCATCAACAAAGCCATAAAGTTGGGGCTACATCCTACCCTGGTTGCGTGGTTGACCGACTTCCTTAGTGACAGACGACAAGCAGTGCGATACCAAGGCTTCATCTCCACCTTCCTAGACATCACATGTGGAGTCCCACAGGGCACAAAGATGGGGCCTCTATTGTTCCTCATCTTGATTAATGATGCCCTAAAGGACACCCCATTCCACTGGAAGTACGTGGACGACTCGACAGTCGGCATTACTGTCGATAACACCTCCCCTAACTATGACCCCCTACAAGACATCCTCGACCGTCTTCAAGCCTGGACCACAGACAATCATGTGACTATCAATCATGACAAGACAGTGGTCATGCACATCAACACTTCCGTTACCGACCTTCCTCCACCCACTGTCACAATTGGTCCTCATCCCCTTCAGCTTGTTGAGTCCACCAAACTCCTCGGAATCACTGTGGACAACAAACTGAACTGGAAGAAACATGTAACTACCACAGTCAGGACCGCCACTTACAAGTTATTTATGCTAAGGCGGTTGAGATCCCTGGGGGCGCCGGAGAATGAGCTGAAGAGTATATATAACACCTTTATACTCCCTAAGCTCACCTACGCCTCTCCCGCCTGGTCCTCCTCTCTAACCCTAACACAACAACGTCAACTGGAGAGAGTTCAGAGGAGGGCATGCAGGATCATCCTGGGTGGCACATATCCAGGGTACGAGGAAGCTCTCACCACCCTTAGCATACCTGCACTTTCAACCCACCACTACAACACACTCAAACAGTTTGCATCTAAGCTGCTTGTTCACCCACGACACAGAAACTTACTTCCACCAGACGCCCCTAGACCTACACGTGCAGCTCGTCATTTCAACACACTCCAACCAATAAGAGCAAGAACTGACAGATATAAAAATAGTCCTATCCCAACCATTGTTAATATTATTAATAATGTGTAATAACGGTCTGTCACACCATATATACGCGCCCACCTTTAATAATATATGCATAAGTGTGTGTGCGTGTGTGTATTAGAATATAATTATGTATGTATTTGCTTGAGTTTGTTTATGTATATGTGTATATATGTATCTATGTATGTGCAGTATATGTGTATGTATGTGTGCGTATATGTGTATGTATGTATGCGTTATTTATGTATATATATATGTGTATAGTGTATACTGTTTGTGGTTCGAGCCCGGCTGAGAGTATCAGGTAGGATAAGAGAAGAGCATATATGCATGTAATGTGCATATATTTATGTATATGTATGTCTGTGTGTACGTGCTGTCAATGGTTCGAGCCCGGTTGAGAATATAAGGTATATAATATATATATGTACTGTACGTGTATTTATATTTATATGGTCATATGCACATATGTATGTAAATATACGTACATATGAGCGAGAACATATTGCTCACTAGCGCAACTTCTGATTATAAATCTATGCATAAGCATTATCTATTATTAAGTGTTCGCGTATCTTCATCCATGTATTTCCACCCTTAACAATAGAACGCCCAGCTCTTCCATATTTCGCCTTCTGTCACACACACACACACACACACACACACACACACACACACACACACACACACACCTACACACACACACACACACACACACACACACACACACCACACACACACAACACACACACACAACACACACCACACACACACCCACACACACATACACACACACCACCACACACACACACACACACACACACACACACACACACAACACACACACACACAACACACACACACACAACACACACACACACACACACACACACACACACACACACACACACACACACACACACACACACACACAACACACACACACCACACACACACACACACACACACACACACACACACACACACACACACACACACACACACCTGCACTACCGAGGATTAACCTCCCATTGTAGTACCCGCACCCTCTTTACCTCACTTACCAAAACAGTTTCTGTATGTATGTATGTCTGTGTGCATACGTGAGCGTTTGTGTATACGGACATGTGCACACTTACTGCATGTTCTTATGTTCCTATATATGTATGTACTGTATATGTATGTGCGCACGTACGTGTATATACGTATGTTCTGTATATGAGTAAGTTAATAAATGTGTAAATGTACTGTATATCACTTACTCTCATGGTTATTTTATGATAATTTGTATTCTGCACATGCATCATTATTGTATTTATTTATTTTGTTTGTAAACTAAGCTTACCATCCTCATATCTGTACATCTCATGTTCATCCACTAAATTGTAAAATGTGTATTTTCAGCTCATGAGACTGCCATTCTTTAATAAACCGTTTATTATTATTATTATTATTTTATATATATATATATATATATATATATATATATATATATATATATATATATATATATATATATATATATATATATATATACAGACAGACAGACAAACTGATAACTGGATATAGATTGACACACACACACATTACTATACATATGTACACACATACACATTTATCTAAGTACACCATTTCAACCAGTAGCTCTCAACCAAGACTAACCAAACCAGTGCCAAAATATAGTACTAACCTAACCTAAGGTAACCGTATT
The DNA here is from genome assembly GCA_032716605.1 of Paralithodes platypus. Classification (NCBI taxonomy): domain Eukaryota; kingdom Metazoa; phylum Arthropoda; class Malacostraca; order Decapoda; family Lithodidae; genus Paralithodes; species Paralithodes platypus. The sequence goes on along the minus strand of CM064565.1, from coordinate 23,947,832 downwards.
GGTTGATTTGGTAAAGGTTGAAATGGTCTACTGGTTGAGTTGTACGGTCACCAATAGACTTTCATAGGGAGAATTTTAGCTTCATTTTTCCGCTCACTCTCATACTTCTCGCGCTGGGGCGAGTTATAGTCAACGAAAATTAGCTACAAACACCCCGCAGTGGCGTACGTACCCCTATAGAAGGAGCAGCAGGAATTGGCTTACGGATATTCTAATATATTAATTTTACTCCCAACACCAAACACCTCCCAATAAAATTAATGAAACCATGTGATCTTACCGGGATTCGAACCTGGGTCACCACATACAGATCTTAAAAACTCTAGCAATTACACCACCAAGACAGTTATAAGTACAGCACATGACCACGATTGAGATCCATTTATCGAATATTGGATATTAATCTAATTTAATTAATATATTATGATAGGGTAAGCTACTAACACCCTGCCTGCATCTTTGTTTTTTGGCCCTAATTCACCTTAATTCCCTGCACATTTTCATGCAATAAACAAGAGCCAGAACGTAATACAATGATATATCTGTGAAAGTACAGTAATAGAGCTTTCTAATGACACCTGAATCATCTCTGTAAGACGTAAGGTTGTCTAGCAACCATCTTGTTGGCCAAAATTGCTAAAAATTATAAGTTTGAGCTGTTTTTGCTATGTGCAATGCTGCATTGATGTGGCCGACATATGATAATTATATCAGTGTGGGGCTGGGGCAGCCACGTGGCCGTCGCCGCCACTGACTGCCGCCTCAGCTGGGCTGAGTAACTGGGCCCAGCCTTGGTGGGCGATGGACAAAGTGGTTGCCTGCAGTCGCTTGCCTCACTTGCAGGACAAATAATAAGCGGATTTCGGTGCCCGTCTGGTGATGGGCACCGCCGGGAAGGGGTTAAAGGATAAACTATATATTAAGATAAAACACTGTATAGAATTAAAATAATCTTACCGTTGGATGCTCCTGGTGGTTTGTTGTTGTGGTCTTCTTCTTTTTCTTCCTTGAGGCTGTTATAGTTGGCCAGAGGTGGACCTTCGCTGTTCAGTCGAGACATGGGCGTTGATTCGGGCATAGTAGTAGTGGGTATGGTGGGTTCTGTAAGGGGTTTGGGGCAGGGTTACCAAATCAAGTCCACTAGATAGTAAATAAATGCCGCTAGAATATTACCACAATCTCAAGATTATCACTTAACCCACTGGACCCCAGCGCCGCACGTGATACGTCGGCAATGTACGTAACGCTAAACCCCAGCGCCGCATAGGGTGCGTCGCGATTAATTACTCCGGGATTATGGCACCTAGAGGGCTCAGATTTGTATGGAAACTGCGTAAGTATCCCACACAACAATGCCGATGGTTGAAAACCCTCTAAGTCCAGCCGCGTGCGTGTGAGCGCGCAAAAACATGTTTTTGCATGTTTTTGCCTTCCCACTTCCCCATGTTAATTCCGACTTTCGGGCGCCCCGTCGGACCCCTTAACCCCTTCAGACTCATATGGCGCAGAGGTTGCCAGATTAGCAATAAAAAATAGAGTTCTCTCACTCTTATAATTACCTCTCCAAAATGAGTTTTCTGCCCACAGCTAACTCAAAGACAACTGCAGAGGTTGAAGTAACTAAACTAAAGGTTTCTAAATACCCCTGATGGTAACAAAGGCTTTAAAGTATCCCTAATAGGCTCAACACAGCTAACTCAAAGACAACTGCAGAGGTTGAAGTAACTAAACTAAAGGTTTCTAAATACCCCTGATGGTAACAAAGGCTTTAAAGTATCCATAATAGGCTCAAAATCCCGTCATATGTCGGAGAGGGTTAATGACCTAGGGGATCGTTTTTTGTGGTTTTTCCTTCATTTCTAACCCATTCCAGGTGTTTTCTGCTAAACATTTTTTTTTGACAACCTGCCAGTCCTGGAGTGTACAATCGGGGGTATTAAGTGTTGTCATAGATTCCAGTGGGTTTCGTTCAAAAAGTGTAATTGGTATCTTTATAGTTACTGGGAAAAGTACTTATCCCTCAGAGTATTAGTCAGTGTCCGAAACTTTGTGAAATATCTGACAACACTTATTAACCTCGACTGTACATTTATATGATATTGCCTGGCGCTAAGTGGGTTAAAATAGCTCATATTTCAACAATATCTGACAACACTTATTAACCTCGACTGTACATTTATATGATATTGCCTGGCGCTCAGTGGGTTAAAATAGCTCATATTTCAACAATATCGTTAGAATTCATGCCGCTAGATGTAAACATTTGTCGCTAGATCGAAGTAAATATCACTAGATCTAGCGGGAAAGTAGCTAAATTGGCAACACTAGTTTAGAGAGAGAGGTGTGAGGGGGGGGGGGGGGGGCAGAAAATACAACCATCCCCCCCCTCCCCCCCCCCCTCTTAAAATGTCCAAACTAACCTACGACATGATAATGGGGTGGAAGGGGGGAGGGGGGGGGGGGAGGGGCAGTATTAAAGGGGGTTGCCTTTTCTGGACCACCCCCTTCTTCTCCCTCATGTTCAGCCCCACTAGTTTTGAGATTTTAAGACCTTCTCCCCGTTATTTAGTTTTCCGATTTTAAGACCTGCTCCATTTCTTTGTCAATATAAAGACCTTTCGTTTGGGTGTCGATTTTAAGACCTGCTCCATTTCTTTGTCAATATAAAGACCTTTCGTTTGGGTGTCGATTTTAAGACCTGCTCCATTTCTTTGTCAATACAAAGACCTTTCGTTTGGGTGTCGATTTTAAGACCTGCTCCATTTCTTTGTCAATATAAAGACCTTTCGTTTGGGTGTCGATTTTAAGACCTGCTCCATTTCTTTGTCAATATAAAGACCTTTCGTTTGGGTGTCGATTTTAAGACCTGCTCCATTTCTTTGTCAATATAAAGACCTTTCGTTTGGGTGTCGATTTTTTCCTGGCGACTGGTAGCGAGCCTGTAATTTGGGGGCGACATTTTCCTACCCAAAAATGCACAAATTTATCTTTAAAGGGGGTCTAGGTAGTGTTTTATTTAAGCTTGATTGAGGTCTAGCGAGGAAACTAAAACAATAAATAAATAAATAAATTAATAGACCCAAAAATAACCACTACCCCCTTAACCCTTTCAAGATCCGATGATGCCACTCTTGTCTGTGTTCTGGCTTTTATTAGACGATTTTCTTCAGATTAGGAGGGATGTGTGAAAGTCAGAGTTCAAGGGGAGACTGACCGTTTGTTTGGTTTATTAATTCATGTATTCATATATGTGTTTAGTTTCCTCGCTAGACCTCCATCAAGCTTAGAAAAACACCCCCTGGACCCCCCCTTCAAGATAGATTTGTACATTTTTCGGTAGAAAAATGTCCCGGCCAAAGGCCGATCCCTCCTAAAATTACAGGCTCGCTATCGCTCGCCAGGACAAAATCGACACCTAAATGGCACGAAGGGTCCTAATATTGACAAGTAAATGGGGCGAAAGGTCATAAAATCCCCAAACTAATGGAACCAACATCTTATAACCTCAAAACTAGTGGGGCTAAACATGAGGGAGAAGGGGGTCCAGAAAAACGGTCTGTTTTTCTGGGCCCCTTCCTCCCTCATGTTTAGCCCCATTAGTTTTGAGATTTTAAGACGTTCGGCCCATTAGTGTGGCGATTTTAAGACCTTTCGCCCCATTTCTTGGTTAGAATTAGGACTTTGTGTACAATTTTGGTGTTGATGTCTTTCCTGGCGAGCGATAGCGAGTCCGTAAGCTTCCATTAATTTCATTGGAGGTGTTTGGTGTTGTGGTGAAATTAATAAAAAAATAAAAAAAATCTAGTAATATATTTTTCTATCAAAAAATGTGCAAATTTATCTTGATGGGGGATATCTTTTTTTTTTTTTTTTTTTGTAACCCCATCTGTACCGGCGCCGTCCTTTGTAACCCCATCTGTACCGGCGCCGTCCTTTGTAACCCCATCTGTACCGGCGCCGTCCTTTGTAACCCCATCTGTACCGGCGCCGTCCTTTGTAACCCCATCTGTACCGGCGCCGTCCTTTGTAACCCCATCTGTACCGGCGCCGTCCTTTGTAACCCCATCTGTACCGGCGCCGTCCTTTGTAACCCCATCTGTACCGGCGCCGTCCTTTGTAACCCCATCTGTACCGGCGCCGTCCTTTGTAACCCAATCTGTACCGGCGCCGTCCTTTGTAACCCCATCTGTACCGGCGCCGTCCTTTGTAACCCCATCTGTACCGGCGCCGTCCTTTGTAACCCCATCTGTACCGGCGCCGTCCTTTGTAACCCCATCTGTACCGGCGCCGTCCTTTGTAACCCCATCTGTACCGGCGCCGTCCTTTGTAACCCCATCTGTACCGGCGCCGTCCTTTGTAACCCCCTCTGTACCGGCGCCGTCCTTTGTAACCCCATCTGTACCGGCGCCGTCCTTTGTAACCCCATCTGTACCGGCGCCGTCCATTGTAACCCCATCTGTACCGGCGCCGTCCTTTGTAACCCCATCTGTACCGGCGCCGTCCTTTGTAACCCCATCTGTACCGGCGCCGTCCTTTGTAACCCCATCTGTACCGGCGCCGTCCTTTGTAACCCCATCTGTACCGGCGCCGTCCTTTGTAACCCCATCTGTACCGGCGCCGTCCTTTGTAACCCCATCTGTACCGGCGCCGTCCTTTGTAACCCCATCTGTACCGGCGCCGTCCTTTGTAACCCCATCTGTACCGGCGCCGTCCTTTGTAACCCCATCTGTACCGGCGCCGTCCTTTGTAACCCCATCTGTACCGGCGCCGTCCTTTGTAACCCCATCTGTACCGGCGCCGTCCTTTGTAACCCCATCTGTACCGGCGCCGTCCTTTGTAACCCCATCTGTACCGGCGCCGTCCTTTGTAACTCCATCTGTACCGGCGCCGTCCTTTGTAACCCCATCTGTACCGGCGCCGTCCTTTGTAACCCCCTCTGTACCGGCGCCGTCCTTTGTAACCCCCTCTGTACCGGCGCCGTCCTTTGTAACCCCATCTGTACCGGCGCCGTCCTTTGTAACCCCATCTGTACCGGCGCCGTCCTTTGTAACCCCATCTGTACCGGCGCCGTCCTTTGTAACCCCATCTGTACCGGCGCCGTCCTTTGTAACCCCATCTGTACCGGCGCCGTCCTTTGTAACCCCATCTGTACCGGCGCCGTCCTCCAGCAAATAACAGGCTTCGAACTTCGTGTTGGGGGGGGGGGCATTTTTTGTTTTTGTATCTTTCTCTCCTTTTCTCTCTTTCCCTGGTTTTTTTCCATTCGGCCCCATTCAGCCAACTGTTTTAAGACGTTTATCCCCATCCAGGTGTCGATTTTTTGCTGGCGAGCGATAGCGAGCCAGCATTGTATGGAGAAATCCGGCTTCGCCTGAGACATTTTTCCATCGAAAAATGTAAAAATTTAGCTTGCTGTCAAAACAAAAATATATATAATATATATAATATATATAATATGCTGGCTCGCTAAGGCTCGCCAGGAAAATATTGACACGTGGATGGGGGTAAGCGTCTCAAAACAGTAGACTGAATGGGGCCGAATGGATACAAGCCAAGAGAACAAAAAGCGAGGTGGGCTCCCTTAACTAACCCATTGTACCACCACAGATCCTTCTTAAGCTGCACACACTCCTCTAAACACAGCTAGACCAAAATATATTATGAAAGACGTGGCCGGTACCGAAAGGGTTAAGGGGGTAGTACTTGGGTTTCTGGACCCCCTTCTCCCTCGTGTTTAGCCCCATTAGTTATGAGATTTGAAGACGGTCGGCCCTTTATTTTGACGATTTTAACACCTTTCGCCCCATTTCGTTGTCAATTTGAAGACCTTTCGTGCAATTTAGGTGTCGATTATTTCCTGGCGAGCGATAGCGAGCCTGTAATTCTAACAGGACCCAGCCTTCGGCCGGGGAATTTTTCTACCGGAAATTTTTCTACCGAAAAATTTACAAATTTATCTTGAAAGGGAGTCTAGGGGTGTATTTCTAAGCTTGATGGAGGTCTTAGCGAGGAAACTAAAAATATATATGAATAAATGAATTACTAGACCAAACATCCAGCCACTGTCCCCTTAAGGGGGGTGACCTATTTTTGTTCTGTCCTATTCTATCTTTCTCTGGCTTGTATCCATTTGGCCCCATTCAGCCTACTGTTTTAAGACGTTTATCCCCATCCAGGTGTACATTTTTTACTGGTGAGCGGTAGCGAGCCAGCATAGTTTTTATTTTTGTTTGACAGCAAGCTAAATTTGTACATTTTTCGATAGAAAAATGTCTCCGGCGAAGCCGGATTTCTTCATATAATGCTGGCTCGCTATCGCTCGCCAGGAAGAAATCGACACCTAGATGAGGATAAACGTCTTAAAATAGTTGGCTGAATGGGGCCGAATGGATACAAGCCAGAGAAAGAGAGAAAAGGACAGAAATAAAACAAAACAGGTCACCCCCCTTAAGCTTGATGGAGGTCTAGGGAGGAAACTAATATAAAATAAGTTAATATGCAAAATGATCAATACTTCAAATTATCCCGCTATATAAATTTGTATTAATTAATGTATGTGTGTATGTATGTATGTGTGTATCTCTCTCTCTCTCTCTCTCTCTCTCTCTCTCTCTCTCTCTTTCTTTTCTCTCCTTTCCTTCAACTTTCCTTTTCTATCGGGTATGCCATCTCTTTTTTTTTTTTTTTTTTTTTCTATGTGATTGAGGGAGGCAAAAGGCATAACTGCCTATAACGAGTGCCTCCCCCATAGTTGAAAGAGTGACAGGGCCAAAATCAAGGGACGTTCGAGCCAAAATGCCTGGACACACGGAGTTTGAAACTAGGATTATTAAGTCCTGACCACCTCGTTTGGATCGTAAGGTCGGGGGTGGCGGCCAGTGTATCTATGTAAATCTATCTATCTATATCTCTATCTATCTATCCATCCATCCATCTATCTATCAAGCTATCTTTATCTATCTATCTATCTATCTAACCATTTCTTTATCTATCTATCTAACCATTTCTTTATCTATCTATCTAACCATTTCTTTATCTATCTATCTATCTAACCATTTTTTTATCTATCTATCTATCTATCTATCTATCTATCTATCTATCTAACCATTTCTTTATCTATCTATCTATCTATCTATCTAACCATTTCTTTATCTATCTATCTATCTATCTATCTATCTATCTATCTAACCATTTCTTTATCTATCTATCTATATCTATCTAACCATTTCTTTATCTATCTATCTATCTATCTAACCATTTCTTTATCTATCTATCTATCTATCTATCTAACCATTTCTTTATCTATCTATCTATCTATCTATCTATCTAACCATTCCTTTATCTATCTATCTATCTATCTATCTATCTATCTAACCATTTCTTTATCTATCTATCTCAGTGTACAGTATAATTATATCGTAGGCAATCCCCTCATCCATTGTGTGTATAATTCTCCTTTAATCCCTTCAGAATCCCTATATTACTGGGATTTATGTAATCCCTAAATGAATATACAGTCCACCCTCTCTCTCTCTCTCTCACTCTACCTCTCACACACACTCTCTCTCTCTCACACACTCTCAGTCTCATTCTGTCTGTCTCTCACTCACTCACTCATTCACACACTCACTCTCACACTCTGACCCCCCCCTCTCTTTCACGTAGGTACACTCACACACACACACACTCTCTCTCTCTCTCTCTCACGTACACACACACACACACACTCACATTCTTCCCCCCCCCCCCTCTCTCTCTCTCCCTAGCAATCCTTTCCTTCCACTTTCCCAACTAGAATTAAGTCCTGACCACCTCGCTGGGCTCGTAAAATCTGTGTGGCCAGTATATCTATGTGCATCTATGTAAAGCTCATTTCCCATTTCCCAAGAGATCTCCCGTTGACAATTAAGGGGAGATGGGTCGTTTTGCTGGGCCCCCTTCTCCCTCGTGTTTAGCCCCATTGGTTTTCGGATTTTAAGACATTCGGCCCATTAGTTTGGCGATTTTAAGAACTTTCGCCCCATTTCTATGTCAATGTTAAGATTTTTCGTGTCATTTAGGTGTCGATTTTTTCCTGGGGAGCGATAGCGAACCTGTAATTATAGGAGGAACTGGCATTCCGCCGGTATGTTTTTCTCCTGAAATATGTACACATTTATCTCGAATGGGGGTCTTGGGGGTATTTATCTCGAATGGGGGTCTTGGGGGTATTTATCTCGAATGGGGGTCTTGGGGGTATTTATCTTGAATGGGGGTCTTGGAGGTATTTATCTCGAATGGGGGTCTTGGGGGTATTTATCTCGAATGGGGGTCTTGGAGGTATTTATCTCGAATGGGGGTCTTGGAGGTATTTATCTGGAATGGGGGTCTTTGGGGTAATGTGTTTATCTGGAATGGGGGTCTTTGGGGTAATGTGTTTATCTGGAATGGGGGTGTTGGGGGTATTTATCTCGAATGGGGGTCTTGGAGGTATTTATCTCGAATGGGGGTCTTGGAGGTATTTATCTCGAATGGGGGTCTTGGGGGTATTTATCTCGAATGGGGTCTTGGGGGTATTTATCTCGAATGGGGGTCTTGGGGGTATTTATCTCGAATGGGGGTCTTGGGGGTATTTATCTCGAATGGGGGTCTTGGGGGTATTAATCTCGAATGGGGGTCTTGGGGGTATTTTTTAAGCTTAATGGAGGTCTTGGGGGTATTTATCTCGAATGCAGGTCTTGGGGGTATTAATCTCGAATGGGGGTCTTGGGGGTATTTATCTCGAATGGAGGTCTTGGGGCTATTAATCTCGTATGGAGGTCTTGGGGGTATTAATCTCGAATGGGGGTCTTGGGGGTATTTATCTCGAATGGGGGTCTAGGGGGTATTTTTAACTTAATGGAGGTCTTGGGGGTTTTATCTCGAAGGGGCTCTTGGGGGTATTATCTCGAAGGGGGCTCTTGGGGGTATTATCTCGAAGGGGCTCTTGGGGGTATTATCTCGAACGGGGGTCTTGGGAGTATTCAGCTTGAATGGGGGTCTTGCGGGTATTTATCTCGAATGGGGGTCTTGCGGTTATTTATCTCGTTTGGGGGTCTTGGGGGTATTTATCTCGAATGGGGGTCTTGGGGGTATTAATCTCGAATGGGGGTCTTGGGGGTATTAATCTCGAATGGGGGTCTTGGGGGTATTTATCTCGAATGGGGGTCTAGGGGGTATTTTTTAAGCTTAATGGAGGTCTTGGGGGTATTTATCTCGAATGGGGGTCTTGGGGGTATTAATCTCGAATGGGGGTCTTGGGGGTATTTATCTCGAATGGGGGTCTAGGGGGTATTTTTTAAGCTTAATGGAGGTCTTGGGGGTATTTATCTCGAATGGGGGTCTTGGGGGTATTAATCTCGAATGGGGGTCTTGGGGGTATTAATCTCGAATGGGGGTCTTGGGGGTATTTATCTCGAATGGGGGTCTTGGGGGTATTAATCTCGAATGGGGGTCTTGGGGGTATTTATCTCGAATGGGGGTCTAGGGGGTATTTTTTAAGCTTAATGGAGGTCTTGGGGGTATTTATCTCGAATGGGGGTCTTGGGGGTATTTTTTAAGCTAATGGAGGTCTAGGGAGGATACTAAAATAATCATAATAATAAGATACATAAATGAGCCAACAAATACGGCTCTCCCCCCTTAAATACGGCCCTCCCCCCTTAAATAGGGTGTGCACAGATAGCAACATGTTTGTATCTCACTCCAAACCAGGAATTAAAGCTTAGAGAGCGGCTGATAACAATTATTGATCGATATATACAGGGTGTTTCAACATCTGACAGACATTAATACAGCACAAAGTGAGCCAAACGTAATTACAGCCGAGACATGACTTATTATAGTAATCCACAATTGAGTGAGGGCTGGTCCTATCCAGGGTGAGGTTTGGCATCCTCTACCCAACCTTAGCCGTTTCTGTCTGTCTCTTTTATTGTCCTACTTTTCCTACTTTGGGGGTGGGAAGCTAGGAATCCTCCTCCCCTTGTAAAATTCACCTACTTGACGAGACAGAGTAAGGGGAAGGAACGCGAAAGTGGTCCCAGACCCTAAGAATTGGAACTGTAAATGTTGTTTCTGTTTGGGCTCTGTCTCGAGTCGGCCAGCCCCAGCTATGGGATATTTGCCTGAGATTACAGTACATACATTATTATTTCAATTATTATTATTCCTATTAATTATTATTTTTATTAAAATAATGAATATTAACTAAATAAAATCGGCTAATTTTATGAACAGCTGAAGGAAGAAGGACGTCATACTTGGGAAATTACCCCAACTGTTTATAATTACCCCAAATTATCCCATATTCTCCCCAATTATATGGGATCTGCGGTAATTATTTATTATACTGTATATAATAATAATTAGTTCCACTAATTTCTTCTTATCTTCATAACAGAAAAATACGTGTAATGGTAGATGGCCTTTATTCTCATTTTCATTCAATAAATGTTGGTGTTCCCCAGGGATCAGTTTTGGCCCCAACTCTGTGTCGGATGGTTGAAAGCCACAGTTGCTCGCGCGTTTGGGGCTAGCAACACGTATTATGAAAAACATGTATCCTCCTTCATTCACTGTCCCCCCCTTCACTCACTCAACCCCATAATTTGCCGGAGGATAACAGGTTTTTCACAATACGTAGACGGAGGTCTTTTGTAAATATAAAAACTCTGTTCCTCATTCATATCAATGATCTCATATCTACCACTCATAATCCAATACATTCCTACGCAGATGACTCAACACTCCACAGTTCCTTCACATTTACCAATTCTTTCACCCAACCCGATCTTATAAATTCAAAAATATACACTGAAATTTCTCTGAACCAGGACCTTTCTAGAATTAATGAATGGGGACAAAAGAATCTAGTGTCCTTTAATGCACAGAAAACCAAGTACATTCAATTTTCTAACCGACAGAATCTCACTGACTCCCATATATTTTTTAATGATGTAAATATTCCCACTTCCCCTAGTATTGACATTCTCGGTGTAACATTAACTACTAACTTGAGCTGGACACATTATGTTAGAAGCATTGCTAAGAATGCCTCTTAAAAACTGGGACTCCTGTACAGAGTTCGAGAATTCTTCACTGACGAGCAGTTGGCCGTAATATGTAAAAGTCATGTCCGCAGGCATAGTAGTGCTGATCTGAGCAACGAGAAAGATAGACGGCACCTCATCCAGGCTACAACGTGGCTCCTGGGCTGTTTCTTCTTCTCTGCAATGATCTCTGCAAGCCTTGAATAGAAGCACTGGGCCCTAGGTCCCATCCCTCCAGATGTGGTGAAGACTAGTGGGGTAAAGCTGCCATGTTCGATATTTAAGATCCTTTCCCCATATGCCCTGACCTTCTCTTGTTCATTCCTCTTGTGTGCAGCCTCCAGAGACAGCCCGCTGTAGCTATGGGCCATTGGGTCAAATATTCTTACGTCAAAGAACGCTCGCTGTGCTCTTGTCCAAAAACTTCTTGCACTAACGTCCACTCGTGCTTCGTTGGATGTGTTGGCCGTCCTGTGCTGCAAGATCTCTCCATCCAAGGGAATGAGTGATGGTTCGCTCACCACATCTCTACACACCTCCCTGAGCATGTTCGCTGTTACATCTCTTACTTCATCATGCCTGATGCTGATGAATCCTCCTTTCTTACATATCATGGTGTGGTCTGTATCGTTGATGGTTCCACAAACGCATCGATCGGGCAGTCCTTCAATCGGCCAATCATACCTCAGTGCAATAGCATCATTAAATTCTTGTTTGTTGAGATTGAAGCTTTTTGCCTTGATTGGTAGTGTTGTCAGCCAATTTGAAGCGCCGTTTCTTGTGCTATTTGTAGTTTTCTTGTTTGTCTCGGGTGAAGTTGTCCCATCAATTGTGCCAGGTCATTTTTCTGTGAGTTTTGCCTCTCTGACGTGATGGTCTTTCTGATGTTGTAGATGTCTGCCTGGTCTACTTCACCATCAGAATCTTGTGCTACGATACGGTCAGTGAGAGATCCTGTTATCTTTACCGAGTTCTGGTATTCCGTTATCGCCCTCTTCACTGGGTTGATGATTCCCATCCCTCCCAACCTAGGAGGCAGTGCGAGCAGCTGCCTCTCTGTAGCATTCGGGGTGTGCGACTTTATCCACGCTGGGATGAGTTTGTCTCTGATGGCATCTTCTAGCGGTTGAAGTAATGCGCTCACATTTGGAACGGTTCGCATCAAGTAGGTCCAGCGATGTTTGACCCCATATGTGAATGCCGAATACGCAGCCTGTGGTTCCGTCTTTGCAATATTGGCCAGTTTCTCAATTTCTTTTACCCATTCTCTGACCTTGTCCTCTATGTATTTGTTCTTGAACTCTTCCGTGCCGATCACCGCCCCAAGGTGACGCTGTCCGTCCTTTGTTACTACCACTTCACTACCACTGAAAGCTTCTACCGCCCTTTCATAATGTTCTGTTTTTACTATTAGTATTGACTTTCTGGCATTTGGATGGTACCCTATTTCTGGTCCTCTACTACTACTACTACTACTACCTCTACTACTACTGCTACTACTACTACTACTACTACTACTTTTTTTTTTTTTTTTTCGTGGATTACTACTACTACATTGATTTTTATTTAATATTTTTCATACATTTCGTGTTACTACTACTACCATCACCACCTCCACCATCACCACCACCACTACCTTATATTTAATATTGTACACATACTAAATTTCACAAGCATCAGATACTACTATTCTACACCATGCAACTTCAATCCAGTCTCCTTCCAATGCGACCCTCTGCCACTGCTGCCTCGTAGTCTACTTCTGCCACCGTCACTGGTTGTGGTGCAGACCTTCTCGTTCCCCGCAGGCATAGTAGTGCTGATCTGAGCAATGAGAAAGATAGACGGCATCTCATCCAGGCTACGACGTGGCTCCTAGGCTGTTGCTTCTTCTCTGCGATGATCTCTGCTAGCCTTGAATAGAAGCACTGGGCCCTGGGTCCCATCCCTCCTGATGTGGTGAAGACTAGTGGGGTAAAGCTGCCATGTTCGACTTGTAAGATCCTTTCTCCATATGTCCTGACCTTCTCTCGTTCGTTCCTCTTGTGTGCAGCCTCCAGAGACAGCTCGCTGTAGCTGTGGGCCATTGGGTCAAATACTCTTATGTCAAAGAACGCTCGCTGTGCATTTGTCCAAAAGCCTCTTGCACTAACGTCCAATCTTGCTTCAGTGGATGTGTTGGCCGTCCTGTGCTGCATGGTCTCTCCACCCAAGGGAATGAGTGATGGTTCGCTCACCACATCTCTACACACCTCCCTGAGCATGTTCGCTGTTATATCTCTTACTTCATCGTGCCTGATGCTGATGAATCCTCCTTTCTTACATATCATGGTGTGGTCTGTATCGTTGATGGTTCCACAAACGCATCGATCGGGCAGTCCTTCAATCGGCCAATCATACCTCAGTGCAATAGCATCATTAAATTCTTGTTTGTTGAGATTGAAGCTTTTTGCCTTGATTGGTAGTGTTGTCAGCCAATTTGAAGCGCCCGTTTCTTGTGCTATTTGTAGTTTTCTTGTTTGTCTCGGGTGAAGTTGTCCCATCAATTGTGCCAGGTCATTTTTCTGTGAGTTTTGCCTCTCTGACGTGATGGTCTTTCTGATGTTGTAGATGTCTGCCTGGTCTACTTCACCGTCAGAATCTTGTGCTATGATACGGTCAGTGAGAGATCCTGTTATCTATACCGAGTTCTGGTATTCCGTTACCGCCCTCTTCACTGGGTCGATGATTCCCATCCCTCCCAACCTAGGAGGCAGTGCGAGCAGCTCCCTCTCTGTATCATTCGGGGTGTGCGACTTTATCCACGCTGGGATGAGTTTGTCTCTGATGGCATCTTCCAGCGGTTGAAGTAATGCGCTGACATTTGGAACAGTTCTCATCAAGTAGGTCCAGCGATGTTTGACCCCATATGTGAATGCCGAATACGCGGCCTGTGGTTCCGTCTTTGCAATATTGGCCAGTTTCTCAAATTCATTTACCCATTCTCTGACCTTCTCCTCTATGTATTTGTTCTTGAACTCTTCCGTGCCGATCACCGCCCCAAGGTGACGCTGTCAGTCCTTTGTTACTACCACTTCACTACCGCTGAAAGCTTCTACCGCCCTTTCATAATGTTCTGTTTTTACTATTAGTATTGACTTACTACTACTACTACCTCTACTACTACTATTATTATTATTATTATTTTGTTTATATATATATATACTGTATATATATATATATATATATATATATATTTTTTTTTTTTTTTTTTTTTTTTTATAAAAAAACACTCAGTCTGTGCATCCCCTCTTTGGACCCTAGACCAGGTCTATTACTATTACTACTACTACTACTACTACTACTAATACTACTACTACCTCTACTACTACTACTACATTGATTTTTATTTAATATTGTTCATACATTTTATTTTACAAGCATCAGATATTACTATTCAATACCATGCAACTTCAATCCAGTCTCCTTTCTATGCGACCCTCTGCCACTGCTGCCTCGTAGTCCACTTCTGCCACCGTCGCTGGTTGTGGTGCAGACAGTCTTGTTCCCCGCAGGCATAGTAGTGCTGATCTGAGCAACGAGAAAGATAGACGGCACCTCATCCAGGCTACAACGTGGCTCCTGGGCTGTTTCTTCTTCTCTGCGATGATCTCTGCAAGCCTTGAATAGAAGCACTGGGCCCTAGGTCCCATCCCTCCAGATGTGGTGAAGACTAGTGGGGTAAAGCTGCCATGTTCGATATTAAAGATCCTTTCCCCATATGCCCTGACCTTCTCTTGTTCATTCTCTTGTGTGCAGCCTCCAGAGACAGCTCGCTGTAGCTATGGGCCATTGGGTCGAATATTCTTACGTCAAAGAATGCTCGCTGTGCTCTTGTCCAAAAACTTCTTGCACTAACGTCCACTCGTGCTTCGTTGGATGTGTTGGCCGTCCTGTGCTGCAAGATCTCTCCATCCAAGGGAATGAGTGATGGTTCGCACACCACATCTCGACACACCTCCCTGAGCATGTTCGCCGTTACATCTCTTACTTCATCGTGCCTGATGCTGATGAATCCTCCCTTCTTACATATCATGGTGTGGTCTGCATCGTTGTTGATTCCACAAACGCATCGATCGGGCAGTCCTTCAATCGGCCAATCATACCTCAGTGCAATAGCATCATTAAATTCTTGTTTGTTTAGATTGAAGCCTTTTGCCTTGATTGGTAGTGTTGTCAGCCAATTTGAAGCACCCGTTTCTTGTGCTACTACTACTACTACTACTACCTCTACTACTACTACTACTACCTCTACTACTCCTAATGACTATCAAAACTATCCGCAGCCTATCCTACAGAAAGTTAATTAACCTGCTCAACTCCAACGGTGCTATTAATGGACTTGGGACATTTTTGGAGAACCCCTTGCTAATATATTGTTAGATCAAAGGAGAAAGAGAGAGCGAGAGCGAGAGAGAGAGAGAGAGAGTGTGAATTTTTGGAGAACCCCTTACTGATATATATATATTGTTAGATCAAAGGAGAAAGAGAGAGAGAGAGAGAGAGAGTGTGAATGAGTCAGAGTGAGTGAGAGCGATAGATATAGATAGAGAGAGAGACAGAGAGAGACATAGAGAGTTAGAGAGAGAGTGTGAATGAGACTCAGAGAGTGAGTGAGAGCGATAGATATAGATAGATAGATAGATAGAGAGAGAGAGAGACAGAATATTACATAATTTATCTCTCTTCACCATGAAATATCTCTACAAATTCCGGAATATCGGCTCAAAGTCTATGGTTCGATCTTGGGTGAGAGGTTAAGGGGAGATGGGCCGGTTTTCTGGACCACTTTCTCCCTCGTGTTTAGCCCCATTAGTTTTTGAGGTTTTAAGACGTTCGGCCCATTAGTTTGACGATTATAACACCTTTCGCCCCATTTTGTTGTCAATTTTAAGACCTTTCGTGCCATTTAGATATAGATTTTTTCCTGGCGAGCGATAGCATCCTTTCAACTAGCTATCCAAGATCCTTCCTAAGCTACTAAATATAGCTAGAATATTACATAGGGTTAAGATGAGTGGGGGAGGGGGGGGGGGGGATTTTTATGAAGCTTCAGGAGGACATGTGGTACCGGTAGCTAAAAGGATTGGTTGAGATAGTCTACAGTCATTTAAATGGGTAGACGTTCTTTCGAAGCTGAATGCAATCGTTTAATGGTAGTCAGAATGTAATGAAAAGAACGTCACCGATATAGATTTAGATATAGATATAGATATAGATATAGATTTTGTTTGTTTATGTTTTTTGATGTGGATGAGGGAGACAAAAGGCAAAACTGACTGTGACGAGTGCCTCCCCCAGAGTTGAGAGTGACAGGGCCAAAATCAAGGAACGTTCGAGCCAAAATGCCAAATTTTGTGAAGTTTAAGAAGGATCTGTGGTAGTCAACAGGGTTATGTAAGATAGTTCCAAACCTGTTAAATGCTGGAGGTCCTTTTGAAGCTGAATAAATCGTGTAGGTAAAAGGACGTCGTCGGTACAGAAGGGGTTAATATAGTTATATATATATATATATATATATATATATATATATATATATATATATATACCCTACAACTGTAATTTGGCTGGTAATTCTGCTAAATAGCGATGTTTACGGCTCCAACTTCCTTATAGCCTGAATCTCGCAAGTGGTCAATTATATAAACCTGGCATAATTTAAGGGGGTAGAGGTTATTTTTGGGTCTATATATATATATATATATATATATATATATATATATATATATATATATACTGTATATATAAATATAGTAATTGATTATATTGATTGATTTTATTTATTTATTTATCTATTTTATAGTAACATCGCTAGACCTCCATTAATCTTACATGAACACCCCCTAGATAAATTTGTACATTTTTCGGGCTGGTACCTCCTAGAATTAATGGCTCGCTTTCGCTCGACAGGCAATAATCGACACCTAAATAGCACGAAAGGTCTTTATATTGAAAACAAATTGGATTGAAAGGTCCTAAAATCGCCAAACTAATGGAACGAACGTCTTAAAAATCTTAAAACTAATGGGACTAATCTTAATAAACTTAATAAATTAAATGTATTTATTTATTTTCTTCTTCTTCTTATAAGGGGAGGTTTTATGTTTCCTCCCTAGACCTCCATCAAGCTTAAACAAAATACCCCCAAGACCGTAATTTGAATTACATTTGTACATTTTTCGGTAGGAAATAACAGTCTTGCTATCGCTCGCCAGGAAAAAATCGACACCTCAATAGCACGAAATGTCTTTAAATTGACAAAAATGGGTCGAAATGTCCTAAAATCGCCAAACTATGGGGGCAAATGTCTTAAAAACTCAACACTAATGGGGCTAAGCATGAGGAACATCTCCATTAACCACTTTAGCTACCATACATCCTTCCTAAGCTTAAAAAACCCGTCTAAGTGTAGCTAAAATACAACACAGCAGAAAGGGTTAAGGGAGCCCACCTCGCTTTTTTTATTTTTCTCTCCCTCTCTCTTTGGCTTGTATCCATTCGGCCCCATTCAGCCTACTGTTTTAAGACGTTTACCACCATCCAGGTGTCGATTTCTTTCTGGCGAGCGATAGCGAGCCAGCAATATATGGAGAAATCCGGCTTCGCCGGGGAAATTTGTCTGTCGAAAAATTAACAAATTTAGCTTGCTGTCAAAACAAAATAAAAATATGCTGGCTCGGTACCGCTCGCCAGGTAAATATTGACACCTGGATGGTGGTAAACGTCTTAAAACAGTAGGCTGAATGGGGCCGAATGGATACAAGCCAGAGAAAGAGAGAAAAGGAGAGAAGGAGAACAATAGCAGGTGACCCCCCTTAAACAATAGCAGGTGACCCCCCTTAAACAATAGCAGGTGACCCCCCTTAAACAATAGCAGGTGACCCCCCTTAAACACATAACAGGTGACCCCCCTTAAACACATAACAGGTCACCCCCCTTAAACACATAACAGGTCACCCCCCTTAAACACATAACAGGTGACCCCCTTAAACAAATAACAGGTGACCCCCCTTAAACACATAACAGGTGCCCCCTCTTAAACACATAACAGGTGACCCCCCTTAAACACATAACAGGTGACCCCTCTTAAACAAATAACAGGTGACCCCCCTTAAACACATAACAGGTGACCCCCCTTAAACAAATAACAGGTGACCCCCCTTAAACACATAACAGGTGACCCCCCTTAAACACATAACAGGTGACCCCCTTAAACACATAACAGGTGACCCCTCTTAAACAAATAACAGGTGACCCCCCTTAAACACATAACAGGTGACCCCTCTTAACCACATAACAGGTGACCCCCCTTAAACACATAACAGGTGACCCCCCTTAAACACATAACAGGTGACCCCCCTTAAACAAATAACAGGTCACCCCCCTTAAACACATAACAGGTCACCCCCTTAAACACATAACAGGTGACCCCCCTTAAACACATAACAGGTGACCCCTCTTAAACACATAACAGGTGACCCCCCTTAAACACATAACAGGTGACCCCCCTTAAACACATAACAGGTGACCCCCCTTAAACACATAACAGGTGACCCCCCTTAAACACATAACAGGTGACCCCTTAACACACAGGGTGACCCCCCTTAAACAAATAACAGGTCACCCCCCTTAAACACATAACAGGTCAACCCCCTTAAACAAATAACAGGTCACCCCCCCTTAAACACATAACAGGTCACCCCCCTTAAACAAATAACCGGAGTTGAATTACGGAGGTGGTAAGATACTTTTGTTGCCGACCGTACAGCCGCTGTTATTAAAGCCGGTATCACACGAACGCTTTTTCCCTCAACTTTTATGCTCAACACTGGTCTGGCAGCTTATGAGGTCAACATTTAGATGATTTCGGTGACCTTAATTCATCCATCAACAGTCTAATTTCCGATACCAGGGCAGAATATTCCAGAAATGTTGCCAGAAAATGTTTGATCATTGAATGTTGACTATACAAGCTCTCGTGTGATACCGACTTGACATTACATTTTTACTTAAGGTGTCTTTTTTGGGGGGACCCCCTTCCAGCTCGTACGTGTTTAACCCCATTAGTTTTGAGATTTTAAGACGTCTGCCCCATTCATTTTGAGATTTTAAGACGTCTGCCCCATTAATTTTGAGATTTTAAGACGTCTGCCCCATTAGTTTGGCGATTATAAGACCTTTCGGCCCAATTTTATCAATTTTAAGACCTTCCGTGCCATTTAGGTGTCGATTTCTTCCTGGCGAGCGAAAGCGAGCCTGAAATATTAAGAGAAACCGGCCTTCGGCCGAGACATTTTTCTACCTAAAAAATTACAAATTGATCTCTAGGGGGTGTTTTTCTAAGCTTGATGGAGGTCTAGCGAGGAAACTAAGAAATAAATGAATACATGAATTAATAGACCACTACAATAAAAAAACCCGGCCCGTCTCGCCTTAAGAACACTGTTACGGAGGTGGTCAGATACTTCTGTTGCCGACTGTACATCCGCCAACCCTCTACAGCTGTTAGTAACATTAGTCATCGATATCTAGGCCAGCCAGGACAAAAAAAACGACACCTAAATGGCACGAAAGGTCTTACAATTGACAACGATTTTTTTTTTTGTTTTTTTTGTTTTTTTCTATATTCCAACTTACTTCCTCTCGGGCATAGGCTGAGAGCCTTAACATTCACCGCTTTACAATGAACAGTGAAGCCCGTGAGGTCTTGTTCCAGTCTAGGGAGTGAGACATGTGAAGCACGTAGAGTACAACGAGCACCTGCCATCTTGCCTTCACATGAGGCACGGTGCTCACTCATGGCCCGAAACGACCCATCTCTGAAGCCACCTCGTTCCCGTGCTTCACTGTCTCACCCCCTACACTCGGACTCTCACACTTACACACACACAACGCCACCTGTTGAGCAGATAACTCACCAGGCATTGCACCCCTATAGCATATTTTGAATATGGGAATATTCATACACTGCTATTTAATCAGGGAACAATGAGGGTATTTTATTGACGTTTCGGTGGGCTTGTGGTAATGCACTGATACCAGGTACAGCACAAATTCCATCCCAATAATATCTTCCCATTGATACATCGGGATTTGAACCCGGGACCTTTGGATTACCAGGCCAGTGGCAAGACCACTCCACCACACCTCCCCGAATGGGGCAAAAGGTATTAATATCGCCAAACTAATGGGCCGAACGTCTTATAATCTGAAAACTATTGGGGCTAAGCATGAGTGAGAAGGGGGGCCAGAAAAACAGCCCATGTCCCCTTAAAGCACAAGTGTTAAGTCCTAAACTGAAGAAGTGCTATCTACCGATATTTATGTTTAATAAATATATAGTTACAGGACAAGTGTTAAGCCGGGGTATCACACGAGCGCTGTTTCCCTAAACATTTATCCTTAACACTGGTCTGGCAGCTTATGAGGTACCTAAATTCATCTACCATCAGTCTAATTCCCGATACCAGTGCAAAATACTCCATAAATGTTGCCAGACATTTTTTGATCATCGAAGTATTAAGCCGGTATCACACGAGCGCTTTTATAGTCAACATTCCATGATCAACATTTTTCTGGCAACATTTCTGGAATATTTTGCCCTGGTATCGGAAACTAGACTGTTGATAGATGAATTTAGGTGACCGAAATATTCTAAATGTTGACCTCATAAGCTGCCAGACCAGTGTTGAGGATAAATGTTGAGTGAAGAAACGCTCGTGCGATACCGGCTTAATACTTCGATTAGAACACAGTCCATAAGAATTGCCAAAATTAACGAGTGCGAATGTATAATGGAATGTATATATGGAATGTATATATGGAATGTATATATGGAATGTATATATGGAATGCATATATGGAATGTATAATGGAATGTATATATGGAATGTATATATGGAATGTATATATGGAATGTGTATATGGAATGTATATATGGAATGTATATATGGAATGCATATATGGAATGTATATATGGAATGTGTATATGGAATGTATATATGGAATGTATATATGGAATGTATATATGGAATGTATATATGGAATGTATATGGAATGTATATGGAATGTCTATATGGAATGTATATGGAATGTGTATATGGAATGTATATGGATGTATATAATGCCTTATGGAATGTATATATGGAATGTATATATGTATAAGGAATGTATATATGGAATGTATATGGAATGTATATATGGTATATATGGAATGCATATATGGAATGTATATATGGAATGTATATATGGAATGTATAATGGAATGTATATATGGAATGTATAATGGAATGTATATATGGAATGTATATATGGAATGTATATATGGAATGTATAATGGAATGTATATGGACATATATGGAATGTATCTATGGAATGTATATATGGAATGCATATATGGAATGTATATATGGAATGTATATATGGAATGCATATATGGAATGCATATATGGAATGTATACATGGAATGTATACATGGAATGCATATATGGAATGTATATATGGAATGTATATATGGAATGTATATATGGAATGTATATATGGAATGTATATATGGAATGTATAATGGAATGTATATATGGAATGTATATATGGAATGTATATATGGAATGTATATATGGAATGCATATATGGAATGTATATATGGAATGCATATATGGAATGTATATAGGAAATATTATGGAATGTATATATGGAATGTTTTATAGGAATGTATATAGGAATGTATATAGGAATGTATATAGGAATGTATATAGGAATGTATATAGGAATGTATATAGGAATGTATATAGGAATGTATATAGGAATGTATATAGGAATGTTTTATGGATGATATATGGAATGTATAATGGAATGTATATATGGAATGTATAATGGAATGTTATATGGAATGTATATATGGAATGTATATATGGAATGTTATATGGAATGCATACATGGAATGTATACATGGAATGTATATGGAATGCATATATGGAATGTATATATGAATGTATATATGGAATGTATAATGGAATGTATATATGGAAAGTATATATGGAATGTTATAATGGAATGTATTAATGGAATGTATAATGAATGTATATATGGAATGTATATATGGAATGTATATATGGAATGTATATATGGAATGTATATTGGAATGTATCTATGGAAATGCATATATGATGCATATATGGAATGTATATATGGAATGTATCTATGGAATGTATATGGAATGTATATGGAATGTATATATGGAATGCATACGGAATGTATATGGAATGTATATATGGAATGTATATATGGAATGTATATGAATGTATATATGGAATGTATATGGAATGTATATATGGAATGCATATATGGAATGCGTATATGGAATGTATATATGGAATGTATATATGGAATGCATATATGGAATGTATAATGGACATATATGTATATGGCATGTATATATGGCATGTATAATGGAATGTATTATGAAGTATATATGGAATGTATAATGGAATGTATATATGGAATGTATATGGAATGTATATATGGAAGTATATATGGAATGCATATATGGAATGTATATATGGAATGGTATATATGGAATGTATATGGAATATATATGGAATGTATATATGGAATGTATATATGGAATGCATATATGGAATGTATACATGGAATGTATATATGGAATGCATATATGGAATGTATATATGGAATGTATATATGGAATGTATATATGGAATGTATAATGGAATGTATAATGGAATGTATATATGGAATGTATATATGGAAAGTATAATGGAATGTATATATGGAATGTATATATGGAATGTATATATGGAATGTATAATGGAATGTGTTATATGGAATGTATATATGGAATGTATATATGGAATGTATATATGGAATGCATACATGGAATGTATACATGGAATGTATATATGGAATGCATATATGGAATGCATATATGGAATGTATATATGGAATGTATATGGAATGTATATAGGGATGTATATATGGAATGTATATATGGAATGTATAATGAATGTATATATGGAATGTATATATGGAATGCTTATGACTGTATATATGGAATGTATATATGCATGAATATAGGAATGAATATAGGAATGAATATAGGAATGAATATAGGAATGAATATAGGAATGAATATAGGAATGAATATAGGAATGAATATAGGAATGAATATAGGAATGAATACAGGAATGTATATATGGAATGTATATATGGAATGTATATATGGAATGTATATATGGAATGTATCTATGGAATGTATATATGGAATGCATATATGGAATGTATATATGGAATGTATATATGGAATGTATATATGGAATGTATATATGGAATGTATATATGGAATGCATACATGGAATGCATACATGGAATGTATATATGGAATGCATATATGGAATGCATATATGGAATGTATATATGGAATGTATATATGGAATGTATATATGGAATGTATATATGGAATGTATATATGGAATGTATATATGGAATGCATATATGGAATGCATATATGGAATGTATATATGGAATGTATATATGGAATGCATATGGAATGTATTATGGAATGTATATATGGAATTGTATATATGGAATGTATATAGGGAATGTATATATGGAATGTATATATGGAATGTATATATGGAATGCATATATGGAATGATATCATGGAATGTATATATGGAATGCATATATGGAATGTATATATGGAATGTATATATGGAATGTATATATGGAATGTATATATGGAATGTATAATGGAATGTATATATGGAATGTATATATGGAATGTATATATGGAATGTATATATGGAATGTATATATGGAATGTATATATGGAATGTATAATGGAATGTATAATGGAATGTATATATGGAATGTATATATGGAATGTATAATGGAATGTATAATGGAATGTATATATGGAATGTATAATGGAATGTATTATGGAATGTATATATGGAATGTATATACGGAATGTATAATGGAATGTATATATGGAATGTATATATGGAATGTATATATGGAATGCATATATGGAATGTATATATGGAATGTATATATGGAATGTATATATGGAATGTATATATGGAATGTATATATGGAATGTATATATGGAATGTATATATGGAATGTATATATGGAATGTATATATGGAATGCATATATGGAATGTATACATGGAATGTATATATGGAATGCATATATGGAATGTATATATGGAATGTATATATGGAATGTATATATGGAATGTATATATGGAATGTATAATGGAATGTATAATGGAATGTATATATGGAATGTATATATGGAATGTATAATGGAATGTATATATGGAATGTATATATGGAATGCATATATGGAATGTATATATGGAATGTATATATGGAATGTATATATGGAATGTATATGGAATGTATATGGAATGTATATATGGAATGCATATGGAATGTATGGAATGATATGGAATGTATATGGAATGTATATATGGAATGATATTGAATGTATATATGGAATGTATATGGAATGTATAATGAATGTATATATGGAATGTATATAGGAATTATATATGGAATGTATATATGGAATGTATATATGGAATGTAATATGGAATGTATATGGAATGTATAATGAATGTATATATGGAATATTAATGTAATGGAATGTATAATGGAATGTATATAGGGAATGTATATGGAATGTATAATGGAATGTATAATGGAATGTATATATGGAATGTATATATGGAATGTATATATGGAATGTATATATGGAATGTATATATGGAATGTATATGGAATGTATAATGGAATGTATATATGGATGTATATATGGAATGTATATATGGAATGTATTAGGAATGTATATATGAATGCATATATGGAATGTATATATGGAATGTATATATGGAATGTATATATGGAATGTATATATGGAATGCATATATGGAATGTATACATGGAATGTATATATGGAATGCATATATGGAATGTATATATGGAATGTATATATGGAATGTATATATGGAATGTATATATGGAATGTATATATGGAATGTATATATGGAATGTATATATGGAATGTATATATGGAATGTAGGGAGCACTTAACCCGTGGAGCCCCGGCTAGTTTTGTAATGTTTGCGCACCAGAACCCGGCCGGTTTTCAAAAAATTGTTTTATTCCAGAAACAATAGCGTGGGTAGGAATGAAGGAAAAACCACGAAAAACCGCTCAAAAAGCTTAAAAAATGGTCCTACAGAGCCCCCGAAAATGGATTTTACAAGAGTAAAAAATTGAAGGCAATTATCCCCAAAAAACAGGTTATTGCGCGCTTGCGCGCACGCACGTGGACTTTGAGAGTTTTCAACCATCGGCACGGTTGCGTGGGACACGTACACAGTTCCCATACAAATCTGAGCCCTCTTGAGTGGCTACACCTGAGGTTACGGTCGGCGCAATTAGGGTGAGCGCGTCTCTTGGGCTGTGCATTACATACATCGCCGACGCGTCAGGCGCGTCGCTGGGGCTGTACGGGTTAAGGGGAGACTGGGCGTTTGTTTGGCCTATTAATTCATTTATTAAAAAACAAAAAAAAAATCTTCCTACACCTCCATCAAGCTTAGACAAACACTCCCTAGACCCCCTTCAATATGAATTTGTACATTTTTCGGTAGATAAATTTCCCGGCCGAAGGCCGGTTCTTCCAACATTACAGGGTCACTATCGTTCGCCAGGAAAAATATCGACACCTAAATAGCACGAAAGGTCTAAATATTGACGAATAAATGGGGCGAAAGGTCTTAAAATCAACTAACTAATGGAAAAAAACATCTTAACATCTGAAAACTAATGGGGCTAAACACGAGGGAGAAAGTGGTCCAGAAAAGCGGCCAATCCCCCCTTAAGTATATAGATAAAGAGTCTATTGGAGAGCAAGTCAAGCCTCCTTCGTGTCTCTCTCTCTCTCTCTCTCTCTCTATATATATATATATATATTATATACAGTATATATGTTTTGTTATTTAACCATTTATGCTAATCTTACATAAGCTACATCCTAGTGTGAATCCATATAATATGAATGTACTTGTTATAATTCGCCTCTAATACCGGTACTTTCTGTCCGTGTGTTAAGCAGAACCTACTTATTATAACCAATAAACCACAGTAAAAACCTGGTATAAAACAAATAAAATATATATATACTGTATACTGTATATTAACATTAATATATATATACTGTATACCGTATATTAACATTAATATGTAACGTAATATTTACCAGCTAAATTACCGGTGTAGCACATTAATTTTATGTATGTATGTATGTATGTATCTATAGATAGATAGATAGATAGATGTACAGTATATACTCAGGCACATACCTCATAGCTGGGGGTGGCTGACTCGAGACAGAGCCCGAACAGAAACAACATTTAAGGTTCCATTTATAAACACATACAATCTATCTATCTTTATACTCAGGCCCGATTCCCACTTTTCCTATTTTTATGTTGTTATTTTCTATTTAATTTAATATTTAGATGGATAGATTTATAAACACATACACTCCAATTCAACCTACTTTCTACCCATCAGAAACCTACATTATTATTCTATTTCTGCTGAATGGCGATGTTTACGGCTCCAACTTTATTATTGTATTTCCGTTTAAGAGGGATGGGTCGCTTTTCCGGTCCGCCGTCTTCCTCATGTTTAGCCCCATTAGTTTTCAGATGTCAAGACGTTCGGCCCATTAGTTTGGCGATGTTAAAACCTTTTGCCCCATTTTTTGGCAATGTTAAGACTTTTCGTGTCATTTAGGTGTCTCTTTTTTCGTAGCGAGCGATAGCGAGCCTGTAAATCAAGAGAAACTGACCTTTGGCCGGGAAATTTTCTATCGAGAAAATGTAAAAATTTACCTTGAAAGGGGGTCCAGAAAAAGCGACTACCTCCCCCTTAACCCCTTCTGTACCGGCGACGTGTCTTTAATTATATTCTAGCTACGGTAGGTTTAGAGGATTGTGTACAGTTTAAGAAGGATCTGTGGCAGTATTAAGGGTTATGTGAGATAGTTCCAAGCCTGGTAATTGCTGGAGGCCCTTTTTAAACTGAATAAAATCGTCTAATGGTAGCCAGAGTACAGTTAAAAAGACGTCACCGGTACAGAAGGGGTTAAGGGGGATGGTTCACTTTTCGGTCGATTTGTTTTCATTGATTAATTATTTTGTTAGTTTCCTCCCTAGACCTCCATCAAACTTGAAAAAACATCCATTAGCTTCCCCTTCTATATTCATTAGATACCCCTTCTATATTCATTAGATACCCCTTCTATATTCATTTGTACATTTTTCGGTAGAATTTTTTTTCGGCCTGTAATTTTGGAAGAAGCGGCTTCTTCCAAAATTACAGGCTCACTATCGTTCGCCAGAAAAAAAAAATCGACACCTAAATAGCACGAAAGATCTTAATATTGAGAACAAATGGGGCGAAAGGTCTTAAAATCGATAACTAATGGGGAAAACATCTTAAAATTTGAAAACTAATGGGGCTAAACATGAGGCAGAAGGGGGACCGGAAAAACGACCCATCTCCCCTTAAGTTGTGTGAAAGGGTACATTACATATCCACAAACCCTCCGAGTCCCTTCTTAAACTGAATAAAATCGACTACGGGCAGCCAACATACATGCACAAAACCCCTAAACCCCCACAGGTCCTTCGCAAGCTGAATTATATCACCTAACGCCAACCCGACCCCACAGAGAGAGAGAAAAAAAAACGTGTGAACCCACCCACGATCGATACGACACTGACTCCATATCCCAGGTGGCCCAGTATATATAAGTGTACCTAATATATACACACACATTGGCCACTTGCGAGTTTCAGGCTATAAGGAAGTTGGAGCCATAAACATCCATATAAAATATACACAATAACAATGTAGGTTTTTGATGGATAAAAGGTATGTTGAATTGGGTTTTACGGATTTGTGAATGTACTACGACCGTATTTTAGCTTGTGATTCTGCTAAATATCGATGTCTACAGCTCCAACTTCCTTATAGCCTGAAACTCGCAAGTGGTCAATTGAATTCCTTAGCAGCTAATTTCTCGATACTTAATTTAATAATATATTTTTGAGTTTCCTCGCTACACCTCCATCAACCTTTCAAACCCCCCCCCCCCCCCCTTTCAAGATAAATTTGTACATTTTTCAGTAGAAAAATGTCCGGTTCCCTCTAAAATTAGAGGCTCGCTATAGATCGCCAGGAAAGAATCGACACCTATAGGCACGAAAGGTCTTAATATTTATACAAAAATGAGGCTAAAGGTCTCAAAATCGCCGAACTAATGGAACGAACGTCTTAAAACCTCAAACTTAATATGCTAAACATGAGGGAGAAGGGGGTCCATAAAAAGCGAGTACTACCCCCTTAATTGGTGATGGGCTGGTCTATCATTGGTGATGGGCTGGTCTATCAGAGTGAGAACTGAGCGATCTCTGCCATACCCATAGCTTACTCTGACTGTTCCTTTTACTTATATATTTTCTAGATCTCGAGTGACGGCGTCTCTTCCGTGGATTGACCTCCCAATCTACCAAGATTGGAAGCCAAAGCGTCACATTTTTCCCTTGCCCCTCAACGTTCTCTTCATAATTGCTGAGGGGCACAGGGCCCTGGGTGGAGCTTTGGTGTCCCGGGCGTTTCTGCACCCTCCTCAGCTCCCCGCCATGGAGTGGCTTCGGTCACCCAGGCTTTATTGTGGTCGGCAGGGAGGGTTCTGTGGGTGCGCTTGGTTATGGCCTTGGCCGTGCTCGGGGCCTTTGGGGCTGTTCGGTCAGGCAGCTTGGGGAACAACAACAACAACAACAACTACCCCCTTAATAGAACAAATATTAAACCACTATGTCTCTGCATCATATTAAGACCAAGTTTATATAATTACCACCATATTTCACTACAAAATATTCAAAATAACTGAGAAATCTTGATGGGAACTTTGTAATTTACCGCCAGTTGAAAATAAACCGGGTATACTGAAGAGAGTCAATAAATGTCAAAAATCGCTAGCATAATGAGCCAATCTCTAGAACATCCATTAACCCTATTAGGTGCAGGGCGGGCCAATTTCGAGCCTCCCAGTTTTACTCCATTAGCTTGGATATTTTAAGACGTTTCATCTCATTAGTTTGGTCATTATATGATGCTTCAACCCAATAAGGTGTCGATTTTTTCCTGGGCAAGCGATAGCGAGCCTGCAATTTGGGAGAAACCGGCTTTTGGCCGGAACATTTTTCTACCGAAAAATGTACACATTTAGCTTGAAAGGGTCTAGGGGACGTTTTTTTAGTTTGAAGGGGGTCTGGAGAGGCGTTTGTCGAAGTCTAGCGGGTAAACTAAAAACACATTGTTCGAAGATGGCTAAAACAAATACAACCCTCAATAATAATACAACACAATACCATAATAACCCCCGAGACGTTGCACCAGATAGTGTGAAAATGTCCGAAATCACTTAAGTATCCCATCATTAGACGACTGAGCTATGAGGACCGGTTGAGAGCTCTTGATCTCTTTCCGTTGGAGACACGCAGACTACGAGGTCAGCTCATTGAAGTTTTTAGAATACCTAATGGGTTTGACAATGTGGATTATAGCAAAATGTTTAGTCTCAATATGAATACAACACGCAACCATGGCTGGAAATTAGAATTGAAAAGGTTCAGCACTAGAATTTGTGGAAATTTTTCACATATAAGATCTGTTCTACCTGGAACAAGAGAGTAGATAGTATTGTGCACACTCTGTAAAGAGTGTAGTGCACTAAACAGTCTCTCTCCTTTCACTTCCAGTATCTCCTCGGAATGGACCGTAAGGTCTCTGAGATAGTTCAGATGTGAAGTTGGTTGGTGTAAAAAACATATTAATACTAAATATTCCTTGTAATTCCTTGTATATATATATCTCTCTCTCTCTCCCTCACACACACACACACTTCCTATTCACCCAACTAACCTACTTACATAACCTCTCTCTCTCTCTCTCTCACACACACACACACTTCCTATTCACCCAACTAACCTACTTACATAACCTCTCTCTCTCACAATCACACACACTTCCTATTCACCCAACTAACTTACTTACACAACCTCTCCTCTCTCTCTCACACACACACACACTTCCTATTCACCCAACTAACCTACTTACATAACCTCTCTCTCTCACACACACACACACTTCCTATTCACCCAACTAACCTACTTACATAACCTCTCTCTCTCTCTCACACACACACACACTTCCTATTCACCCAACTAACCTACTTACATAACCTCTCTCTCTCTCACACTCACACACACACACACACACTTCCTATTCACCCAACTAACCTACTTACATAACCTCTCTCTCTCTCACACACACACTTCCTATTCATCCAACTAACCTACTTACATAACCTCTCTCTCTCACACACACACACACACACTTCCTATTCACCCAACTAACCTACTTACATAACCTCTCTCTCTCTCTCTCTCT
Source organism: Paralithodes platypus (assembly GCA_032716605.1). Classification (NCBI taxonomy): domain Eukaryota; kingdom Metazoa; phylum Arthropoda; class Malacostraca; order Decapoda; family Lithodidae; genus Paralithodes; species Paralithodes platypus. Next base: position 23,917,166 of record CM064565.1, on the reverse strand, counting down.
CACACACACACACACACACTTCCTATTCACCCAACTAACCTACTTACATAACCTCTCTCTCTCTCACACACACACAAACTTCCTATTCACTCAACTAACCTACTTACATAACCTCTCTCTCTCTCTCTCTCACACACACACACACACACTTCCTATTCACCCAACTAACCTACTTACATAACCTCTCTCTCTCTCTCTCACACACTCACACACACACCCTTCCTATTCACCCAACTAACCTACTTACATAACCTCTCTCTCTCTCTCTCACACACACACACTTCCTATTCACCCAACTAACCTACTTACATAACCTCTCTCTCTCTCACACACACACACACACACTTCCTATTCACCCAACTAACCTACTTACATAACCTCTCGCTCTCTCACACACACTTCCTATTCACCCAACTAACCTACTTACATAACCTCTCTCTCTCTCACACACACACACACTTCCTATTCACACAACTAAACTACTTACATAACCTCTCTCTCTCTCTCTCTCACACACACACACACACACTTCCTATTCACCCAACTAACCTACTTACATAACGTCTCTCTCTCTCTCACACACACTCACACTTCCTATTCACCCAACTAACCTACTTACATAACCTCTCTCTCTCTCTCACACACACACACTTCCTATTCACCCAACTAACCTACTTACATAACCTCTCTCTCTCTCTCACACACACACACCCAGCAGCAGCAGCAGCGGTGGTGTGTGTTCATCGGTACAACAAACGTTAATTATATTATACATGCTTACGAGTACATAACCTCTCACTCTCTCTCTCACACACACACCCAGCAGCAGCAGCAGCGGTGGTGTGTGTTCATCAGTACAACAAACGTTAATTATATTCACATGCTTACGAGTACATTTTTCGATTGTTAAACCTAAATAATAATATAGATTAACCTTAACCAAACCAAACCTAACCTACTTAAAACCTAACCTAAAACACTCTTGTTTCAAACCATTTTAACACTTTCACGCATATGACGCGATTTTGAGCCTATTGGGGATACTTTAAAGCCTTTGTTACCATCAGGGGTATTTAGACACCTTTAGTTTAGGTATTTCAACCTCTGCAGTTGTCTTTGAGTTAGCTGTGTTGAGCCTATTAGGGATACTTTAAAGCCTTTGTTACCATCAGGGGTATTTAGACACCTTTAGTTTAGGTATTTCAACCTCTGCAGTTGTCTTTGAGTTAGCTGTGGGCAGAAAACTAATTTTGGAGAGGTAATTATAAGAGTGAGAGAACTCTATTTCTTATTGCTAATCTGGCAACCTCTGCGTCATAAATGCGTGAAAGGGTTAAAGGTGTGTGTACGGTGTCCCAGCTGTCATTACGTTTGGCTCGCTCTGTGCTGTATTAATGTCTGTCAGATGTTGGATAGGCTGGGCAAGTGTAGGAACATGTTTGTATATTTCACTCGATATAAAGAAATAAAGCTTAGATATTGCTGATACCAATTATTGATCAAAACATACTTGGTGCCGAGACATCACTTATTAGCGCGACTGTACACTTAAACGGTCGCCCCAAACACATGTACCTTCAAAGTTACATATTAAGTCAATTTTGTACCTTTAAGCACCCCCCACCCCCCTCCCCCCTCCCCTCCGCTTGTCCACACACACACACACACACACACACACGCATATACACACACACACACTTCCTATTCATCCAACTAACCTACATAACCTCTCTCTCTCTCTCTCTCCCTCTTACACACACACACACACACACACACACACATCTTCACAAGTGTAGTATTTCGTCAGCTGTGGAAGGGAGGGGTTTCCAGTTTGGTTATGTGTGATCATAATATCACGTAACCCATAATTTACCTCAATAATCACATATATTAACGCTTTCACGCAATTATGACGCAGAGGTTGCCAGATTAGCTATAAGAAATAGGGTTCTCTCACTCTTATCCCTTTCACGCATTTATGACGTAGAGGTTGCCAGATTAGCAATAAGAAATAGAGTTCTCTCACTCTTATAATTACCTCTCCAAAATTAGTTTTCTGCCCACATCTAACTCAAAGACAACTGCAGAGGTTGAAGTAATTAAACTAAAGGTTTCTAAATACCCCTGATGGTAACAAAGGCTTTAAAGTATCCCCAATAGGCTCAAAATCACGTCATATGTGGGAGAGGGTTAAAATTACCTCTCCAAAATTAGTTTTCTGCCCACAACTAACTCAAAGACAACTGCAGAGGTTGAAGTAACTAAACTAAAGGTTTCTAAATACCCCTGATGGTAACAAAGGCTTTAAAGTATCCCCAATAGGTACAACAGCTAACTCAAGACAACTGCAGAGGTTGAAGTAAACTAAACTAAAGGTTTCTAAATACCCCTGATGGTAACAAAGGCTTAAAGTATCCCCAATAGGCTGCCCACAACTAACTCAAAGACAACTGCAGAGGTTGAAGTAACTAAACTAAAGGTTTCTAAATACCCCTGATGGTAACAAAGGCTTTAAAGCAGGCTGAGAAATTAGTGTTACGGATCTACATTCCCCGGGCTATAGGGACTTCTGAAACTCACTTGCCCTGACAGTTTTTTCACTTGCCCTGACATATTTTGTACTTGCCCTTATACATTTATTTATTTTTCACTTGCTAAGTACCACATACATTCACAAACATGCCACCAGCTTCTATAAATTGCCTATTTTATGTCCACAGTACTTATTGAGTTTTGGAGAACTCATACATTACTAATTTTTTTGAAATAACAATAGTATTTGATATGGCAAATGACCTAGATGTGTGTGAATTTGTGTTTTGTTTTTGTGTGTTTGTTGTTTTCTGTTGTGTTTTGTGTTGTCCCTGTTCTTGCTCTGTCTTGAGTCAGCCACTCCCCCCCCAAAAAAAAAAAGAAAAAAGAAAAAAGAAAAAAGAAAAGAAAACAGAAAAACACACAATAAAATAAAATAAAAAATTGGAAAAGTGGGGATTGGGCATGAGTAAATAGATAGATAGATAGATAGTTGATGGTTAAAACATTGAATATTATGGAGGAGGGACATTACAAGGTTTTCCATTTAATAACCTAAGTAAACCTCTGCCAGTCCGGGATGCGGAGGTCTCTTCAATATAAACGTTTGTTCTCACACTACCTTCCTCCGCTTCCGGTACTACCACCTTTTATATCCCTCACTAGCCTGCACCACACTCCAATATACACCTGGGTTAATGGTTTAACTGTATTTAAAATTATATTAAAGTATCGGATGAATAATCCTTTCTACAGTTCCCTTGGAAGGCTTTGTTTGTTCCACACATCGTTCCAGTACCCTCATTATGCATATGGCTATGTGGCCTTCCTCTACATTTGAGGAACAGGCAGCAGGGCCACTACGGCGAACAACATTTCTAGGAAACAGGCCCGCAGGGATACATCGAACAACATTTTCTAGATACAGGCTTAGCAGGGATAACAGCGAACAACATTTCTAGGAACAAAGGCAGCAGGGATACAGCGAACAACATTTCTAGGAACCGGCAGCTCAGGGATACGAGGGCGAACAACCCATTTCTCTAGGAACACGGCAGCAGGGATACGGCGAACAACATTTCTATACAGGCTAGCCTTATTCTATGCCATATTTTTATTGAATACACATTACAAATTCATAGTTTCAGGATTGATTGTATACCGGGGAGCGAACAAGACACGTGTTTACGGCCTTTATACTGAATATTGAAACCACAACACTGA
>CM064565.1:23902508-23913310 GCA_032716605.1 Paralithodes platypus | reverse complement strand
CCACATACATTCACAAACATGCCACCAGCTTCTATAAATTGCCTAGTTTTATGTCCACAGTACTTATTGAGTTTTGGAGAACTCATACATTACTAATTTTTTTGGAAATAACAATAGTAGTTGATATTGCCAATGACCTACAGTAGATGTGTGTGAATTTGTGTTTTGTTTTTTGTGTTTTTGTTGGTTTTCTGTTTTTCTTGGTGTTGTTCCCCTGTTCTGCCTCTGTCCCTTGATTCATCCACGTCCCCCCCCTAAAACAAAAGAAAATAAAAAAAGAAAAAGAAAAGACAAACAGAAAACACACATAATAAAATAAAAAATTGGAAAAGTGGGTACATTTGGTGCATGTAGGTAATAGATCGATAGTCTGATAAGACGTTGATGGTAAAACATTGAATATATTGGAGGATGGACATTAAAGGTTTCCATTTAATAACCTAATTAACCCTCTGCCATTTACCGGGATGCGCAGTTCTCTTCAATATAAACGTTTGTTCTCCACTACCCCTCCTCTTCCTCGGTAGCTGACCAACTTTATCCCCCTCACATCCAGTATAATGGTTCAATGTTGTATTATAAATTATCTTATGAAATAATCCTTCTATCTACAGTTCCCTTGGTAAGGCTTTTTGTTTTTCCACCACGTTCCAGTACCTCATTATCATATGGCTATGTGGGCCCTCCTCTACATTTTCTAGGAACTGTCAGTCAGGATCCGGCTAACAACATGTCTAGAACAGCAGGCAGGGACTCATCGAACAACAATTTCTAGGAACAGGCAGCAGGTATACGCGAACACATTTCTAGAACGGCATCAGGATACAGCGAACACATTTCTAAGTAACAGGCAGCAGGATACCGGCGAACAACCATGTCTATGAAGCACGCAGCAAGGTAGTACGGCGAACAACATTTCTAGGAACAGGTCGCCCCCCTTAGTCTATTCCATACATTTGTTACATTGAATCACCTTACAAATTCATAGTTCATTATTGATGTATACCGGGGAGAGACAGTGTTTACGGCTATACTGAATATGAAACCACAACACTGACTTAAGACAGATATGTTTGTCTGTTAAATTGTCTGTTACAGCAAAATTCTGTTAATTCGAACACGGATAATCCAAAATCCCAATAGCCCGGGCTTTTTAAGATAGCAATTAATAACATTAAGATGGGGAAAAATATATAACATAATTAAAATGCACGCCACTATCGACAAAGTGGAGACATGCTTGAGTGCAGGCGATGCTAATTGCTACCCCTGCAACTAGCATCTATCGATTTACATGAATTATCGTATTCTAGTTTTCATTAATTTCACCACAACACCAAACATCTCCAATGAAATTAATGAAAGCATATATGTGATCCACCAGGATTCGAACCCGGGTTATCACACACAAATTGTTAGACACCTTAATCATTACACCGTACCATACGGGGTTAAAGGTTTATGCACATGCCTACTACTTATTATCCATTCTCGAATACTGGATATTAATCTAATCATGTTTATATTCCCAACCGCACTATGGTCGCCTAATGTTTAAGTGAGAGGAAGGAATATTCATGGGGCACAGATCATTTTAGAACATTTTATAACACAGTGACCAGAGACCAACAACTATGCCACCAACACCATCTACAGCTTACAAGATATCCCCAATTCAATTCAAGTTCGTAACATTACGAAATTCCACACGGCAAAGTACTACATCAAATCTTAGTCATGTATCATAGGATTTACACGGCCACATTTTAGCCTGCCAACTGTTTCAATGGGCGATGGGCTGTCTATCAGATGTGAGAACCTGAGGACGATCTCTGCCATACCCATGAAGATGCTTACTCTGACTGCTCCTTTTTACTTATTATTTTCTAGATCTCACGTGACGGCGTCGCTTCCGTGGATTGACCTCCCAATCTAAACCAAGATTGGAAGCTAAAGCGTCACAAGTATTCCTTTGCCCCTCAACTTTCTCTTCATACTTGCTGAGTGGCACAGGCCCCTCGGGTGTGCCTTAATGGTTTCCCCGGTCGTTTACGCACCCTCTCAGCTCCCCGCACATGGAGTGGCGTCGGTCACCCAGGCCTTTATTGTGGTCGGCAGGGAGGGGTTCTGTGGGGGCGCCTGTTTAGGGCCTTGGCCTTACTCGGGGGCCTTTGGGGCTGTTCCGGCCAGGCAGCTTGGGGAACAACAACAACAACAACAACAATTCAAGTTCGTAACATTACGAAATTTTACATCATCTTGCCATGTTTGATTTTGTTATATATACTGTATATATCTGTTTATTGAACTTGTTTATGTTATTGTATCCGATATACATCAATATTGACAGTATAGAATTCGACAACCGATCAGCTGTTTAATGTTTACTGTTTACTTAGGGTCACCGTACACCGAGTAGCGTTGGTCTCAGACTCTGTCTACTGAAGGTTTACCGCAGCGATGTTTTCCTATATTAATTATATACCGGTATTTGATATTATATGATTACTATTATTTATGTTATTGAAGCGTTATGTAAGGAAGTATTACAAACAATACACTTGTCCCCCAGGCAACTGCCGGGCAGACTAACATTGAAAATCACTAGCCCGGCTACATGTCCAGGCTAGTCCGGGCTGCCGGGCTATACCTAATTTCCCAGCCTGCCGGCGTAGTTTAAAGTATCCCCAATAGGCTCAAAATCGCGTCATATGTCGTTGAGGGTTAAGAGAGGGAAGTGCCGGTAGGTCCTTTCTATGGATCCCTTTCTCCCTCATGTTTAGCCCCATTAGTTTTCAAATTTTAAATCGCCAAACTAATGGGCCGAACGTCTTAACATCAATAAACTAATGGTGCTAAACATGAGGGAGAAGGGGGTCTAGATAACCGACCCATCTCCCCTTGACATCTGGCCATCATAGGCCAGTTTAAACAGCTTAGGAGAGATCTGTGGGTATAGACTATCTGTGGGTAAAGACTCAATTAAGGGGAGGCAGACCGTTTGTTTGGTCTATTAATTCATGTATTCATATATTTGTTTAGTTTCCTCCCTAGACCCCTATCAAGCTTAGAAGAAAACAAAACTAAACCCCCCTTCAAGATAAATTTGTACATTTTTCGGTAGGAAAATGGCCCGGCCGAAGTCCGGTTCTCTTAATTGGGGTTTGCTTGGTCGATATGCATCACCTTGCACTTTTCCAAGGTTAGAGGCATCTGCCATGTCTCCGACCATTCACCCAGTCTGTTGAGGTCCATCCTGAGCTGTTCAACCCCTCTGGGGTCTTTCACATTCATTCCAAGCTTTATGGCATCTGCAAACGTGGAGATCACACTCAACAGACCAATATCTATGTCATTAACATATATGATAAACATAAGTAGGCCAAGGACAGATCAATGTGGAACTCCAGAAGTGATTGCAGTCCACTCAGAAGAAACACCAATGATTACCACTCGTTGTTGTCTACCAGTTAGCCAACTTTCTATCCAATTTGTGACCTCTGTATTGATACCTAGCACACTCACTTTTGACATTAGCCTGCAATGATGCACTTTGTCAAGAGTTTTTTGAAAATCTAAAGCTGGAGTCACACGAGCCGTTTTTCGAGCAATTTTTACGGGCAATTATGGTCTGGCAGCTTCAAAAATTACACTTTATCAGAAATAAGTCGCCTAACATATTCTACCTTCAGTCTAGTTACCGATACCAGTGCAAAAAAGTCCCGAAATATAACGAGAACAAACTTGCTCATGGAAAATTGACGGAAAAATCGCTCGTGTGACAGCGGCTTAAGTAAAGAATGTCTATGGCTCTACTTATGTCATACTCACTCAGCATTTCATGGACAAATTCCAGCAAATTGGTAAGACTTGATCGGTGTCGCCTGAATCCATGTTGGGAATCTGTGATTAAATTGTGGATTTCTAGGTAGTCAACTATCTTGTCTACTAGAATAGTATCCCTTCTAAGAGTTTCTAGGTAGTCAACTATCTTGTCTACTATAATAGTATCCCTTCTAAGAGTTTCTATAATAGTATCCCTTCTAAGAGTTTCTATAATAGTATCCCTTCTAAGAGTTTCTAGGTAGTCAACTATCTTGTTTACTATAATAGTATCCCTTCTAAGAGTTTCTATAATAGTATCCCTTCTAAGAGTTTCTATAATAGTATCCCTTCTAAGAGTTTCTATAATAGTATCCCTTCTAAGAGTTTCTATAATAGTATCCCTTCTACGAGTATTTCTATAATAGTATCCCTTCTAAGAGTTTCTATAATAGTATCCCTTCTAAGAGTTTCTATAATAGTATCCCTTCTAAGAGTTTCTAGGTAGTCAACTATCTTGTTTACTATAATAGTATCCCTTCTAAGAGTTTCTATAATAGTATCCCTTCTAAGAGTTTCTATAATAGTATCCCTTCTAAGAGTTTTCCCCAGCCGGCATATACAAAAAAAATTTACTTAAACAAATAAATAAAATAAAAAAATATTAAATTAGTACCCATTCTAATAGTTTCATAATAGTACCCTTCTAAGAGTTTCTATAATAGTATCCCTTCTAAGAGTTTCTATAATAGTATCCCTTCTAAGAGTTTCTATAATAGTATCCCTTCTAAGAGTTTCTATAATAGTATCCCTTCTAAGAGTTTCTATAATAGTATCCCTTCTAAGAGTTTGTCTATCCTAGTAGCCCTTCTAATAGTTTTCTATAATAGATCCCTTCTAAGATTTCTATATAGATATCCCTTCTCATAGTTTCTATAATAGTATCCCTTCTAAGAGTTTCTATAATAGTATCCCTTCTAAGAGTTTCTATATATACCCTTCTAATAGTTTCTATAATAGTATCCCTTCTAAGAGTTTCTATCAACTAGTATCCCTTCTAAGAGTTCTATATGAAGTAGCCCTTCTTAAGAGTTTCTATAAATAATCCTATCTAAGCGTTTCTATAATCGTAATCCCTTCTAAGAGTTTCTATACTAGTAATCCCTCTAAGATTTTTCTATAATAGTAATCCCTTCTAAGATTTCTATAATAGTAATCCCTTTCTAAGAGTTTCTATAATAGTATCCCTTCTAAGAGTTTCTATAGATAGGATCCCTTCTAAGAGTTTCTATAATAGTATCCCTTTCTAAGAGTTTCTATCATAGTATCCCCCTCTAGATTTTTTTCTAGACTAGTAACCTTCTAAGAGTTTTTCTAGGTCTCAACTATCTTGTTCTAATCATAGTATCCCTTCTAAGAGTTTTCTATAATAGTATCACCTTCTAAGAGTTTCTATAATATTATCCTTTCGAAGAGTTTTCTATAATAGTATCCCTTCGAAAGTTTCTATAATAGGTATCCCTTCTAAGAGTTTCTATAAGTAGTCCACCCGTCTAAAGTTTCTATAATAGTATCCCTTGCTAAGAGTTTCTATAATACGTAATCCCTTCTAAGAGTTTTTTCTGTATAATAGTATCCCTTCTAAGAGTTTCTATAATAGTATCCCTTCTAAGAGTTTCTATAATAGTATCCCTTCTAAGAGTTTCTATAATAGTATCCCTTCTAATTTTCTATACTAGTATCCCTTTAAGATTTTCTAGGAAAAATATCCAACTATCTTTTCTACTATATAGTATACCTTCTAAGAGTTTCTATAATAGTATCCCTTCTAAGAGTTTCTATAATAGTATCCCTTCTAAGAGTTTCTAGGTAGTCAACTATCTTGTCTACTATAATAGTATCCCTTCTAAGAGTTTTACTATGATAGCAGTCAACCTAAGAGAGAGAGAGAGAGAGACTGTATTATGTGATTAAAATGATTGTGTATTAGTGAAATATAGTTTGAGTTGAGAGAGAGAGAGAGAGAGAGAGAGAGAGAGACTGTATTATGTGATTAAAATGATTGTGTATTAGTGAAATATAGTTTGAGTTGAGAGAGAGAGAGAGAGAGAGAGAGAGAGAGACTGTATTATGTGATTGAAATGATTGTGTATTAGTGAAATATAGTTTGAGAGAGAGAGAGAGAGAGAGAGAGAGAGAGAGGACTGGTATTATGTATTAAATGATTGTGTATTTAGTGAAATATAAGTTTGAGATTTAGAGGAGGAAGAGAACGACTGTATATGTGTTAACATGATTGTGTATAGTGCAAATAATATTGAGTTGAGAGAGAGAGAGAGAGAAGAGAGAGAGAGAGACTGTATTATGGTGATTAAAATGATTGTGTTTAGTGAAATTATTTTTGAGGTTGGAGAAAGGAGAGAGAGAGAGAGAGAGAGAGAGAGAGAGAGAGAGAGACTGTATTATGTGATTAAAATGATTGTGTATTAGTGAAATATAGTTTGAGTTAGAGAGAGGAGCGACTGTATTATGTGATTAAAATGACTTTGTGTATATTGAAATAGTATTTTGAGTGAGAGAGATAGGGGAGAGAAGAGAGAGAGAGTAGAGATAGAGCGAGAGGAGAGAGATACGTATTATGTGATAAAATGATTGTGTATTAGTGAAATATAGTTTGAGTTGAGAGAGAGAGAGAAGATAGAGAGCGAGATAGAGACTGTCTTAGTGATTTAAAATGATTGTGTATTAGGTGCACTATCGTTTAGATTGAAGAGAGATAAGAGATGAGAGAGCGCTAGACGAGACTGTATTCTGTGATCTTAAATGCTTGTGTATTCGTGAAACTATAGTTTGAGTGTTGAGAGAGAGAGAGAGAGAGCGAGAGGAGAGAGAGAGAGACTGTACTTATGTGATTAAAATGATGTGTCTAGTGAAATATAGTTTGAGTTCGAGAGAAAGAGAGAGAACTGTGATATAGAGCGCGAGAGAGAGAGAGCAGGAGAGAAGAGAGAGAGACTGTATTATGTGATTAAAATATTGTGTATTATGAACTATAGTTTTTAGTTAGAGAGAGGAGCGCGCGAGACGAGCGAGAGAGAGAGAGCGCTAGAGAGAGAGAGAGAGAGAACTGTATTATGTGATTAAACATGATTTGTGTATTAGGAAATATAGTTTGGAGTTATAGAGGAGAGAGAGAGAGAGAGAGACCTGTATTATGTGAATTGAATGATTGTGATTAGTGAATCTAGTTTGAGAGAGCGAGAGGAGAGAGAGAGAGAGCGAGAGAGAGAGAGAGAGAGAGACGAGGAGAGAGAGAGAGACTGTATTATGGTGCATTAAAAATGATTGTGGTATTATGAAATACGTTTGATTTAGAGAGAGAGAGAGAGAGAGAGAGAGAGAGAGAGAGAGAGTAGAGAGAGACGGTATTATGTGATGAATGATTGTGTCTTAGTGAAATATAGTTTTGAGATAGAGAGAGTATAGGAGAGAAGAGAGAGAGAGGAGAGAAAGAGAGAGACTGTATTAGTGATTGCAATGATGTGTATTAGTGAAAATAGTTTGAGAGAGGATAGAAGAGAGAGAGAGAGAAGAGAGAGAGAGAGAAGAGAGAGAGAGCGAGAGAATAGAGAGAGAGAGAGAGAGAGAGCGACTGATTATTGAGTTAAAATATTGTGTAATTAGTGAAATATAGTTTTGAGTTAGAGAGAGAGAGAGAGAGAGAGAGGAGAAAGAGGAGAGAGAGAGAGAAGAGAGAGAGATAGAGACTGTATTATGTATTGAAATGCTTGTATTAGTGGAAATATTATTTTGAGAAGAGGAGAAGAGAGAGAGAGAGAGAGAGAGAGAGAGAGAGAGAGAGAGAGAGAGAGAGAGAGAGAGAGAGAGAGAAGACTGATAGTTATTGAATGATTGTGTATAGTGAAATATAGTTTGAGAGAGAGAGAGAGAGCGAGAGAGAGGAAAGAGAGAGAGAGAGAGAGACCAGTAGTTATGTGATTAAGATGATTGTGTATTTAGTGCAATATAGTTTGGAGTTATGAGAGAGAGAGAGAGAGAGAGAGAGGAGAGAGAGAGAGAGAGATAGAGAGCGAGAGGAGAGAGTAGAGAGAGACTGTATGATGTGATTAATGATTGTGTTTAGTGGAACATATAGTTTGATAGAGAGAGATAGAGAGAGAAAGGGGAGACTGTATTAATGTGAATTGAATGATTGTGTTTATTAGTGAAATATAGATTTGGAGAGAGATAGAGAGCGAGCGAGAGAGAGAGAGAAGAGAGGAGAGGAGTAGAGAGAGAGGAGAGAGAGAGAAGAGAGAGACTGTATTATGTGATTAAACATGATTGTGTATTATTTAAATAGTTTTGAGTTACGAGAGAGAGAGAGAAGAGCTGAGAGCGATATGAGAGCGAGAGAGAGAAGAGAGGAGAGACGAGAGAGAGAGACCTGTGATTATGTGATTGCAATGATTGGTGTATTAGTGGACATATAGTTTGAGAGAGATAGAGAGAGAGAGAGGGAGAGCAGAGAGAGAGAGAGAGAGAGAGAAGAGTAGAGAGACGAGATAACTGTATAATGTGATTGCAATGGTGTGTATTAGTGAAAATATAGTTTGAGAGAGACGAGATAGAGAGAGAATGAGAGTAGAGAGAGAGAGAGAGCGATGAGAGAGATGGATAGAGACTGTATTATGTTATTGAACAAATGATTGTTATTAGTGAAATATAGATTATGAGAGATAGAGAGAGAGCGAGCAGAGAGAGAGAACTGTATTATGTGATTGAATGATTGTGTATATCGTGAATATAGTATTGAGAGAGAGAGAGATCGGATAGGAAGAGAAGAGAGAAGAGAGAGATAGAGAGAGAGGTATCAATTTAGTAGGTTACGTGGATGACTAGGAAGTGTATATGTGTATGTGTGTGCGTCTGTGTGTGCGTCTGTGTGTGTGTGTGTGTGTGTGTGTGTGTGTGTGTGTGATAGTTATTTTTGGACACAAGTAGGATAAGTGGCGCCCATAATCTATCCACTTCATTCGCACTCCTAAACGGCCACACTCCTAAACGGCCACTCTCCTAAACGACCACACTCCTAAACGACTACAATCCTAAACGGCCACACTCCTAAACGATCACACTCCTAAACGGCCACACTCCTAAACGGATCACACTCCTCCTAAACCGGCCACACTCCTAAACGGCCACACGCCCTAAACTCTAAAGCGGCCACACTCCTAAACCCCACCCTCCCCTAACGGCCACACATCCTATACGCACACTCCACCCCTAAAAACGGCCACACTCCCCTAAAACTGCCCCACTCCCTCTACTGCCCACTACTTTGCTCCCCTAAAACGGCCACACTCCTAAACGGCCACACTCCTAAACGGCCACACTCCTATACGGCCTACTACAAATTAACTTAAGGAGGGTGCCCTGCTTTTTTTCTCTCTTTCCTTGGCCTGTATAAATTCGGACCCATTCAGCCAACTGTTTTAAGACTTTCATCCCCATCCAGGTATCAATTTCTTCCTGGCGAGCGATAGCGAGCCAGTTTTGAATGGAGAAACCCGGCTTTGCCGGAGACATTTTTCTATCGAAAAATGTACAAATTTTGCTTGCTGTCAAAAACCTTTTAAATAATATGCTGGCTCGCTACCCCGTTTGCCAGGAAAAAATCGACACCTGGATGGGGATAAACGTCTTAAAACAGTAGGCTGAATGGGCCCGAATGGATACAACCCAGAGAGAGAGAGAGAGAGAGAGAGAGAAAAAAAAAACAACGAGGTGCGCCCTTGAGGATAATGACGCGTTTTGACAGTTTACTGAAACTATTAAACGTTTTTATTCAGCTTAGGAAGGGTATATGGAAGTCAGAGGGTTGATTGAGATAGACTTTACCCTTTTTCAACCCCACAGACTCTTCCTAAGCTGTATAAAGTCGTCTAAGGATAGCCAGAGCAAAGGGCCATAACGCGTCATTTACCTCAAAGGGTTAAGTTAGATTAAGCGATAATTAGTTAGATTAAGTTAGCTTAGGCTAGGTCTGGTTAGGTTAGATTAAGGGGAGGTGTTAAGTTTTTTCCTAGACTTCCATTAAACTAGAGACAAAAACATCCTCAAGACCTTCGAGATAATTTGTACATTTGTCGGTACAAATATGATCCGGTCTTTACTCCTAGAGGACACCTAAATGGCGAGAAAGGTCTTAAGGGGAGGTACACCCCCTTGAGCCCCTTTTAAGATAAATTTGTACGTAGAAAAATTTCCCGGCTGAAAGCCGGTTCCTCTTAAATTACAGGCTCACTATCGCTCGCCAGGATAAAATCGACACCTAAATGGCACGAAAGGTCTTAAAATTGACAGAAATGGGTTGAAAGTTCTTAATATCGTCAAATAATGGGGCGAACGTCTTAACATTAGGAAAACAATGGGGCTAAACATGAGGGAGAAAGGAGTCTAAGAAAACAATCCCTCAAGTGGATATCTCCCCTTAACATTTAAACAAAAGGGTGTGAATGGTCTTAAAATGGCTAAACTAAGGGGACGAACGTCTTTGGATCTCGAAACTAATGGGGCTAAACATGATGGAGAAGGGGGGAGGGGGGGGGGGACCACCCCTTAAAGTGGCAATCTCCCTTTTATTTGACCACTTCGGAGTTTCAAGAAGCAATAAGGAAGGTGGAGCCGTAAATACCGACATTTAGCATAATTACCAGATCAAATACAGGTGCAGTGCCTATATACACACACACACACACACACACACAGGTGTAGTGCCTAGTGCCTATACACACACACACACACACATATACAGGTGTAGTGCCTATACATACACACACACATATACAGATGTAGTGCCTATACACACACACACACACACATAAAGGTGTAGTGCCTATACCACACACACACCACACACACATATACAGGGTAGTGCTATACACAACAACACACACACATATAAGGTGTAGTGCTAT
>CM064565.1:23770008-23897508 GCA_032716605.1 Paralithodes platypus | reverse complement strand
ATTTTGACGGTGTGCTTCTGCCAGTGCCAGAGTTTTTTTTTTTTTTTTTTTTTTTTTTTGGCTAAATCTATCAAGTTGGGAGAGAAAGGAAGGATAATGGTAAAAAAAAAAACACTCCCCTTGTCCATTTTCGCCAGAAATCAGGTCCCCGATGGTCCCGAAAGTAGCTGAAAAGACACTATAGACTACAGAGACTTTTATGGTATCGGAATGTATGGGTAGGAGGGTCGTGGGAGGGTGGTTTGGGGGTTGGTGGAGGGAAGGTAGAAGCGTAATTGACTCATGTTACAAATATGAAGCCGATTGGTGAGGTAGTTTCGCCACCACGGATTTTCCTTTTTTTCCTTTTCTTCGTACAGATACGCTGGAAGTGGGTGGTGGGAGGCGGTTGGGGGTATGGTGGGGGGAAGGCAGAAGGGTAAGGGACTTGTCACACAAATATGGAACCGATTGGTTCAGTCGTTTCGCCGCCACAGATTTTCCTTTTTTTTCCTTCTGACGGGACCGACAGTCAGCGTGTGGGTGGGAGGAGGGATTTGGGATTTTTGTGGTGGGTAGCCAAAAGCGTAAGGTACATGTGGTAAAAATATGAAACCCATAGGTGCAGTCGTTTCGCTGCTACGATTTTTTTTCTCGGCGAGGACTTATATATACGTCCCTGGCACTCAGCGGGTTAAAATTGAAATTTTTCTACCAACAAATGTACAAATTAACAATTAAACCTACGAAGATGCAAGCCAACTGCATGCTACTATACAGTATTAATAAGGGCAGATTTCCACTTGAGGGATTTTTTATTTTGACGGTGGCTTGGGAACTGAGATAGGACCACACGCGGCTGGCTCTTTTATGGACGCTTGGTGGGCAGGGACTAGCGGGGACGCGCGGGGTGATCACGTGAGGCGACGTTGGCACGTCGCAGTCTCAACTTTCAAATATTTTGGTCGGGGCATAGACTACGTCTGGTAGCGTCTAGGCTGCGCATGCATAGACGCTTATACACGGCGCCAATGCGCTGACCAGTCACGTGGGTGACCCGCCCTTGAACCGATTTTGGCGGTTGGTCCGTCCTGATCCGTTTATTTTAGGTATGTCAATAATGTTCGGCTCCCTCGCCGCCGCGGCCCGTGTTGTGGCGTCACTGTACGTTCATGAACAGACCATACCCGTTTATGTCGGAGTCCTTGCACGATTGCATACGTTTTCAGTGGTCGGGGAAGGACGGGAGCTCAGGACGGGTATGTGTGAACCGAGCTTTATTCAACATCTGACAGACATTAATACAGGACAGAGCGATATATACACACTTGTTCCTACACTTACCCCCCCTATTCAACATATGACAGACATTAATACAGCACAGACCGAGATATACACACTTGTTCCTACACTTACCCACCCTATTCAACATCTGACAGACATTAATACAGCACAGAGCGATATATACACACTTTTTCCTACACTTACCCACCCTATTCAACATATGACAGACATTAATACAGCACAGAGCGAGATATACACACTTGTTCCTACACTTACCCACCCTATTCAACATCTGACAGACATTAATACAGCACAGAGCGATATATACACACTTTTCCTACACTTACCCACCCTATTCAACATCTGACAGACATTAATACAGCACAGAGCGAGATATACACACTTGTTCCTACACTTACCCACCCTATTCAACATCTGACAGACATTAATACAGCACAGAGCGAGATATACACACTTGTTCCTACACTTACCCACCCTATTCAACATCTGACCGACATTAATACAGCACAGAGCGAGATATACACACTTGTTCCTACACTTACCCACCCTATTCAACATCTGACAGACAATAATACAGCACAGAGCGAGATATACACACTTGTTGCTACACTTACCCACCCTATTCAACATCTGACAACAACTCTTCTTCCACTTCCAGTATCTCCTCGGAATGGACCGCAAGGTCTCCGAGATACTAACTATTCCTTGTAACTCTCTCTCTCTCACACACACACACACACAAGCACAGACACACACACACACACCCACATTCCAATACACACACACACACAGACACACTCTCTCACCCCCCCCCCCCCCCCACACACACACACTCTCTCTCACCCCCCCCCACACACATCCTCCCTCACACACACACACTCCAACACACACACACACACTCTCTCTCACCCCCCCCCCCCCCCCCCCCCCCCCCCCCCCCCCCCCCCCCACACACACACACACCTGTACACAGACACACCTGCAGTAATCATGGACCCAAACACTGGCACAGCTGTTCCTCCACACCTGTTCTAAAGAGCCGCCTTCTTCCTCAGGTTTAGTTACATTAGTTTTTACATTTTATGACGTTAGGTTAGTAAATACGGAAATAGTATCTCTCTCTCTCTCACACACACACACCTACACACACACACACACACACACACACACATTCACTCACTCACACACACACACCCACATATATATATATATATATATATATATATATATATATATATACACACACACACACACACACACACACACTCACACTCTTGGATACAGAACAGATCAATATTAACATCATTAGGTTAGTAAACACGGATATATCTAATTTAGACTGAAGAACAAGATATCTGCCATACTCTCTCTCTCTCTCTCTCTCTCTCTCTCTCTCTCACACACACACCCAACCACATACACACACACACACATTCTCACTCATACTTCGGGTGAAATTTGTAGAGCTACGACGCAAAGCCAAAAAGTTAATTAAGCAAAGTAAAAAGACCTTAGAGTTACATATTGCGAATCAAAGTAAAACAAACCCGAAAGAATTCTATAGTTATATCAGAAAGAAAAAAGTAGTTACTTCAACTGTTGGACCGTTAGTCGATGAAAATGGAGAATACACCAAAGACGAAGTACAAATGAGTAATGCCCTGAATACCTTTTTTGCATCAGTTTTTACAACAGAAGACCTCAGTGATATCCCTACACCATCGCCGATTCAGATTGATAATTCAGATGTTTTAAGCAATATCACCGTTACAGAGAGAGAAGTATTGAATTGTTTAGATAAACTCAAGGTAAATAAAACGCCTGGACCTGATACAATCTCGCCTAGAGTTCTAAAGGAAGCTAAGGATGAAGCCCCCAAACCACTGACATTACTATTCAATAAATCCTTGCAGTCTGGAACTATGCCTGATCAGTGGAAGCTAGCCAACGTAACACCGATATTCAAAAAAGGCAGCAAATCCCTACCAGTAACTATCGTCCAATTAGCTTAACCTCAGTTGTATGTAAAATGCTAGAAACGGTCATACGAGACAGACTCGTAAATCACTTAGAGGAAAATAACATACTTAAAGATACTCAACACGGCTTTCGTAAAAAACGTTCCTGTTTAACAAACCTCTTAGACTTCTTCCACGATATCTTCAACCTCTACGATGAGAGTAAAGCTGTAGATATTATATACCTTGATTTTCAAAAGGCCTTTGACAAAGTTCCCCACAAACGTTTACTGCTAAAACTAAAAGCGCATGGAATACAAGACGGTGTGTTGAAATGGATAGAAAATTGGCTCAGCGACAGAAAGCAAAGAGTAGTCATAAACGGTAAGGCATCTAAATGGACCAATGTAAGTAGCGGGGTACCCCAGGGATCGGTACTAGGACCAATTCTCTTTCTAATTTACATCAACGACATAGATGAGGGTCTCACCTGCACAATCTCAAAATTTGCTGACGATACAAAAATTGCAAATAGCGTACTCTCAAAAGAACAAGTTGACGATATGCAACACAATCTAGATAAATTGTCATGTTGGGCCCAAATTTGGCAAATGATTTTTCAATGCGGATAAATGTAAAGTACTACATATCGGATACCTAAATGAGAAAGCAAACTATTCGATGAATGGCACTCAGCTTAAGAATGTAAACAGAGAAACCGATCTGGGGAGTAACAATATCGAGTAACCTAAAACCGAGTCAACAATGTTCAGAAGTTGTTAAGAAGGCAAACAAAATAATTGGCTTTATAGGCAGGTCATTTGAGCATAAATCCAAAGACGTTATCCTAACCTTTTACAATTCCTTAGTCCGCCCTCTCTGGAATACTGCGTTCAATCCTGGTGCCCTTATTACCAAAAAGATATAAACAAGCTAGAACGAGTTCAACGTAGAGTTACCAAAATGATACCTAGCCTAAAGAACAAACCATACGAAGAGCGTCTTAGAGAATTAAATCTATTTCCTTTAACCCAGCGCAGATTAAGAGGTGACTTAATTCAAGTGTTCAAAATCATCAAAGGCATCGACAATATGAACTGTAGTAAGTACTTCACTATCGACCAATCTAATTACACGCGGGGAAACGGTTGCAAAATTATTGGTAAATCTTTTAACGAGAGCCCCGGCTAGTTTTGTAATGTTTGCGCACCAGAACCCGGCCGGTTTTCAAAAAATGGTTTTATTCCAGAAACAATAGCGAATGGGTTAGGAATGAAGGAAAAACCATGAAAACCGCTCAAAAAGCTTAAAAAATGGTCCTACAGAGCCCCCGAAAACGGATTTTACAAGAGTAAAAATTGAAGGCAATTATCCCAAAAAAACAGGTTATTGCGCGCTCGCGCGCACGCACGTGGACTTTGAGAGTTTTCAACCATCGCACGGTTGCGTGGGATACGTACACAGTTCCCATACAAATCTGAGCCCTCTTGAGTGGCTACACCTGAGGTTACGGTCGGCGCAATTAGGGTGACGCGCCAGGCGCGTCTCTGGGGCTGTGGTTACATACATCGCCGACGCGTCAGGCGCGTCGCTGGGGCTGTACGGGTTAACTCACACGAATCTAAGAATTTCTTCTTCAATCGAGTTGTCAACTTGTGGAATGGGCTTCCCCGAAACGTTATAGACTGCATCACCGTTGATTCATTTAAACTCCGCCTAGACCAATATCTCGCATCAAACCCGCGACTGACTGCGTTTGTAAATGAATAACTTTATTTTATCCCCCCCTCAGTTACTAACCCATCTGTCCCCTACTAACTTCCTAATCCTGCCACGGACATTAGTTCCAGGGCAGTAATTCCCTTTCCAATGTTTCCTTACCCACTCTAAACCACTGTTTGGACACTTGATCCTCAGTGTTTTGGAGGACAAGCAACCTAGAAGGGTCACTAGATCTGTTGTTGCTTGATTTCCTTTGTACTCCTTTGTACTTTGTACACTCTTGGATACAGAACATATCAATATTGGCATCATTAGGTTAGTAAACACGGAAATAGTATCAGAAGGTAGACTGAACAAGATATCTGCCATATACTGTCTCTCACATACACACACATATTCTCTCTCTCTCTCTGTCACATGGGGGTAGGATCAATATTCACAATTTATAGGTTGCAAACATTTGGAAATAATGTTGAGAAGCCCCAACCCATGGATTTTGTTGATCCTCCCTACTTGACCACTTGCAACTTTCAGACTATAAGGAAGTTGGAACCGTAAACATCGGTATATTAACCCTTTCGAGATCCGCGTGCCTTTTCTGTTTTTTGATCATATTAGATGATTTGATTTAGCTTAGGAAGGGTAGGGAAGGGTTTATGGAAGTCAGAGGGTTAATTATAATACAAACCTTGCAAAATAAACAAACCAAAACAGGAATGCCACAACATAAAGACATAAAGACAAAATCAAAAACAGGAATGCCACAACATAAAGACAAATAAACAAACCAAAACAAAACCAAAACAGGAATGCCACAACATAAAGACAAAATAAACAAACCAAAACAGGAATGCCACAACATAAAGACAAAATAACTTATCAAAATAAACAAACCAAAACAGGAATGCCACAACATAAAGACAAAATAAACAAACCAAAACAGGAATGCCACAACATAAAGACAAAATAAACAAACCAAAACAGGAATGCCACAACATAAAGACAAAATAAACAAACCAAAACAGGAATGCCACAACATAAAGACAAAATAAACAAACCAAAACAGGAATGCCACAACATAAAGACAAAATAAACAAACCAAAACAGGAATGCCACAACATAAAGACAAAATAAACAAACCAAAACAGGAATGCCACAACATAAAGACAAAATAACTGATCAAAATCACTATGTGGAATTAACGATTTAGCCAAAGAATTCCTGTATATTTGCAAGAGAGAGAATCTATTTGTATTTATTTCACTCCAACACCAAACACCTCCCATAGGAATTAATGACAGCAAGCATGTGATCCACCGGGATTCCAACCTGGGTCACCACATACAGATGCAGATTAAATATATAGGAATACCCTATGGGCAATACACAGTAATTCCCCATGGGGAAATGTTTCGCAACCGCTCTGTATATATATATATATATATCAAGAGAGAGAGAGAGTGTGTGTGTGTGTGTGAGTGTGTGTGTGTGTGTGTGTGTGTGTGTGTGTGTGTGTGTGTGTGTGTGTGTGTGTTTGTGTGTGTGTGAGTGCGTGAGGGAGTGAGAGAGATTGAGATAAAAATATAGAGAAAGTGCTATAAAACTTAAATATATATATAGAGAGAGAGAGAGTGTGTGTATGTGTTTGTGTGCAAGAGACCGTGAGAGAGTGAGAGAAAAAATAGAGACAGTGCGACAAACAGAGAGAGAGAGAGAGAGAGAGAGAGAGAGAGAGAGAGAGAGAGAGAGAGAGAGAGAGAGAGAGAGAGAGAGAGAGAGAGAGAGAGAGAGAGAGAGAGAGACCTTTAATACTATTCTCGTGTTTACTAATGTAATGATGTCAATATTGATTTGTCCTGTATCCAAGAGAGAGAGAGAGAGAGAGAGAGTGTGTGTGTGTGTGTGTGTGTGAGAGTGATAGATATTTATAAAATGGATATAAATAAATATATAAATGACCATAGACAAATAAGTCTAATAAATAAGCTAAAACTATATAATTATCCGGTACCCCAAAATACCAACACAATATACCAAGAAAAATACCAAGAAATATACCAAGCAATACCCCACCAGCACCCGACATTCTACACCGCTTTTTATAGACCCCCTCTCCCTCATGTTTACCATATTTTGTTTTGAGATTTTAAGACGTTTGTTCCATTAGTTTGGTGATTTTGAGACCTTTCGCCCAATTTCTTTGTTAATATTAAAACCTTCCGTGGCATTTAGGTGTCGATTTCTTCCTGGCGAGCGATAGCGAGCCTGTAGTTTTAGAAGGAATCGGCCTTCGGCCAGGACATTTTTCTACCGAAAAATGTACAAAGTTATCTAGTGGGTGTTTTATAAGCTTGATGGAGGGCTAGCGAGGAAACTATAAAATAGTTAAATAAATATATACATAGATAGATAGATAAATATATACATAGATAGATAGATAAATATATACATAGATAGATACATAGATAGATAGATAAATATATACATAGATATATAGATATAGATAAATATATACATAGATATATAGATATAGATAAATATATACATAGATATATAGATATAGATACATATATACATAGATAGATAGATAGATAGATACATATATACATAGATAGATAGATAGATAAATATATACATAGATAGATATAGATAAATATATACATAGATATATAGATATAGATAAATATATACATAGATAGATAGATAGATAGATAAATAGATAGATATATAGATAAATAGATAGAGAAGTATATACATAGATAGCTAGATAGATAAATAAATATATACATAGATAGATAGACTTACGGAAGCACAGCATGGACGTTGGTTGAGAGACTCAGACCAAGAGTGAGAGCAGTGGAAATGAATTACTTAAGGAGTGCGTGCGGAGTTACATGGAGGGATAGACAGACTAATGAGGAAGTAAGAAGGAGGTGTGGTGTGGAGGTAGATGTGCTGGAAAGTGTGAAAAGGAAACAACACTTGAGATGGTTCGGCCATATGGAAAGTATGGAAAGCGAGAGAATGACTAAGAGGGTGTACGAGAGCGAGGTGGAGGGACAGAGGGGGAGAGGTAGACCGAATATGAGGTGGAAGGATGGAGTGAGGAAGTACATGAACGAAGGCGGTGCTGGTTGGGGGGAGGTGCGTCGACTGACTGGGGACAGAGGTGCATGGGGGCGGTTCGTTCGTGGCCACCCCTTCGGGGATCACGGCGTCAGGCAATAGATAGATAGATAGATAGATAGATAGATAAATATATACATAGATATAGATAGATAGATAAATATATACATAGCTAGATAGATAGATAAATATATACATAGATAGATAGATAGATAAATATATACATAGATAGATAGATAGATAGACAGACAGATATTTGGATCGATAGATAAATATATAGATAGATAGATAGATAGATAGATACATAGACCAAAAAACAAGCATTACCCCCTTAACCCTTTCAAGATCCGATTACGCATTTCTTTTGTTTGTTCTGGCTATTATTAGACGATTATATTCAGCTTAGGAAGGGCGTATGGAAGGCCGAGGGTTAATTGAGATGGTCTTCACCCTTTAACCCCTTCTGTACCGGTGACGGATTATTGATTTGATTTCAGCTGAATTTAGACGATTTTATGAAGCTTAGGAAGGACATATGGTAGCTAAAAGTATTAATGGAGATAGTCTGTAGCCTTTTAACCCTTTCACGTTTTGATGACGCAGAGGTTGCCAGATTAGCAATAAGAAATAGAGTTCTCTCACTCTTATAATTACCTCTCCAAAATAGTTTCTAGCTAACTCAAGACAACTGCAGAGGTTGAAGTAACTAAACTAAAGGTTTCTAAATCCCTGATGGTAACAAGGCTTTAAAGTATACAATAGGCTCAACACAGCTAACTCAAAGACAACTGCAGAGGTTGAAGTAACTAAACTAAAGGTTTCTAAATACCCCTGATGGTACACAAAGGCTTTAAAGTATCCCCAATAGGCTCAACACAGCTAACTCAAAGACAACTGCAGAGGTTGAAGTAACTAAACATTTCTAAATACCCCTGATGGTAACAAAGGCTTTAAAGTATCCCTAATAGGCTCAACACAGCTAACTCAAAGACAACTGCAGAGGTTGAAGTAACTAAACTAAGGTTTCTAAATACCCCTGATGGTAACAAAGGCTTTAAAGTATCCCTAATAGGCTCAACACAGCTAACTCAAAGACAACTGCAGAGGTTGAAGTAACTAAACTAAAGGTTTCTAAATACCCTGATGGTAACAAAGGCTTTAAAGTATCCCTAATAGGCTCAACACAGCTAACTCAAAGACAACTGCAGAGGTTGAAGTAACTAAACTAAAGGTTTCTAAATACCCCTGATGGTAACAAAGGCTTTAAAGTATCCCTAATAGGCTCAACACAGCTAACTCAAAGACAACTGCAGAGGTTGAAGTAACTAAACTAAAGGTTTCTAAATACCCCTGATGGTAACAAAGGCTTTAAAGTATCCCCAATAGGCTCAACACAGCTAACTCAAAGACAACTGCAGAGGTTGAAGTAACTAAACTAAAGGTTTCTAAATACCCCTGATGGTAACAAAGGCTTTAAAGTATCCCCAATAGGCTCAACACAGCTAACTCAAAGACAACTGCAGAGGTTGAAGTAACTAAACTAAAGGTTTCTAAATACCCCTGATGGTAACAAAGGCTTTAAAGTATCCCCAATAGGCTCAACACAGCTAACTCAAAGACAACTGCAGAGGTTGAAGTAACTAAACTAAAGGTTTCTAAATACCCCTGATGGTAACAAAGGCTTTAAAGTATCCCCAATAGGCTCAACACAGCTAACTCAAAGACAACTGCAGAGGTTGAAGTAACTAAACTAAAGGTTTCTAAATACCCCTGATGGTAACAAAGGCTTTAAAGTATCCCCAATAGGCTCAACACAGCTAACTCAAAGACAACTGCAGAGGTTGAAGTAACTAAACTAAAGGTTTCTAAATACCCCTGATGGTAACAAAGGCTTTAAAGTATCCCCAATAGGCTCAACACAGCTAACTCAAAGACAACTGCAGAGGTTGAAGTAACTAAACTAAAGGTTTCTAAATACCCCTGATGGTAACAAAGGCTTTAAAGTATCCCCAATAGGCTCAACACAGCTAACTCAAAGACAACTGCAGAGGTTGAAGTAACTAAACTAAAGGTTTTAAAATACCCCTGATGGTAACAAAGGCTTTAAAGTATCCCCAATAGGCTCAACACAGCTAACTCAAAGACAACTGCAGAGGTTGAAGTAACTAAACTAAAGGTTATAAATACCCCTGATGGTAACAAAGGCTTTAAAGTATCCCCAATAGGCTCAACACAGCTAACTCAAAGACAACTGCAGAGGTTGAAGTAACTAAACTAAAGGTTTATAAATACCCCTGATGGTAACAAAGGCTTTAAAGTATCCCCAATAGGCTCAACACAGCTAACTCAAAGACAACTGCAGAGGTTGAAGTAACTAAACTAAAGGTTTCTAAATACCCCTGATGGTAACAAAGGCTTTAAAGTATCCCCAATAGGCTCAACACAGCTAACTCAAAGACAACTGCAGAGGTTGAAGTAACTAAACTAAAAGTTTCTAAATACCCCTGATGGTAACAAAGGCTTTAAAGTATCCCCAATAGGCTCAACACAGCTAACTCAAAGACAACTGCAGAGGTTGAAGTAACTAAACTAAAGGTTTCTAAATACCCCTGATGGTAACAAAGGCTTTAAAGTATCCCCAATAGGCTCAACACAGCTAACTCAAAGACAACTGCAGAGGTTGAAGTAACTAAACTAAAGGTTTCTAAATACCCCTGATGGTAACAAAGGCTTTAAAGTATCCCCAATAGGCTCAACACAGCTAACTCAAAGACAACTGCAGAGGTTGAAGTAACTAAACTAAAGGTTTCTAAATACCCCTGATGGTAACAAAGGCTTTAAAGTATCCCCAATAGGCTCAACACAGCTAACTCAAAGACAACTGCAGAGGTTGAAGTAACTAAACTAAAGGTTTCTAAATACCCCTGATGGTAACAAAGGCTTTAAAGTATCCCCAATAGGCTCAACACAGCTAACTCAAAGACAACTGCAGAGGTTGAAGTAACTAAACTAAAGGTTTCTAAATACCCCTGATGGTAACAAAGGCTTTAAAGTATCCCCAATAGGCTCAACACAGCTAACTCAAAGACAACTGCAGAGGTTGAAGTAACTAAACTAAAGGTTTCTAAATACCCCTGATGGTAACAAAGGCTTTAAAGTATCCCCAATAGGCTCAACACAGCTAACTCAAAGACAACTGCAGAGGTTGAAGTAACTAAACTAAAGGTTTCTAAATACCCCTGATGGTAACAAAGGCTTTAAAGTATCCCCAATAGGCTCAACACAGCTAACTCAAAGACAACTGCAGAGGTTGAAGTAACTAAACTAAAGGTTCTAAATACCCCTGATGGTAACAAAGGCTTTAAAGTATCCCCAATAGGCTCAACACAGCTAACTCAAAGACAACTGCAGAGGTTGGAAGTAACTAAACTAAAGGTTTCTAAATACCCCTGATGGTAACAAAGGCTTTAAAGTATCCCCAATAGGCTCAACACAGCTAACTCAAAGACAACTGCAGAGGTTGAAGTAACTAAACTAAAGGTTTCTAAATACCCCTGATGGTAACAAAGGCTTTAAAGTATCCCCAATAGGCTCAACACAGCTAACTCAAAGACAACTGCAGAGGTTGAAGTAACTAAACTAAAGGTTTCTAAATACCCCTGATGGTAACAAAGGCTTTAAAGTATCCCCAATAGGCTCAACACAGCTAACTCAAAGACAACTGCAGAGGTTGAAGTAACTAAACTAAAGGTTTCTAAATACCCCTGATGGTAACAAAGGCTTTAAAGTATCCCCAATAGGCTCAACACAGCTAACTCAAAGACAACTGCAGAGGTTGAAGTAACTAAACTAAAGGTTTCTAAATACCCCTGATGGTAACAAAGGCTTTAAAGTATCCCCAATAGGCTCAACACAGCTAACTCAAAGACAACTGCAGAGGTTGAAGTAACTAAAACTAAAGGTTTCTAAATACCCCTGATGGTAACAAAGGCTTTAAAGTATCCCCAATAGGCTCAACACAGCTAACTCAAAGACAACTGCAGAGGTTGAAGTAACTAAACTAAAGGTTTCTAAATACCCCTGATGGTAACAAAGGCTTTAAAGTATCCCCAATAGGCTCAACACAGCTAACTCAAAGACAACTGCAGAGGTTGAAGTAACTAAACTAAAGGTTTCTAAATACCCATGATGGTAACAAAGGCTTTAAAGTATCCCC
The DNA here is from genome assembly GCA_032716605.1 of Paralithodes platypus. Classification (NCBI taxonomy): domain Eukaryota; kingdom Metazoa; phylum Arthropoda; class Malacostraca; order Decapoda; family Lithodidae; genus Paralithodes; species Paralithodes platypus. The sequence continues at coordinate 23,885,202 of CM064565.1, read as the reverse complement.
AATAGGCTCAACACAGCTAACTCAAAGACAACTGCAGAGGTTGAAGTAACTAAACTAAAGGTTTCTAAATACCCCTGATGGTAACAAAGGCTTTAAAGTATCCCCAATAGGCTCAACACAGCTAACTCAAAGACAACTGCAGAGGTTGAAGTAACTAAACTAAAGGTTTCTAAATACCCCTGATGGTAACAAAGGCTTTAAAGTATCCCCAATAGGCTCAACACAGCTAACTCAAAGACAACTGCAGAGGTTGAAGTAACTAAACTAAAGGTTTCTAAATACCCTGATGGTAACAAAGGCTTTAAAGTATCCCCAATAGGCTCAACACAGCTAACTCAAAGACAACTGCAGAGGTTGAAGTAACTAAACTAAAGGTTTCTAAATACCCCTGATGGTAACAAAGGCTTTAAAGTATCCCCAATAGGCTCAACACAGCTAACTCAAAGACAACTGCAGAGGTTGAAGTAACTAAACTAAAGGTTTCTAAATACCCCTGATGGTAACAAAGGCTTTAAAGTATCCCCAATAGGCTCAACACAGCTAACTCAAAGACAACTGCAGAGGTTGAAGTAACTAAACTAAAGGTTTCTAAATACCCCTGATGGTAACAAAGGCTTTAAAGTATCCCCAATAGGCTCAACACAGCTAACTCAAAGACAACTGCAGAGGTTGAAGTAACTAACTAAAGGTTTCTAAATACCCCTGATGGTAACAAAGGCTTTAAAGTATCCCCAATAGGCTCAACACAGCTAACTCAAAGACAACTGCAGAGGTTGAAGTAACTAAACTAAAGGTTTCTAAATACCCCTGATGGTAACAAAGGCTTTAAAGTATCCCCAATAGGCTCAACACAGCTAACTCAAAGACAACTGCAGAGGTTGAAGTAACTAAACTAAAGATTTCTAAATACCCCTGATGGTAACAAAGGCTTTAAAGTATCCCCAATAGGCTCAACACAGCTAACTCAAAGACAACTGCAGAGGTTGAAGTAACTAAACTAAAGGTTTCTAAATACCCCTGATGGTAACAAAGGCTTTAAAGTATCCCCAATAGGCTCAACACAGCTAACTCAAAGACAACTGCAGAGGTTGAAGTAACTAAACTAAAGGTTTCTAAATACCCCTGATGGTAACAAAGGCTTTAAAGTATCCCCAATAGGCTCAACACAGCTAACTCAAAGACAACTGCAGAGGTTGAAGTAACTAAACTAAAGGTTTCTAAATACCCCTGATGGTAACAAAGGCTTTAAAGTATCCCCAATAGGCTCAACACAGCTAACTCAAAGACAACTGCAGAGGTTGAAGTAACTAAACTAAAGGTTTCTAAATACCCCTGATGGTAACAAAGGCTTTAAAGTATCCCCAATAGGCTCAACACAGCTAACTCAAAGACAACTGCAGAGGTTGAAGTAACTAAACTAAAGGTTTCTAAATACCCCTGACGGTAACAAAGGCTTTAAAGTATCCCTAATAGGCTCAACACAGCTAACTCAAAGACAACTGCAGAGGTTGAAGTAACTAAACTAAAGGTTTCTAAATACCCCTGATGGTAACAAAGGCTTTAAAGTATCCCCGGGGCAGAAAAACGACTCATCTCCCCTTAATTAAATATAACTATATAATTAAACTTCAAAATTATCTAAAAAACGAAGAAATTTCAGGTGAATATATATATAGGCCTACTGTATATATATATATATATATATATATATATATATATATATATATATATATATATATATATATATAATATTTCCATCCTTAATCTCTCTCTATCTCTCTCTCACTCACACACACACACCCATTGGCAATACAACAACAGCTTAAAGATCAATGGATAACAAAATGGAATAGTAATTTGTTAAGTAAGGTCATTTGTAGTAGCTAAAGAAATTATATACATTTGTCTTCTGTATGGAGGATTATCTTGTGAAATTGGATGAGGCAGAGATACTATAGTCTATTCGCTGTAAGTAGGCGAGAACTCATGACCTCTATCCTCTGTAACTCAAAAAGGGCTTGAGCAAATTGGCTGTAAATTTCGACATCTATTCCTTGACTGACTCTTCCCAAATGGTAGAAATATTAGCTCGATTATTCTAGTCGTTTTTGAGTTACAGAGGATAGAAGTCATGATGTCTCGCCTACTTACAGCGAATAGACTAGCTATAAGTAAACTGAGAGCAAGTAATAATAAATGACCAGTTATTACTGGTAGACACAGACATATTGATAGAGAGGACAGGGTATGTACTAAATGTAATGAAAATGTGGTGCGGGACGAATATCATTGGTTTATTTGTCAAAATGAGGATATTGTACAGTCGCGCTAACAAGTCATGTTTCAGCTGTCATTACGTTTGGCTTGCTCTGTGCTGTATTAATGTCTGTCAGATGTTGAATAGGGTGGGTAAGTGTAGCGCTAATAAGTCATGTCCCAGCTGTCATTATGTTTGGCTCGCTCTGTGTTGTATTAATGTCTGTCAGATGTTGAATAGGGTGGGTAAGTGTAGCGCTAATAAGTCAAGTCCCAGCTGTCATTATGTTTGGCTCGCTCTGTGCTGTATTAATGTCTGTCAGATGTTGAATAGGGTGGGTAAGTGTAGCGCTAATAAGTCATTGTCCCAGCTGTCATTATGTTTGGCTCGCTCTGTGCTGTTTTAATGTCTGTCAGATGTTAGATAGGGTGGGTAAGTGTAGCGCTAATAAATCATGTCCCAGCTGTCATTATGTTTGGCTTGCTCTGTGCTGTATTAATGTCTGTCAGATGTTGAATAGGGTGGGTAAGTGTAGCGCTAATATCATGTCTCAGCTGTCATTATGTTTGGCTCGCTCTGTGCTGTATTAATGTCTGTCAGATGTTGAATAGGGTGGGTATGTGTAGCGCTAATAAGTCATTGTCCCAGCTGTCATTATGTTTGGCTCGCTCTGTGCTGTATTAATGTCTGTCAGATGTTGAATAGGGTGGGTAAGTGTAGCGCTAATAAGTCATGTCTCAGCTGTCATTATGTTTGGCTCGCTCTGTGCTGTATTAATGTCTGTCAGATGTTAGATAGGGTGGATAAGTGTAGCGCTAATAAGTCATGTCTCAGCTGTCATTATGTTTGGCTCGCTCTGTGCTGTATTAATGTCTGTCAGATGTTGAATAGGGTGGGTAAGTGTAGCGCTAATAAGTCATGTCCCAGCTGTCATTATGTTTGGCTCGCTCTGTGCTGTATTAATGTCTGTCAGATGTTAGATAGGGTGGGTAAGTGTAGGAACATGTTTGTATATTTCACTCGATATGAAGAAATGAAGCTTAGATATTGCTGATACCAATTATGGATCAAAACATACTAGGTGCCGAGACATGACTTATTAGCGCGACTGTACAGTTAAGGAATATATATATTTCTCATTACTACAGGCATAACCCAACACAGTATAAATATATCTATCTATCTATCTATTGCCTGACGCCATGATCCCCGAAGGGGTGGCCACGAACGAACCGCCCCCATGCACCTCTGTCCCCAGTCAGTCGACGCCCCTCCCCCCAACCAGCACCGCCTTCGTTCATGTACTTCCTCACTCCATCCTTCCACCTCTCATTCGGTCTACCTCTATATATACTGTTAATGAATAATACTAACTTAAAATGTATGAAGAATCTGTAATTTGTCCTCAAAAGAACGTTTAATATGTACAGTATATAGATAAATATTTAGGACATTTAATATAGTTTGGTATGGTGATAGTGTATTTACGTGTACGCTAATTTAGTTACCAATAGCATATTGTACGGTCGCGCTAATAAGTAATGTCCCAGCTGTCATTACGTTTGGCTTGCTCTGGGCTGTATTAATGTCTGTCAGATGTTGAATAGGGTGGGTAAGTGTAGGAACATGTTTGTACTGTATATTTCACTCGATATGAAGAAATGAAACTTCGATATTGATGATACCAATTATGGATCAAAACATACATGGTGCCGAGACATGACTTATGAGCGCGACTGTACATGTGTAATATTCAAGGGGCTGTGCTCCATACTTTTTGTAAAAGTCTGAGCAAAATAAACTTAGGGGGAGGCAGACCGTTTTTCTGGACCACTTTCTCCCTAATGTTTAGCCCCACTAGTTTTGAGGTTATAAGACGTTCGGCCCATTAGTTTGGCGATTTCAACACCTTTCGCCCCATTTCGTTGTCAATTTTAAGACCTTCCGCGCCATTTAGGTGTCGATTATTTCCTGGCGAGCGATAGCGAGCCTGCAATTTTAAGAGGAACTGGCCGTGGGCCAGGAAATTTTTATACCGAAAAATTTACACATTTATCTTGAAGGGAGGTCTTTTTTTTTTTTTTTTTCTAAGCTTGATGGAGGTCTAGGGAGGAAACTAAACACAAATATGAATTATGTTCCCTCCACCAACCGACTTTACTCCTATACACAATTAATGTAATCAACAAATACATGTGGCAGTCCAGGGATTCGAACCTAGGATGCTCACACCGAAATTCAGTGCATTTATCCATTGCGCTACGAAGACCGTTAAAGAATGGTGGACAAGCCTACGATATATTATGCAGTTTCGAATCCTGCATATCAATCTAAGCATGTGAATTAATAGACCAAACAAGCGGTCTGCCTCACCTTAATTAAATTAAATTAAATTAAATTAAATTAAATTAAATTAAATTAAATTAAATTAAATTAAATTAAATTAAATTCACACACACACACACACACACACACACACACACACACACACACACACACACACACACACACACACACACACACACACACACACACACACACACACACACACACACACACACACTCTCTCTCTCATTAACATATTCAAGGCTCTCTATTACTGATTTGACGAGGCCATTAAGGGGAGATTTCCACTGGAGGGATTTTTTTCTTGACTCCTTTCTCCCTCATGTTTAGCCCCATTGTTTTTCTAATTTTAAGACGTTTGCCCCATTATTTTGACGATTTTAAGAACTTTCAACACATTTCTGTCAATTTTAAGAACTTTCGTGCCATTTAGGAGTCGATTTTATCCTGGCGAGCGATAGCGAGCCTGTAATTTAAGAAGAACCGGCTTTCAGCCGGGACATTTTTCTACCGAAAAATGTACAAATTTATCTTGAAAGGGGCTCAAGGGGGTGTAATCTTAAGCTTGATGGATATCTAGGGACCAAACTAAAAACCTCCCCTTAATCAAACCTAAGGGTATAAATGTCTGCCTTAAAGGTTATAATGAACGAGGTACGGTAGGTTAAGGGCAGGTGTGGACTTAAGGGCTAGTTAGGTCTAGTATAGGTAGGTTAAGAGCAGGTATTTAGTGTGTTTCCTAGACTTCCATCAAACTTGAAATTACACCCCCTTGACCCCCTTTCAAGATAAATTTGTACATTTTTCGGTAGAAAAATGTCCCGGCCGAAGGCCGTTTCCTCTTAAATTACAGGCTCGCTATCGCTCGCCAGGAAAAAATCGACACGTACATGACACGAAAGGTCTTAAAAGTGACATAAATGGGGCGAAAGTTCTTAAAATCGTCAAACTAATGGGGCGAACGTCTTAAAATATAAAACCCAATGGGGCTAAACATGAGGAAGAAAGGGGTAAATAAAAAAATCCCTCAAGTGGATATCTCCCCTTAATACAGATGTGGACTTAAGGGGGTCGCCGGCTTTGTTTTATCTTTCTCTCCTTTTCTCTCTTTCCCTGGCTTGTATCCATTCGGCCCCATTCAGCCAACTGTTTTAAGACGTTTATCCCCATCCAGGTGTCGATTTCTTCCTGGCGAGCGATAGCGAGCCATCATTATATGCAGAAATCCGGCTTCGCCGGAGAAATTTTTCTATCGAAAAACGTACAAATTTAGCTTGCTGTCAAAACCAAAATATATATATGCTGGCTCGCTACCACTCACCAGGACAATATTGACACCTGGATGGGCGTACACGTCTTAAAACAGTAGGCTAAATGGGGTCGAATGGATACAAGCCAAAGAGAGAAGTGAGAGAGAAAAAGAAAAAAAGCGATGTGGGCTCCGTTACTTAATGTCTATACAGGGAGCCCAGAAATACACTTCGGGATTAGGTTATGTTTTTCTCCATGTGAGTGAGGGAGACAAAAGGCACAACTGTCTGTAGCGAGTGCCTCCCCCAGAGTTAAAAGCGTGACAGGGCCAAACTCATGGGACGTTCGAGCCAAAATGCCTGGACACACGGAGTTTGAAGCAATTTAAGGCAGCTCAGACGGTATTGGGCAGCATAATTTACTGGTTCGGCTCAATGGTTTAAGGAAGGGGTTTAGTTTGCTCTCTAAACCTCTATCAAACCTCTATCAAACCTCTATCAAACCTCTATCAAACTTAAAAACACCCACAAGACCCCCCTTCGATATAAATTTGTACATTTTTCGGTAGAAAAATGTCCCAGCCGAAGGCCGATTCCTCTTCAAATACAGGCTCGCTATCGCTCGCCAGGAAAAAAAATCGACACCTACATGGCACAAAAGGTCTTAATATTGGCAAAGAAATGGGGAAATATGTCTGAACATCGCCACACAAATGGGGCGAATGTCTTGAAATCTCATAACTAATAGGGCTAAACATGAGGGAGGAGGACTCCAAAAACCATGAACTGCCTAGGAAATATAAGCATAAACTATTCTAAAAGAAACACTTGTGAGAAGTAAAGAGTTAATTGGCTCGTTTTTCTGGACCCCCTTCTCCCTCATGTTTAGCCCCATTAGTTTTTAGATTGTAAGATGTTTGCCCCCTTAGTTCGTCGATTTTGAGACCTTTCGACTCATTTCTTTGTCAATATTAAGCCCTTTCGTGCTATTTAAGTGTCGATAGTTTTCCTGGCGAACGATATTGAGCCTGTAATATTGGAAGAACCGTCCATTACAGTGGTGTGGGGGAGGACACTATATAAAAACGATAGTGAGCCTGTAATATTGGAAGAACCGTCCATTACAGTGGTGTGGGGGAGGACACTATATAAAAACGATAGTGAGCCTGTAATATTGGAAGAACCGTCCATTACAGTGGTGTGGGGGAGGACACTATATAAAAACGATAGTGAGCCTGTAATATTGGAAGAACGTCATTACATTGGGGGGAGGACACTATATAAAAACGATAGTGAGCCTGTAATTAAATGTAAAACTTGCAAACTAAACAAACAAAATTGGGACAAGGACAATATAAAGTCAAATTAAATTATCAAAATCGCTATGTGGAAACAACGCTTACTAAAATGAAAATTATTAAATAAAAGAACACAATCCACCACATAGGGTGTACATTACTACATGAGCAAGTTAATCTGTTTCCCAAGCAAACTAATCGCACATATAACAACGCACTATCGTCACGTTAAAGGAAGTAGTCAAGTTTGGGAAGTCCGGGACGTTCTGGCAAATTTTACTAAACTCTGCATGAATAAAGAAACTACATGTTAAATGTCAAAATATTATTTAAAATCAAATTTGCAACATGACAAGACATTAACAATAGTACAAAATACAAATATTGATAAGATATCTATACTATTACAAAATAATATATAAAATACAGTACAGCACTCACTAACGATAGTGCTATCGGGTAGGTACCTGTAAGCATAGCATGCCTCAAGTGACCCCTATCAATAACTACCCTACAAATAACCTACATTTATAGCACAAATAAACTAAGGAAATCGCAAAAGTAAGCAATTGATACTATCGACAATGAATACATATAATATAAAGACAAATAATTGCAAAATATGAAGTAACAACAGATTTAAACAAAGAGTACTCTTTTAACAAGAACAATAAATTTAAAAAATCATCAATATTAATATTAAGAATAATAATAATAGAAAAAGAAAAAGATAAACAATAAATACAGACAAAAAGTAAGCAGAAACTTCAAGTTAAAAATGCTTGATTAAAATTATTGATGTCAAATTTTAGAATACAGTCACAATAATTGACCCTAAAAAGATTAAATTTATGGAACAATTTACTTGCCTCAAAACCTCTGTCCACTAAGAGTCTGTATAGTAACCTAGCTCTAGCTCAAAAGTCATCTACTTTAGTGCAGATTTTACAAAATCTTATTAATTGGGAATAAAAACAATTATAAGTGATTTTACTATCGATATTACTACTAGGGAAAGGAAAGTTTATTACGTTAAAATTAAAATCATCAACTTTGTGATATACTTTAAGTATGCACTGTTCATTAACAATCTCTATATTTATATCAAGAACATTTTCAACTTTATAATTTACGTTACATTGTGTGAGGGGAATAGAATTAGGGTAAATAAGTTTAGCAACTTGATTAAAATTTAACAAATTGCAAACAAGAATATCATCAATATATCTACTATTATTACTTAACAGTTTAGCAAGTGCTAATTTTTCTGGAATTTTATTTTTCTTGCTACTGTCAACGAAGTCTTTTATATATTTAAATTCTAAAGCAAGCAAGAATAAGTCTGCAATTAAAGGGCTAGCATTTCCACCCATAGGAATTCCTAATATTTGTTTGAAAATGTACGGCCCGAATCTAACATAAGTATTGAAAAGGAGGAATTTAAGGGCATCTTTAAGTTTAGTTCTATCAAAATATACAGAACTAGTGGGAGTAGAGCTAAGTGATGCATTATTAAAATATGTATAAACATTTATGAAATAATTACCATTCCTAACGAACCTGTCAAAGTGCAAATCTATAATAAAGCAAAGCTCTGAATATACTAAATCTAAAGGCAAATTGGTATACAAAGTTGAAAAGTCGAAGCTATGTACCGAGGTAACTTTCGGCATGGTATTTATTTTATCAATAACTTCTAACGAATTGTCAACACTCCAATAATAGTTAATGCCAGTTCTTCTCATGATGGTATTACAATATCTTTTATGAGTACTTTTAATGTATTTTAAGCAATTTACGACTTGTTCTGATAGAGTTTTAGTGGTAGCAAATTTTGCTCCGGCAATAAAGCGATATTTATAAGGTCTTTTATGAAATTTAGGTAACATGTATAATTTTGCAATGCACTTGTTCTTATCAGAAAGTTTAATATCAAATATTATATTTTTCTTGGTATGTTCATCGATTAAGTTATCAATATTCAGATTATTTTGAATTTCATAAACAGAATTACCGCAAATATTTTTACGTAATATGTTACCCTTAATACCTAATTCTTTTTTCATATTTTCAAGATAAAATTTCTTACATGTGAAGCTATAATTATTGCTGGCTTTATCTACTGTAGTGATTACAAAATGTTTATGTAAATTTATTAAATCAGCTTTAAGCTTATTATAATTATAGTCTATAAAATCTGAAAGATTAAATTCATTTTTAAGCGAGAAAATTTTATTTCTAATTAACTTAATTAATAATTTAGACCATGCTTCTAGTTCTCTCGCATTGCAGCACGCAATTTTTAACAATTTATCTTTTAATTTATTGACTGAAAAAACAATAACTTTTAAAATTATGTCCCATGTTACTTTATTACTCCCTATTCTAAATTTAAACCCTTTACGACATAGCTCCGCTAATTTGTCGTTTACAAAATGTTTAACTAGTTCTACATCACCTGTTAATAGGTGACATATCGGACTATAAATGAACTTTGCTAGTGCATCACGTCTGCTAGCTGGCATATTGGAAGAACCGTCCATTACAGTGGTGTGGGGGAGGACACTATATCAAAACGATAGTGAGCCTGTAATATTGGAAGAACCGTCCATTACAGTGGTGTGGGGGAGGACAATATATAAAAACGATAGTGAGCCTGTAATATTGGAAGAACCGTCCATTACAGTGGTGTGAGGACACTATATAAAACGATAGTGAGCCTGTAATATTGGAAGAACCGTCCATTACAGTGGTGTGGGGGAGGACACTATATCAAAACGATAGTGAGCCTGTAATATTGGAAGAACCGTCCATTACAGTGGTGTGGGGGAGGACACTATATAAAAACGATAGGGAGCCTGTAATATTGGAAGAACCGTCCATTACAGTGGTGTGGGGGAGGACACTATATAAAAACGATAGTGAGCCTGTAATATTGGAAGAACCGTCCATTACAGTGGTGTGGGGGAGGACACTATATAAAAACGATAGTGAGCCTGTAATATTGGAAAGAACCGTCCATTACAGTGGTGTGGGGGAGGACACTATATAAAAACGATAGTGAGCCTGTAATATTGGAAGAACCGTCCATTACAGTGGTGTGGGGGAGGACACTATATAAAAACGATAGTGAGCCTGTAATATTGGAAGAACCGTCCATTACAGTGGTGTGGGGAGGACACTATATAAAAACGATAGTGAGCCTGAATATGGGAAGAACCGTCCATTACAGTGGTGTGGGGGAGGACACTATATAAAAACGATAGTGAGCCTGTAATATTGGAAGAACCGTCCATTACAGTGGTGTGGGGGAGGACACTATATAAAAACGATAGTGAGCCTGTAATATTGGAAGAACCGTCCATTACAGTGGTGTGGGGAGGACACTATATAAAAACGATAGTGAGCCTGTAATATTGGAAGAACCGTCCATTACAGTGGTGTGGGGGAGGACACTATATAAAAACGATAGTGAGCCTGTAATTAAAATGTAAAACTTGCAAACTAAACAAACAAAATTGGGACAAGGACAATATAAAGTCAAATTAAATTATCAAAATCGCTATGTGGAAACTACGCTTACTAAAATGAAAATTATTAAATAAAAGAACACAATCCACCACATAGGGTGTACATTACTACATGAGCAAGTTAATCTGTTTCCCAGCAAACTAATCGCACATATAACAACGCACTATCGTCACGTTAAAGGAAGTAGTCAAGTTTGGGAAGTCCGGGACGTTCTGGCAAATTTGACTAAACTCTGCATGAATAAAGAAACTACATGTTAAATGTCAAAATATTATTTAAAATCAAATTTGCAACATGACAAGACATTAACAATAGTACAAAATACAAATATTGATAAGATATCTATACTATTACAAAATAATATATAAAATACAGTACAGCACTCACTAACGATAGTGCTATCGGGTAGGTACCTGTAAGCATAGCATGCCTCAAGTGACCCCTATCAATAACTACCCTACAAATAACCTACATTTATAGCACAAATAAACTAAGGAAATCGCAAAAGCAAGCAATTGATACTATCGACAATGAATACATGTATATAAAGACAAATAATTGCAAAATATGAAGTAACAACAGATTTAAACAAAGAGTACTCTTTTAACAAGAACAATAAATTTAAAAATCATCAATATTAATATTAATAATATATAATAATAATAGAAAAAGATAAACAATAAATACAGACAAAAAGTAAGCAGAGGTTATACAAGAAACTTCAAGTTAAAAATGCTTGATTAAAATTATTGATGTCAAATTTTAGAATACAGTCACAATAATTGACCCTAAAAAGATTAAATTTATGGAACAATTTACTTGCCTCAAAACCTCTGTCCACTAAGAGTCTGTATAGTAACCTAGCTCTAGCCCAAAAGTCATCTACTTTAGTGCAGATTTTACAAAATCTTATTAATGGGAATAAAAACAATTATAAGTTATTTTACTATCGATATTACTACTAGGGAAAGGAAAGTTTATTACGTTAAAATTAAAATCATCAACTTTGTGATATACTTTAAGTATGCACTGTTCATTAACAATCTCTATATTTATATCATGAAATTTTCAACTTTATAATTTACGTTACATTGTGTGAGGGGAATAGAATTAGGGTAAATAAGTTTAGCAACTTGATTAAAATTTAACAAATTGCAAACAAGAATATCATCAATATATCTACTATTATTACTTAACAGTTTAGCAAGTGCTAATTTTTCTGGAATTTATTTTTCTTGCTACTGTCAACTAAGTCTTTTATATATTTAAATTCTAAAGCAAGCAAGAATAAGTCTGCAATTAAAGGGCTAGCATTTCCACCCATAGGAATTCCTAATATTTGTTTGAAAATGTACGGCCCGAATCTAACATAAGTATTGAAAAGGAGGAATTTAAGGTCATCTTTAAGTTTAGTTCTATCAAAATATACAGAACTAGTGGGAGTAGAGCTAAGTGATGCATTATTAAATATGTATAAACATTTATGAAATAATTACCATTCCTAACGAACCTGTCAAAGTGCAAATCTATAATAAAGCAAAGCTCTGAATATACTAAATCTAAAGGCAAATTGGTATACAAAGTTGAAAAGTCGAAGCTATGTACCGAGGTAACTTTCGGCATGGTATTTATTTTATCAATAACTTCTAACGAATTGTCAACACTCCAATAATAGTTAATGCCAGTTCTTCTCATGATGGTATTACAATATCTTTTATGAGTACTTTTAATGTATTTTAAGCAATTTACGACTTGTTTTGATAGAGTTTTAGTGGTAGCAAATTTTGCTCCGGCAATAAAGCGATATTTATAAGGTCTTTTATGAAATTTAGGTAACATGTATAATTTTGCAATGCACTTGTTCTTATCAGAAAGTTTAATATCAAATATTATATTTTTCTTGGTATGTTCATCGATTAAGTTATCAATATTCAGATTATTTTGAATTTCATAAACAGAATTACCGCAAATATTTTTACGTAATATGTTACCCTTAATACCTAATTCTTTTTTCATATTTTCAAGATAAAATTTCTTACATGTGAAGCTATAATTATTGCTGGCTTTATCTACTGTAGTGATTACAAAATGTTTATGTAAATTTATTAAATCAGCTTTAAGCTTATTATAATTATAGTCTATAAAATCTGAAAGATTAAATTAATTTTTAAGCGAGAAAATTTTTATTTCTAATTAACTTAATTAATAATTTAGACCATGCTTCTAGTTCTCTCGCATTGCAGCACGCAATTTTTAACAATTTATCTTTTAATTTATTGACTGAAAAAACAATATCTTTTAAAATTATGTCCCATGTTACTTTATTACTCCCTATTCTAAATTTAAACCCTTTACGACATAGCTCCGCTAATTTGTCGTTTGCAAAATGTTTAACTAGTTCTACATCACCTGTTAATAGGTGACATATCGGACTATAAATGAACTTTGCTAGTGCATCACGTCTGCTAGCTGGCATATTGGAAGAACCGTCCATTACAGTGGTGTGGGGGAGGACACTATATAAAAACGATAGTGAGCCTGTAATATTGGAAGAACCGCCCATTACAGTGGTGTGGGGGAGGACACTATATAAAAACGATAGTGAGCCTGTAATATTGGAAGAACCGTCCATTACAGTGGTGTGGGGGAGGACACTATATAAAAACGATAGTGAGCCTGTAATATTGGAAGAATCGTCCATTACAGTGGTGTGGGGGAGGACACTATATAAAAACGGGAGAGATTTAGAACTTTTGTTATAGATATTTTGAACTTAGAATAATCTTTGCAATAATATCTTGAAGTTTGGCATACCTATTTGCTCTCTCTCTCTCTCTCTATCTTTATCTCGCTCTCTCTCTCACACAAGCACACACACACACTTTCTCTCCCCATCTCTCTTCCTTTACACACCCACACACACACACACACTTATCCCTCTCTCTCTCTCTCTCTCTCACATACACACACACACGCACATATATATATATATATATATATATATATATACTATATATATATATATATATATATATATATATATATATATATATATATATATATATATATCTACACACACACAAGCACACACACACATTCTCTCTCCCTCTCTCTCTTCCTTTACACACGCACACATAGCCTACACACACACACTTATATATCTCTCTCTCTCGCTCTCTCTCTCCCCACACACACACACACACGTGAAAAGAGTTGAAATTAATATAGATATATGAAAAATATAGAGACAGTCAAACACCCACCCCAAGGCAATATAGAGAGGCGGATGGACTTCACCAGGCCACAGCCATCCGCCGTAATCGGTTTTCTGTTATAACTGTGGCAAACCGGTTATCTCTATAATACCTGGTGTAGAGGGTTTGCCCTTAAAGAAAAAGTAGTATAGTACTAATGAAATAGTCAAAATCAGGGGGTTGACAAATTCGGGAAGTCAATTTTGTAGTCAGAAGTAGAGTAGACAAAATCAGTTAGTTTAAATTGGGGAAGTCACATTTTGTTGTCGGATATCGAAGAAGAAATCCATTAACTACCGTACGTCAAAAAATACTGAAACATATTTAGCACACACAGGTGTACAGTCGCGCTAATAAGTCAGGTCCCAGCTGTCATTACGTTTGGCTTGCTCTGTGCTGTATTAATGTCTGTCAGATGTTGAATAAGGTGGGTAAGTGTAGGAACATGTTTGTATATTTCACTCGATATGACGAAATGAAGCTTAGATATTGCTCTGACCCATTATTGATCAAAACATACTTGGTGCCGAGACATGACTTATTAGCGCGACTGTACAGGTGTGTGTTATGTGACCAACTGCGCTACAAGTGTGTTTTAATTGCTATTTGCATTTTTTTAGGTCAACGTTAAACATGATTTATTTACTTTATTATTTGTATCTATCTATCTATCTATTGCCTGACGCCGTGATCCCCGAAGGGGTGGCCACGAACGAACCGCCCCCATGCACCTCTGTCCCCAGTCAGTCGACGCCCCTCCCCCCAACCAGCACCGCCTTCGTTCATGTACTTCCTCACTCCATCCTTCCACCTCATATTCGGTCTACCTCTCCCCCTCTGTCCCTCCACCTCGCTCTCGTACACCCTCTTAGTCATTCTCTCGCTTTCCATACGTTCCATATGGCCGAACCATCTCAAGTTGTTCCTTTTCACACTTTCACACTTATTATTTGTACCACTACTTTATTTACTTTATTATTTGTACCACTACTTTATTTACTTTATTATTTGTACCACTACTTTATTTACTTTATTATTTGTACCACTACTTTATTTACTTTATTATTTGTACCACTACTTTATTTACTTTATTATTTGTACCCACTACTTTATTTACTTTATTATTTGTACCACTACTTTATTTACTTTATTATTTGTACCACTACTTTATTTACTTTATTATTTGTACCCACTACTTTATTTTCAATCAAAACTGAAAGGGAGGTATTCGTTTTTTCTGGACGTCCTTCTCCCTCATGGTTAGCCCCAATAGTTTTGAGAATTTAAAGCGTTCGGACCATTAGTTTGGCGATTTTAAGACTTTTCGTCCCATTTCTTTGTCAATACTAAATGAATCAACGGTGCTGCAGTCTATAACGTCTTGAGGAAGCCCATTCCACAAGTTGACAACTCGATTGAAGAAGCAATTCTTAGACTCGTGTGAGTGTAAAGATTTACCAATAATTTTGCAACCGTTTCCCCGCGTGTAATTTGGTTGGTCGATAGTGAAGTACATGTTACAGTTCATATTGTCGATGCCTTTGATGAATTTGAACACTTGAATTAAGTTGCCTCTTATTCTGCGTTGGATTAAGGGGGGTCACCGTTTTGTTTTTATCTTTCTCCCCTTTTCTCTCTTTCCCTGGCTTGTATCCATTCGGCCCCAATTCAGCCTACTGTTTCTATAGAAAAATGTACAAATTTAGCTTGCTGCCAAAACAAATACCGGTATACTGTATATATATCCTGGCTCGCAACCGCTCGCCAGGAGAATATTGACACCTCGATGGGGGTAAACGTCTTAAAACATTAGGTTGAAAGGGTTCGAATGGAAACAAGCCAAAGAGAGAGGGAGAGAAAGAGAAAAAAGTGAGGTGGGCTCCCTTAACAGGGGAGGGTTTAATTATTGATCGATCTATTTATGTAATAATTAAAATTTTAGTGTCCTCCCCAGACCTCCATCAAGATTAAGAGGAGATGGTTCACTTTTGGGGCGATTTTTGCATGCATTCATTATTTGTCTAGTTTCCTCCCTAGACCTCCATCAAATTAAAAACAAAAAAAAACAAAACATCCATTAGATCCCCCTTCTAGATTAATTTGTACATTTTTCGGTAGAAAAATGTCCCGGCCGAACGCCGGTTCTTCCAACCTTACAGGCTCACTATCGATCGCCAGGGAAAAAATCAACACATAAATAGCACGAAAGGTCTAAATATTGACGAAGAAATGGGGCGAAAGGTCTAAAAATCGACTAACTAATGGGGCAAACATCTTAACATCTGAAACTAATGGGGCTAAACATGAGGGAGAAAGTGGTCCAGTAAACCGGCGCATGTCCCCTTAAACAAAAAATACCCAAGATCCCCTTTGAACTATAAACCACAATTTTAGTTTAAAAAAATACAAAAAACCGGTAATAATAATACGGTAATAATAATACGGTAATAATAATACGGTAATAATAATACGGTAATAATAATACGGTAATAATAATACGGTAATAATAATACGGTAATAATAATACGGTAATAATAATACGGTAATAATAATACGGTATATACATTACAAATTATAAATACAATAATGATACCAATAACAATAGATAAAATAATAATAAAACATAAAACATGATAAATAAAATTGCCTAATAATAATATATAGGCCTACAATACAAATTATAAATACAATAAATAAAATAATAATAACAGAACATAATAAATCAAATATTAATAGCAAAAATAATAATAAAGACGAAACAAATAAAGAACAATAAATGAAACAATTGGATTATATTTTCCCATGCTCCGAGGCTAAATCAATGATGTATCCTGCTGTCTTGGTCTATTACAGGTTATATGTGTATCTTGGTAAGGGAGGGGGGGGGGGGGGGAGAGAGAGAGAGAGAGAGAGAGAGAGTACAAAGGAGTACAAACGAAATCAAGCAACAACATATCTAGTGACCCCTCTAGGCTGCTTGTCCTCCAAAACACTGAGGATCAAGTGTCCAAACAGTGGTTTAGAGTGGGTAAGGGAACATTGGAAAGGGAACTACTGCCCTGGAACTGATGTCCGTGGCAGGATTAGGAAGTTAGTAGGGGACAGATGGGTTAGTAACTGAGGGGGGGATAAAATAAAGTTATTCATTTACAAACGCAGTCAGTCACGGGTTTGATGCGAGATATTTGTCTAAGCGGAGTTTAAATGAATCCACGGTGCTGCAGTCTATAACGTCTCGGGGAAGCCCATTCCACAAGTTGACAACTCGATTGAAGAAGAAATTCTTAGATTCGTGTGAGTTAAAAGATTTACCAATAATTTTGCAACCGTTTCCCCGCGTGTAATTAGATTGGTCGATAGTGAAGTACTTACTACAGTTCATATTGTCGATGCCTTTGATGATTTTGAACACTTGAATTAAGTCACCTCTTAATCTGCGCTGGGTTAAAGGAAATAGATTTAATTCTCTAAGATGCTCTTCGTATGGTTTGTTCTTTAGGCTAGGTATCATTTTGGTAACTCTACGTTGAACTCGTTCTAGCTTGTTTATATCTTTTTGGTAATAAGGGCACCAGGATTGAACGCAGTATTCCAGAAGAGGGCGGACTAAGGAATTGTAAAGGGTTAGGATAACTTCTTTGGATTTATGCTCAAATGACCTGCCTATAAAGCCAATTATTTTGTTTGCCTTCTTATATTTTGTATATTTTGTATATATACTTATGTATATTTTTAGACTTACCGGTATGCTTTCCCTCCTCCCTTTTTCTTTCTTTCCTTCCTTCCTTCCTTCCTTCCTTCCTTCCTTCCTTCATTCATTCGTTCGTCGTTCTATCCTCTCTACCTACCTAATATAAATAAATGCAAATGCAAATGGGTTTAGGAGTAACAATATCAAGTAACCTCAAACCTAGTCAACAATGCAAGGAGGTTAAGAAAGCAAAACAAATGTAATCCTCACTCTTTATAATTCCTTAGTTCGCTCACTCCTGGAATATTGCGTTTAGTCCTGGTGTCCTTACTATCAAAAGGATATAGACAAACTGGAACGTGTTCAATGCAGTCACTAAAATGATACCCAGTCTAAAGAACAAACCATATGAGGAATGTCTTCAAGAATTACATCGGTTTCCCCAAGAAAGCGCAGATTAAGAGGCAACCTAATTCAAGTCTTTAAGATCATCATCGGCATCGACAATATGAACTGTAGTAAATACTTTACGATTGACCGATCAAACTACACACGGGGAAACGGTTGCAAAATCATTGGTAAATCATTCAACTCGCACAAATCCAAGAATTTCTCCTTCAATGGAGTCGTCGACTTGTGGAATGGACTTCCACGAGATGTTATAGACTGGAACACCGTTGATTCCTTCAAAGTTCATCTTGACAAGCACCTTGCTCTGAATCCAAGGTTGACTGCATTTGTAAATCAATATAATATTTCCTTACTTGTGCTATGTCATTAATATTGTCCCCCCCCCCCCTGCCATGTTAATCCCCAGGGAGGTATTTCCTTTTCACATCTTTATCTCTCTGAAATACTGTTGGACCCTAGACACACCAGTATTTTGGAGGGCGAGTACTTGAGGGGTCGCACGACCTGTTGTTGCTAGTTTTCCTTTGTACTCCTTTGTACCTACTTTCATTCCTGCCTTCCTTCCTTCCTTCCTTCATTCTTTCGTTCCTTCCTTCCTTTCTACCTACATACGGAACATACCTGACTTCCTTTCTTCCTAAAAAAAATAAAAAATAAAAAAATAAAAAAATTAAATACTATTGGTACCGTACTAATTAAACCGTACCCCCTTAAGGGGAGGTCTCCACTTGAGATTTTTTTCTTGACCCCTTTCTCCCTCATGTTTAGCCCCATTGCTTTTGATATTATAAAACGTTTGCCCCATTAGTTTAGCGATTTTAAGAACTTTCACCCCATATTAAGACCTTTCGTGCAATTCAGGTGTCGATTTTATCCTGGCGAG
Organism: Paralithodes platypus; assembly: GCA_032716605.1. Classification (NCBI taxonomy): domain Eukaryota; kingdom Metazoa; phylum Arthropoda; class Malacostraca; order Decapoda; family Lithodidae; genus Paralithodes; species Paralithodes platypus. Next base: position 23,866,281 of record CM064565.1, on the reverse strand, counting down.
CGAAAGCGAGCCTGTAATTTAAGAGGAACCGGCACTTGGCCGGGACATTTTTCTACCGAAAAATGTACAAATTTATCTTGAAAGGGACTGAAGGGGGTGTAATTTTAAGCTTGATGGAGGTCTAGGGAACAAACTAAATACCTCCCCTTAATAAACTCCCAGAGCACCACTTCAATCACCTCCACAGAAGTTAGAAGAGGCCAATCCTAGGAAGGGCTGGTGAAAAGGGCCTAACTACTTAACATTCAAGGAGATATAGGCTCACTCACTCACTCACTCACTCACTCACTCTCTCTCTCACACACTTTTAAATAGTACATACGGTAATATAATTCTTAAGGTTTAAAGAGTCACTTATTCTCTCTCTCTCTCTCTCTCTCCACAACAACTCTATGGTACCAGCACATCCCACTTCAACAGTAAGAGCAGACTGTTTTTCTGGACTCCTTTCTGCCTAATGTTTAGCCCCACTAGTTTTGAGATTATAAGACGTTTGGCCCATTAGTTCGGCGTTTTTTACACCTTTCGCCCCATTTTGTTGTCAATTTTAAGATCTTTCGTGCCATTTAGGTGTCAATTATTTCCTGGCGAGCGATAGCGAGCCTGCAATTTTAAGAGGAACCGGCCTTTAGGCCAGGATTTTTTTTTACCGAAAATGTACAAATTTATCTTGAAGGGGGGTCTAGGGGGTGTTTTTCTAAGCTTGATGGAGGTCTAGGGAGGAAATTAAAAGAAATATATGAATAAATGAATTAATAGACCAAGCAAACGGCCTGCCTCCCCTTAAAACGGTGTCACACGAGCGCTTTTTCATGGTGGTGACATTTTGATTTGTTTTTACACTGGGATCGAAAACTATAGTCTATTCGCTGTAAGTAGGCGAGAACTCATCACCTCTATCCTCTGTAACTCAAAAAGGGGCTAGAGCAAATTGGCTGTAAATTTCCACATCTATTCCTTGACTGACTCTTCCCAAATGGTAGACATATGTGCTTGATTACTCTAGTCGTCTTTGAGTTACAGAGGTCATGATTTCTCGCCTACTTACAGCGAATAGACTATAGACTGAAGGTAGATCATGTTAGGTGGCTGAATTCTGATATACCGGTAACTGAGATATTAAAGCTGCCAGACTACAATTGCCGACTTGCGAGCTTCAGACTGTAAGGAAGTTGGAGTTTTTTACATTGATATTTAGCAGAATTACCAGCTAAAATGCGGTTGTAGTTCATATATATACAACTAAATTCAACATACATTATATCCATTAAACATCTACTTTTATTATTGCATTTCTGTTTAATACCGATGTTTACGGCACCAACTTCCTTATAGCCAGAAACTCGCAAGTGGTCAATTGCTCGTAAAAATTGACGGAAAAAGCGCTCGTGTGATACCGGTTTTACAAAGGACCAATCATCGGGTATTTTGAACACAAGTTAAAGCTTTTGTAGCCTTAACCTCTGCTATACCGGTGATGTACGGTCGCGCTAATAAGTCATGGCCCAGCTGTCATTACGTCTGGCTTGCTCTGTGCTGTATTAAGGGGAGATCTCCACTTGAGGGATTTTTTTCTTGACCCCTTTCTCCCTCATGTTTAGCCCCATTGCTTTTGATATTATAAAACGTTTGCCCCATTAGTTTAGCGATTTTAAGAACTTTCACACCATATTAAGACCTTTCGTGCAATTCAGGTGTCGATTTTATCCTGGCGAGCGATAGCGAGCCTGTAATTTAAGAGGAACCGGCCTTCGGCCGGGACATTTTTCTACCGAAAAATGTACAAATTTATCTTGAAAGGGACTCAAGGGGGTGTAATTTTAAGCTTGATGGAGGTTTAGGGAACAAACTAAATATCTCCCCTTAACCCGTACAGCCCCAGCGACGCGCCTGATGCGTCGGCGATGTATGTAACGCACAGCCCCAGAGACGCGCCTGGCGCGTCACCCTAATTGCGCCGACCATAACCTCAGGTGTAGCAACTCAAGAGGGCTCAGATTTGTATGGGAACTGTGTACGTATCCCACGCAACCGTGCCGATGGTTGAAAACTCTCAAAGTCCACGTGCGTGCGCGCGAGCGCGCAAAAACCTGTTTTTTTGGGATAATTGCCTTCAATTTTTTACTCTTATAAAATCCGTTTTCGGGGGCTCTGTAGGACCATTTTTTAAGCTTTTTGAGCGGTTTTTCGTGGTTTTTCCTTCATTCCTAACCCATTCGCTATTGTTTCTGGAATAAAACCATTTTTTGAAAACCGGCCGGGTTCTGGTGCGCAAACATTACAAAACTAGCCGGGGCTCCACGGGTTAATGTCTGTCAGATTTTGAATAGGGTGGGTAAGTGTAGGAACATGTTTGTATATTTCCCTGGATATGAAGAAGTGAAGCTTAGATATTGCTGATACTCATTATTGATCAAAACTTATTTGTACTTTTCATCATATTCTGGCAACTATTATTCGATTTTGTTCAGCTTAGGAAGGACGTATACCAATTAAAAGGCTTCAGACTATCTCGAATAATCCTTTTTGCTACCATACAAATCCCAATTTTGCTCCCAAGCTTCATACAATCGTCTAAATGTAGCTGAAATCCAATATATAAAAATATTAAAAAAAAATAAAAAATAAAATAAAATATATATATATATATATACCGGTATATATATATAAGACGTCGCCGGTACAGAAGGGGTTAAGGGGAGAATGGTTGCCTTAATGAATTATTTATTAATTTAGTTACTTTCGTTTTGTTTTGGTTTACTCCTCAGACCTCCATCAAGCTTATATATTTTGTCATTTATATATTTTGTCATTTATATATTTTGTCATTTATATATTTTGTCATTTATATATTTTGTCATTTATATATTTTGTCATTTATACATTTTGTCATTTATATATTTTTACTATTTATTTAGTTTCCTCGTTAGACCTCCCTCAAGCTTAAAAAAACACACTCAATGACCCCCTTCAAGATAAATTTGTAAATTTTTCGATAGAACAATTTCACCACCCGTAGGCCGGTTCCTCCTTAAATTACAGGCTCGCTATCGCTCGCCAGGAAAAATATTGACACCTAAATGACACGATATGGCTATATATTGCCCCCCAAAATGGGGTGAAAGGTCTTAAAATCGCCCAAATAAGAGAACGAATGTCCAACAAATCTGTAAACTAATGGGGATAAACATGAGGACGAAGGGGGACCAGAAAAAACAACAAGCCTCCCTTAAAAAAATACAAACTCTCTCTCACTCTCTCGTTAATAAACTCTAAGATACCGTAGCTAAACATCCCACTTCAATCAAAACTATTTGTCAACATCTCTCTCTCTCTCTCACACAAACACACATACAGTACACTCGCCCACACACTCACTCTCTCTCTCTCTCTCACACACACATACACAGTACTCTCCCACACACTCACTCTCTCTCTCTCTCCCACACACACACATACAGTACACTCTTCCACACACTCACTCTCTCTCTCTCTCTCCCACTCTCTCACACACACACATACAGTACACTCTCCCACACACTCACTCTCTCTCTCTCTCTCTCTCACACACACACACACACACATACAGTACACTCTCCCACACACATGTTGCGAATCAAAGTAAAACAAACCTGAAAGAATTCTATAGTTATATCAGAAAGAAAAAAGTAGTTACTTCAACTGTTGGACCGTTAGTCGATGAAAATAGAGAATACACCAAAGACGAAGTACAAATGAGTAATGCCCTCAATACCTTCTTTGCATCAGTTTTTACAACGGAAGACCTCAGTGATATCCCTACACCATCGCCAATTCAGATTGATAATTCAGATGTTCTAAGCAATATCACCGTTACAGAGAGAGAAGTATTGAATTGTTTAGATAAACTCAAGGTAAATAAAAAGGCTGGACCTGATACAATCTCACCTAGAGTTCTAAAGGAAGCTAAGGATGAGCTCTCCAAACCATTGACATTACTATTTATTAAATCCTTGCAGTCTGGAAATATGCCTGATCAGTGGAAGCTAGCCAACGTAACACCGATATTAAAAAAAGGCAGCAAATCCCTACCCAGTAACTATCGTCCAATTAGCTTAACCTCAGTTGTATGTAAAATGTTAGAAACACTCATAAGAGACAGACTCTTAAATCACTTAGAGGAAAATAACATACTTAAAGATACTCAACACGGCTTTCGTAAAAAACGTTCGTTTAATAAACCTCTTAGACTTCTTCCACGATATCCTCAACCTCTACGATGAGAGTAAAGCTGTAGATATTATATACCTTGATTTTCAAAAGGCCTTTGACAAAGTTCCCCACAAACGTTTACTGCTAAAACTAAAAGCGTATGGAATACAAGATGGTGTGTTGAAATGGATAGAAAATTGGCTCAGCGACAGAAAGCAAAGAGTAGTCATAAACGGTAAGGCACCTAAATGGACCAATGTAAGTAGCGGGGTACCCCAGGGATCGGTAATAGGACCAATTCTCTTTCTAATTTACATCAACGACATAGATGAGGGTCTCACCTGTACAATCTCAAAATTTGCTGACGATACAAAAATTGCAAATAGCGTACTCTCAAAAGAACAAGTTGACGATATGCAACACAATCTAGATAAATTGTCATGTTGGGCCCAAATTTGGCAAATGAGTTTCAATGCGGATAAATGTAAAGTACTACATATCGGATACCTAAATGAGAAAGCAAACTATTCGATGAATGGCACTCAGCTTAAGAATGTAAACAGAGAAACCGATCTGGGAGTAACAATATCGAGTAACCTAAAACCGAGTCAACAATGTTCAGAAGTTGTTAAGAAGGCAAACAAAATAATTGGCTTTATAGGCAGATCATTTGAGCATAAATCCAAAGACGTAATCCTAACCCTTTACAATTCCTTAGTCCGCCCTCTTCTTGAATACTGCGTTCAATCCTGGTGCCCTTATTACCAAAAAGATATAGACAAGCTAGAACGAGTTCAACGTAGAGTTACCAAAATTATACCTAGCCTAAAGAACAAACCATACGAGGAGCGTCTTAGAGAATTAAATTTATTTCCTTTAACCCAGCGCAGATTAAGAGGTGACTTAATTCAAGTGTTCAAAATCATCAAAGGCATCGACAATATGAACTGTAGTAAGTACTTCACTATCGACCAATCTAATTACACGCGGGGAAACGGTTACAAAATTATTGGTAAATCTTTTAACTCACACGAATATGAATTTCTTCTTCAATCGAGTTGTCAACTTGTGGAATGGGCTTCCCCGAGATGTCATAGACTGAAGCACCGTGGATTCATTTAAACTCCGCCTAGACAAATATCTCGCATCAAACCCGCGACTGACTGCGTTTGTAAATGAATAACTTTATTTTATCCTCCCCTCAGTTACTAACCCATCTGTCCCCTACTAACTTCCTAATCCTGCCACGGACATTAGTTCCAGGGCAGTAGTTCCCTTTCAAATGTTCCCTTACCCACTCTAAACCACTGTTTGGATACTTGATCCTCAGTGTTTTGGAGGACAAGCAGCCTAAAAGGGTCACTAGCCCTGTTGTTGCTTGATTTCCTTTGTACTCCTTTGTACACTCTCCCACTCTCCCCCCCCCCCCCTACACACACATATACTCTCCTACACCCACACCCACACACATACAATAGATTTATACCAACAGGTGTATCACAACGCTCATTAGCCTACAATAAAAGACGTACCGGTAACACTCAACACAAATACTAACCCAAAATACTTCACGATGAAATATGTCAAACCTACAGAGAGTGGACACCAATAAATACATAAATAAATTTATACCCGGGTACCGGTATATATAAAGTCAATATATAAATATATAAATATATATATAGTCAATATATAAATAAATAAATATATATATAGTCAATATATAAATAAATAAATAAAATTTTAAATATATATACTGTATATATATAAATATAGATAAATAAAAATAAATAATATATACAGGTATACAATTTTTATATATATATATATATATATATATATATATATATATATATATATATATATATATATATATATATATAAATAAATGTTTTCTTTGTGAGTGAAGGAGATAAAAAGCAAAGCTGTCTGCAACAAGTGTCCCCCCCAAAGTTGAAAGAGTAACAGAGCTAAATTCAAGGTATGTTTGAGTCATAATGCCTGGAAACAGAGTTTTAAGCAGTCTAAGTAATAGGATAAAGGAAAGATTGATTGAGGGAGAGAGTTGTTGTTGTTGTTGTTCCCTAAGCTGCCTGGCCGAACAGCCCTGAGTCCCTGAGGAAGGCCATGGCCACGATCGGGGTTTCCCACAGAGCTCTCATTGAGTGTAGATTGTGTTGTTGGCGTAAGTGGTTGTGTGAAATGCAGTCTTCTATGATGTGTTTAATGCTATGGGGTGCTGTGTTACATCCCGGGCAGGCGTCGACAACGGAGTCATCCAGTCTCTTCTGATAGCTCAGGAGAGCTGGATGGTGTCCGCACCTCAGCCTGGCCAGGTGGACTCTGTCTTCGCGAGGAAGGGAGGATTCGGAAGGATGGATTTCGGGAAGTCGTGCATGCAGCTGCGTGTTGTCTGTGAGTGAGTGGATGGATCGGTGAGAGATATGAGTATGGATGTGCTTCTGGAAGTTGGTTCGGGGTGGGCAAGGAGGGAGAGAGGACAATAATTGTGTGTGATACCGTGTGCTGGGTGTTGTTTTGATATTTCTTGGTGTCTGTGGGCGTGTTGCCATGTAGTTTAGTGGGTGGTCTTGGTTCGTGGAGGCTGCTGCCAGGAATTGAGTGCCTCTCATGTCCAGATGGTCTTTGACTTTGAGGATTTTGGTTTCTTGATGTAGGTGATCTGTGGGTGCAGTAGCTGTGCAGCCTGTATTGATCTTCAGGGCTTTGTTTTGAATAGTCTGTAAGGTCTTATGATGTGTTTCAGCTAGGTTAGAAGCCCAGGCTGGGCTTGCGTATTCCATCACTGATCTTATGTATTGTTTATATACTGTGGTGGTAGTTTCTTTGTTGTGTCCAAATTTTGTGTGAGCAAGTGACCTGAGGGCGTTAAGTCTGGGTGTCAGTTTCTTTTTAATGTTTGTGGTGTGCTGTTTGAATGTCATATGAGTATCATATGTTACTCTTAGGATTTTGGGTGTGTGTGTATGTGTTAGGGGTGTGTTGTTTATGGTGAGTTGAGGGATGTATTCGTGTTCTCCTGTCCAGCTTGTGAGGGTTGCGGTGGATTTGGCTGGGGCTAGATTAAGTCTGGTTGTAGTGCACCAGCCATGTAGTGTGTTGAGATAGGGTTGAAGGAGATCTATTGCTCTTTTTGGGTCATGGTGTGTGCATGTGAGTGTTATGTCATCTGCATAGGAGGCTAAGTTTATTTGGGGCGTATTGGGTGTAGTTATATCGTGCATGTACAGATTGAAGAGTGCGGGCGATAGGACGGATCCTTGTGGGACTCCGTTTGGAAAGTTTCTGATTTTAGATGACTGACCGGCAAAAGATACGTGTGCACATCTGCCTGCTAGGAAGTTGGCCAGCCACCTTTTTGTGTTGTTGTGCATGTTGTGTTGTAGATTTTGTTTGTTAGGTTGTGGCGGGGGATGGCATCGAAGGCTTTACTAATGTCGAGTGTGGCTAATAGTGATCTGTGTGGTGGTCTAGCTGAGTTGATGCCGTCAAAAGCTCTTTGTGTAAGGTCTGTGAGAAGAGTGTTTGTGGAGTGCAGTGGCCTAAAGCCATGTTGTGTTGGAGCTAGGGGTAGGTCAGGTGTAATTAGTTGTAATACTAGGCATTCCATGACTTTGGAGGGGGAGCAAAGGAGTGTGATGGGGCGGTGCGAGGAGGGTAGCGTGGGGTCTTTGTTGGGTTTGGGGAATGTGATGATGATACCATGCTTCCAAATGTCTGGTATTGTGTTATGTGAATAGCTGTAGTTTGATATGTTAGTGAGTGCTTGTATGCCTTGTGGTTCCAGGTGTCTGAGGTGTATGTTGCTTATGTTGTCTAGGCCACAGGCGGATGAATGCTTGAGATTGTTGATGATATGCTTTGTCTGGTGATTGGTGAAGGGTGTATAGTCAGGGTCTGTGGGGAATTGTCTCTTACGTCGGATGACACGTCGGTCGTCTTTGTGAGGTTTTAGGCGGCTGACATGTGAGAAGTGATTGATGAGAGTGTTTGCTTGTTGTTTACATGAAGGAGTAGAGTCTGTTGTTGTGATTGCAGCATGTGATTGTGTTGTGTTGCTGTTGGAAAGTGTGATGCTGTTTAGTGTTTTGTAGAGTTTTTTGGGGTTTGTTTTGTGATCAAGTGTTTGTAAGAAGTTATTCTAATTTAGTTTTTGTTGTTGTTGTTGTTGTTCCCTAAGCTGCCTGGCCGAACAGCCCCGAGTCCCTGAGGAAGGCCATGGCCACGATCGGGCTTTCCCACAGAGCTCTCATTGAGTGTAGGTTGTGTTGTTGGCGTAAGTGGTTGTGTGAAATGCAGTCTTCTATGATGTGTTTAATGGTATGGGGTGCTGTGTTACATCCCGGGCAGGCGTCGACAACGGAGTCATCCAGTCTCTTCTGATAGCTCAGGAGAGCTGGATGGTGTCCGCATCTCAGCCTGGCCAGGTGGACTCTGTCCTCGCGAGGGAGGGAGGATTCGGAAGGATGGATTTCGGGAGGTCGTGCATGCAGCTGCGTGTTGTCTGTGAGTGAGTGGATGGATTGGCAAGAGATATGAGTATGGATGTGCTTCTGGAAGTTGGTTCGGGGTGGGCAGGGAGGGAGAGAGGACAATAATTGTGTGTGATACCGTGTGCTGGGTGTTGTTTTGATATTTCTTGGTATCTGTGGGTGTGTTGCCATGTAGTTTAGTGGGTGGTCTTGGTTCGTGGAGGCTGCTGCCAGGAATTGAGTGCCTCTCATGTCCAGATGGTCTTTGACTTTGAGGATTTTGGTTTCTTGATGTAGATGATCTGTGGGTGTAGTAGCTGTGCAGCCTGTAATGATCTTCAGGGCTTTGTTTTGAATAGTCTGTAAGGTCTTATGATGTGTTTCAGCTAGGTTAGAAGCCCAGGCTGGGCTTGCGTATTCCATTACTGATCTTATGTATTGTTTATATACTGTGGTGGTAGTTTCTTTGTTGTGTCCAAATTTTGTGTGAGCAAGTGACCTGAGGGCGTTAAGTCTGGGTGTCAGTTTCTTTTTAATGTTTGTGGTGTGCTGTTTGAATGTCATATGAGTATCATATGTTACTCCTAGGATTTTGGGTGTGTGTGTATGTGTTAGGGGTGTGTTGTTTATGGTGAGTTGAGGGATGTATTCGTGTTCACCTGTCCAGCTTGTGAGCAGGGTTGCGGTGGATTTGGCTGGGGCTAGATTAAGTCTGTTTGTAGTGCACCAGCCATGTAGTGTGTTGAGATAGGGTTGAAGGAGATCTGTTGCTCTTCTTGGGTCATGGTGTGTGCATGTGAGTGTTATGTCATCTGCATAGGAGGCTAAGTTTATTTGGGGAGTATTGGGTGTAGTTATATCGTGCATGTACAGATTTAAGAGTGCGAGCGATAGGACGGATCCTTGTGGGACTCCGTTTGGAAAGTTTCTGATTTTAGATGACTGACCGGCAAAAGATACGTGTGCACATCTGCCTGCTAGGAAGTTGGCCAGCCACCTTTTTGTGTTGTTGTGCATGTTTGTGTTGTAGATTTTGTTTGTTAGGTTGTGGCGGGGGATGGCATCGAAGGCTTTACTAATGTCGAGTGTGGCTAATAGTGATCTGTGTGGTGGTCTAGCTGAGTTGATGCCGTCAAAAGCTCTTTGTGTAAGGTCTGTGAGAAGAGTGTTTGTGGAGTGCAGTGGCCTAAAGCCATGTTGTGTTGGAGCTAGGGGTAGTAAGGGTGTAATTAGTTGTAATACTAGGCGTTCCATGACTTTGGAGGGGGAGCAAAGGAGTGTGATGGGGCGGTGCGAGGAGGGTAGCGTGGGGTCTTTGTTGGGTTTGGGGAATGTGATGATGATACCATGCTTCCAAATGTCTGGTATTGTGTTGTGTGAATAGCTGTAGTTTGATATGTTAGTGAGTGTTTGTATGCCTTGTGGTCCCAGGTGTCTGAGGTGTATGTTGCTTATGTTGTCTAGGCCACAGGAGGGTGAGTGCTTGAGATTGTTGATGATATGCTTTGTCTGGTGATTGGTGAAGGGTGTATAGTCAGGGTCTGTGGGGAATTGTCTCTTACGTCGGATGACACGTCGGTCGTCTTTGTGAGGTTTTAGGTGGCTGACATGTGAGAAGTGATTGATGAGAGTGTTTGCTTGTTGTTTACATGAAGGAGTAGAGTCTGTTGTTGTGATTGCAGCATGTGATTGTGTTGTGTTGCTGTTGGAAAGTGTGATGCTGTTTAGTGTTTTGTAGAGTTTTTTGGAGTTTGTTTTGTGATCAAGTGTTTGTAGGAAGTTATTCCAATTTAGTTTTTGTTGTTCTTGTATTTTGTTGTTAGTTTGGGTGTTGAGTGCTTGAATTTGTTGTGTGATGTCTTGTGTGTGGGGTGCTGGGGAGTGTTTCAGTGTGTCGCGTTGTCTGATGAGGTTTTGAATTTCTGGTGTGAAGTTGGGGTTGTGTCTTTTTCTTGGAATGTGTTTCTTGTCAGCGTTTTGGATAGTTTTATTGAGTATGTGTACAGCATTGGTGATGTTAGTGATGAGTGTACTGCTTAGAGTTGTGAAGTGTTCTGTCTCATTTGTGAATGCTTCCCATTTAGCTCTTTTATAATTGGTGTATGTGTGTTTGTGGCTAGCTGGGGTGAGTCTGGTTTTGGTGGTGATAATGATCGGGAGGTGGTCAGAGCCTAAGGTTCTGACCACCCTTTAGGATGTTGTGGGGGCGAGTTCTGGGGAGCAAAAGGTGATGTCTGGAGATGATGGGTTATACGTGAGAGGGTTAAGAGGGAGGCCTAAAAAAAACATTTAAACAGCCCCAGTAGCACTAAACAATTTTTTTTCCCCTATTCCTCATATCACTCCTCCACATCCCCTCCTTCCTCCCTTTCACCTCCCCCTTCAATTATCACCTATTTTCCCTGTTATTCCCTAATTCGTTGGTATATTTTTGTGCTAACATTAGCAAACTGTGTGGAGGATGTGCTTACGTGCCTAGCGGGTGTGTTACATGACCGAGTGTGTGTATGAGTAGGCTCAGTGTGGCTTGAGGCCTCGTGGAGGGAAAGGTTGCCTCAATTTTCTCCATAATTCATGAATGGGCTGGTCCATCTATATTCACGATTTTGACCAGAAAAATTATATTTTCACTTGTTTTATTGTTGTTACAGGTTACTATCTTCATAGTGAAGGTAAAATAGGCTCATATGAATAAGTAATAACGATATTTATCGTAAAATGACGATTATAGGCCTGAATGGAGCCAATATGCTCGCCCATGGGGAGCTAGTTCAATACCCCCCCTCGCCGTTTTCGGGTTAAGAGGTTGGGGCCGGACGGGACGTTAATTTGTGTATGTGTGAACCGAGCTTATCACGACCGTTACGTTCACTTCTCATTACACTGCTTTTTGGTTGAAGAGGGGGGGGCGGGGGGAGGACAATTGAATGAGAGGTAGTGATTTAGGCGTTTTTCAATCCAGGGATTTATATATATATACTGTACCGGTATATAATTATTTTCTGACATCTATTTTTGTTTTTCTCGATCTAGGGATATAGGGAAGGATGTAGTATCCAGGCATATCGGCCACTTTTTTACATTACTCGAATGTTTCAGTCAGTCTATTTTACTTGCTTTTCTTCTGTTATTTGGCCCCTGCTGGCAATATATATGAAGATGACAATAAGTCATGGGGGGGGGGGGAGGTGAGGGGGGGCTTTGCCCCCCTCAACCTGTTATTGTATCCCATGGCAGTCAAAATAAACGGGAACGTGATCGCGAGCGTACAAATAGTGTAAACAAATCAGGTAATACACCCAAATACTACAACCTTACCTAATGGTTTTCCGACAGTCTCCGCATACATATCAACGAAGTGCATGAAATTTTATTCTTATAGGCCATGATAAAGTATCCACCGCTTTGGACCTTGTGTTAAACTAAATACAACACTGATATAGTATTAGTAGCAACCTTCCCACATGTTTAAAAATAAGATGGTCCGTACTATCCCCTGTTCCAAATAGGAATATGCCAGAGATCGTCAACCATAACCTCTGTAACTCAGAAAAGGCTGGAGCTAATGGGCTGTAAATTGCCACACCTGTTCCCTGCCAGACCCTTCTCAAATAGTAGAAATATTAGCTGGATCCAGGATTACTAACCTCTGTAACTCAAAAAAGACAGGAGCAAATGGGCTGTAAATTGTCACACCTATTCCCTAGTTGATCCTTCTCAAATACTGGAAATATTAACTGGACTACTCTAGTTGTTTGTGAGTTATAGAGGTTAATGTTCAAGAGTTTTGGCCTATTTACTTGGAACAGGGTATAGTAGGAAAGACTATGATCTCTTACCTGAGGTGTACTGGTAGGTAGAGACGGATGGGCAGTCTCCTCATATCTGATAGGGTCCTTGGTGGCCTAGTTAGTTAGAGAGGTGTGCTATAGCTCGGTGCTGAAGGTACGCAAGGGTTCGAGTCTACCCGAGACCAGTAAAGTTTGTGAGGTTGGTTATTCACATGTAAACGCTTACACAAAATATATACTGTATTAAAAAAAAAAAAAAAAAAAAAAAAAAAAAAATATATATATATATATATATATATATATATATATATAAATATATAATAAAAAAACCCAGTTTAACACCGGGTCGAGACCATTGATATATTTAGGCAAATATATGGTAAATTTCTATAATTGCACCTATACGAGCTAAAAAATACATTATTGTATTTAACAGGAAGGTACGACGAGGTAAGTGATGTGGTATAGGTGGCAATATGCGGAAATGGATTATAAGGGCATAACCGCCCCCTCTGACAAAAGTCTATCAATCTAGATGTGACACGGATTTTACATTGTTTCAGAGAGACATTAGCCTAACCTAATATAATCTAACCTAACCTAACGTAAGGGGGGGTGGGGGGGCTTATAATCCATTTCCGCATATTGCCACCGATACCACATCACTTACCTCATCGTACCTTCCTGTTAAATACAATAATAATTTGTTTAGCTCGTATAGGTGCAATTATAGACCTATACCAAATATATTAGTTATGTCAGGTACTTCATTGCCAAATATGTCCAAACCGTCGGCAATTCATTATAATATACGCCCTAAATAACTAACACAAAATCTAAGGATGTAGTATCCGGGCTACGGAAGTACCTAAACCATACCACTGTCACCACTACTGTCTTCTGTTTCACCTCCTGATCTATGTTGCCAGTAGGGGGTAAATATCGATTATACTCCATAATGAAGACGTTTGCAAACAGCGAGGACGGGTAAAATCCTGTGTAGCGGGTGGACCTGTAGGCTACACATACTGTACATCTCAATAATTTGGTAATGTTACAATATTTTTGGCAAGAATGTAGTTACCGGGTGTACCGCCCACCTTGTTTACACTATGCGGATGCCTTTGGATATAAAAATACATTAGCCTAACTAAACAACCTAACCTAACCTAGTATTCATGCAGTAATGACAGGGGGCAAATAGCAGAAAATATAGCGTCGAAATAGACGGGAACGTAATTGCGAGCCCACATGACAACCGTACACCCGGAAACTACATCCTTCCCGATATGGTTCAATGCTTCTTAGTAAATAGGCATCTGAAAAACAGTTCTACCCGAGGACGTCCGATGGGCTGCAGTGACTAGGGCCGGAAGCACTATGGGCCGGAGTGACTTGTTTCCGTCCGAGGGAACTCTGAGAAGTGTAAGGATTCCATAGACCTGCATTATCCCTAATAAATTATTAATAATAAGGCGGCGAGCCTTTTCTGAATAATTATCTAGCCGGAAACTCGCAAGTGGTCAATAATTACCGTCAATTGACCACTTGTCAGTTTCAGGCTATAAGGAAGTTGGAGCTGTAGACATCGATAGTAAATAGTAATGCAATAATAATGTAGGTTTCTGATGGTTAAAGAGTATGTTGAATTGGGTTTTATGTTTATATAAATGTACTACAACCGTATTTTAGCTGGTAATTCTGCTAAATATCGATGTTTACGGCTCCAACTTCCTTATAGCCTGAAACTCGCAAGTGGTCAATTGTAGAGGACGTTGAGGGACCCGCAGAGGGCCGCTATCGGGCGACATGATATGCAGGGGTTGTGCATTAGGACTAGTGGTTGGGGACAGGGAAATAATTATTGGTAATCCTAGTTCTAAATGAATCAAGAGTGGGGCTGTTAACTATAAAAAATGGGAGGTGATTCCACTCTTGGATGCCGCGGGGAAAAATTGATTATCTAAATATGTCCGTGCTTGCCTGATAGGTGTGGTATTTTAGGTTGTGGCTGCGTCTCGTAAATCGTATACTTGTAGGGTATACATTCAATATGCTCACATTCAACCTGTCCCAAAGAAGGGTGACCGCTCTCAACCCTCCACCTATCGTCCAATTGCTCTCATCTCTTGTCTTTCTAAAGTTTTTGAAACTATTCTTGCTTCCAAATTTCTTAAGCATTTCTCTTCTCATAATCTGCTCTCAGATCGCCAGTATGGCTTCCTTAAGGGTCGCTCTACTGGTGATCTTCTTTCATATCTTACTAACTCTTGGTCATCCTCCTTTCGGGACTTCGGTGAGACTTTTTCTATTGCACTAGACATATCGAAAGCCTTCGATAGAGTCTGGTATAAATCTTTAATTTCTAAACTACCCTCCTTCGGTTTCTATCCCTCCATCTGTGCCTTTGTCTCTAATTTCCTTTCCGGCCGTTCCATAGCTGCGGTTGTGGACGGCCATTGTTCACTTCCTCACCCTATAAACTCCGGTGTTCCTCAGGGCTCTGTCCTATCTCCTATTCTCTTTCTAATTTTTATAAATGATCTCCTTAACTGTACCTTAATTCCCATCCATTCATACACAGACGACTCAACCTTACACTACTCTATTAGTTTTTCAGAACGCCCCAGCCAGCAATTCCTCAACGACAAACGTAATGAAGCCATACAACTCTTAAATTCTGATCTAAATACTATTTCCAATTGGGGCAGAGAAAACCTTGTTAACTTTAATGCTTCCAAAACCCAATTTCTCCATCTATCTACCAGTCAGGATCTCCCAGCGGACTATCCCTTATTCTTCAACAATACAAAAATCAACCCTTCATCTTCTCTCAATATTCTTGGTGTCTCTTTTTCTTCTGCTCTCATTTGGAAGGACCATATTACCAGTCTTGCTAAGGCTGGGTGTGCTCAACCGCCTTAGGGGGTTCTTTTCCCCTGCACAGCTTCTTGCTCTGTACAGGGGCACAGTGCGCCCTTGTATTGAGTATTGTTCACATGTGTGGGGAGGTTCCTCTCACACCGCTCTCCTAGACAAAGTTGAAAGGAAGGCCTTTCGTATCATTAACTCCCGTCCACTCACCAACTCTCTGCAGTCTCTCTCTCTCTGCCGCAATGTTGCATCTCTCTCGCTATTCTATCGCTACTATAATAATCAGTGTTCCTCAGAGCTATCCCAGTGCAATGTACATACCACCTCCTTTACGTAGGGCACGTGGTACCCGTCTTGCAACTCAATCCCACCCCTACTCTGTGCAACTCTCCAACCCAAGAGTGAAACGTTACTCTCAAACTTTCTTCTACTCAACAGTTGAGCTCTGGAACTCTCTCCCAGAATCAGTCTTTCCCTCTTCCTATGACTTAAATTGCTTCAAACTCCGTGTGTCCAGGCATTTTGGCTCGAACGTCCCTTGATTTTGGCCCTGTCACTCTTTCAACTATGGGGGAGGCACTCGCTATAGGCAGTAATGCCTTTTGCCTCCCTCAATCACATAGAAAAAAAAACAAAAAAAACATATATATCTTTGTCTATGTCTACTAATGTGTTAGACAGTGTTAGACTGTTAGTGATTGTATATAACATCTGTTGTCTGTGCATTTGTCTTCGTGTTGCAAGTGGGTCTAGTCTAATGTCTTGTTTGAGCAAAGTGACAGATGCAGTGTGTCTGTAATCACGTTTGATCCATCTTGCAGCTTTGTTTTGTATGGCCACTAGTTTATTTGGTAGCATTCAAGGAGACTACAGCAGGACTTACCTCTGACCGGGTATAGGCTATCCTAGTGTTTACTATACCCCTTTGAAAGGACATTAGCCTAACCTAACAACCTTACCTAACCTATCCTAGTATTATGGGTGGCTCTAACCCCGCTGTTTGACATCTTTGACTTAGATTGTTGGTGTATTTGTATGTGAAGGGGATATTTTTTCAATTTGTCGATAACGAAAATCCTCCATGCGGACTATATAGAGAAAAATATGGCGAATCTATTGGTGCCTATTTTCCATAATAAATTGTTTCTCATAACGCTGCAGTAGTTTCGTTTAAAATTACCGTTTATTTATTTTGTTGTGCGTGTGTGGATCCCAAACTGTGTCGCCGAACAAGTGTTTTAAATGCTATAATTTTTATGTTTGCGTTACACTTTGTGAGATTCCTGCGCAGGAAGCCCCGGACCCAGATTCACTAACGGTCGTACGATCCGAAAACTCCCTTACCGTTTCCTTACGTCTCAACGCTGGTATTCACGAAGCGTCGTAGCGGCCATCTTTGATCGTAGGAAGCTCCTAAAATCCCCTTTCGCAAAGGGTGGTCCAGACCACCCTTACATGAATTTGACCCGGATATAGGTACACAAATATCGATAACACAACCCACGACCATAACAAATTCGTCTGCAGTATAGCTCTTTATGACACACTAAGTCATTATTGAGGCAATAATAGCGCAATATGATTGTTAACTTGTGTTTACAACACCATTAAGGCATTTAATACAAAGTATGAATATATTTGTATCCTTAATGTCTTATGACAGGCCAAATAAAGCTATGAATAGCCTACATATGCCAGCCTAGACCTAGTCAAGGTTAATTGATGCACAAATTCATGTGTTGCGACAACACGTAGCCTACCATTAGTAGATTTTAACCCTCATTTATTGCGGAAATGTTTTATTCCAACTCCCCACCACCTCCGAGTTAGATTAGGGTAGCCTATTCCTCAACAAATTTGAAAGTATCACAGGAACAAAATGATGAAAAGAAATACCCTAGGCCTAGCCTAAAAAATGAATAAATAATAAACGCTGTGTGAATAATTTTGTTTAGCCTAGCCTAGGCTATAACCTAGGTTTATTTTAAAAAAGTTAGGGCTATTTAGGCTAGACAAGTTAGGCCTATGTATGGTCTTTTGGTTAGGCTAGCAATGCCTAGCTGGGTTAGATTAGGGTAGCCTATTTCCTCAACAAATTTGAAAGTATCACAGGAAAAAAATTATGAAAAGAATTACCGGTACCCTAGGCATAGTCTAAACAAAAAATAATAGGCTAGCCTATATGGTGTTGTGAATATTTTTGTTTAGCCTAGCCTAGGATATAACCTAAGTTTATTTTGAAAAAGTTAGGGCTATTTAGGCTAGAAAAGTTAGGCCTACGTATGGGATTTTGGTTAGGCTAGCAATGCCTAGCTTGGTGTAGCCTAAGCATGGTAAAGAGGAAGCCTAGCAGGTTAAGATGGTGTTTGCAGGCATACCGTCCTCATTGTTAACTAGCTATTATTAGTCCCATGCTGATAATATATTTGATGATGGCAATAATTCATCGGAGGTGAGGGGGACAAAGCCCCCCTCAACCTATCATGATTTCCCATGGCCAACTGTTGGATAATAGATTGAGGAGGCCTATGCTAGGCCTATTTTGAAAAGGTAGATAGGCCTTGAGGTGTTGTGAATACAAAAAAATTATCCTTGGCCTATTTTGAAAAATTAGGCCTAGGCTAAGTCTGGCATTTTGGCTTGGCTAGAACTGCCTGTGTAGGCAGACATAGTAAAGTCTGGCAGTTTGGTTTGGCTCGCCCTGTCTAGGTGTAGACATGGTAAAGTAGAACAATATACTGTGGTTAAGGTATAAATAATACACTCCCAACTAGCCTAACATATGATTATCAATGATCAATCCGTCGAAAATCCTTTAACTTGGGCCACTAACAGGTTTCCCTGTAGCCTAGCTAGGCTAATTTCTTATCATCAATTCACAAGATATTCTATTCTTCTTCCTGCTGGCTGTGGTGGATCGAATTAGCCATGCTAAACAATGACACTCATAAATTAAAGTATATTAGGTTCTTCTTGGCGCTTCAGTCATGTGGGTGACATATTGTTTATTTACAAAGGCCAAGCGCCTGATTGGTCAAGAGAAGCCTTGGTGAAAATAACCGAAAGGGAGCCGTAAGGGAACTCAACGATGCGTTCGTGAATACACCTTCCGCACTCCCTTAGGAACGATCGTAGGTTGCTGTACGACATCGCACGCTACGACCGTTAGTGAATCTGGGTCCAGGGCCTTATTATCCTTTGCTCTGATGCTGCTAACGTGAGTGGCCCACCTCATGTCTGCTGAGATGTGGATCCCCAAATATTTGTGAGTCTTTTCATCCTTTTCTACTGCAGTCCCCCCGATTTTATTCCTTTCGTCTTTACCTTCTGTTCTTCACAAATACTCTTACATAACTTGCACTATCCCTTATACCGTGGTAACAATGAATAAATAGTAATAATGTAATAGTAATAATGTTGTAGCCATGAATAATGTACGTTCCTAAGTCAATAACCGAATAATGCACCCATTCGATGCAGCACACTTCAACACGACCGACCCCTACACTGACAAAAGGGTAACTGAAGGTTATTGTTTAGTGTTTACTCTTTTTATCCTATCTTGGCGTCGGAACCTCCATGTTCCTTAACATTTAGTAATCTTTAATCTACGATAATTTAATCCAACACGTACAATTAGCCTCGTTTGTTGAATAATTAGATGCAATAATTACCAAAAGGTTTGCAGTAGTGTTTGTTAT
Organism: Paralithodes platypus; assembly: GCA_032716605.1. Taxonomy (NCBI): domain Eukaryota; kingdom Metazoa; phylum Arthropoda; class Malacostraca; order Decapoda; family Lithodidae; genus Paralithodes; species Paralithodes platypus. The sequence goes on along the minus strand of CM064565.1, from coordinate 23,847,231 downwards.
GAGTTATTGAAGGATATACGTAAAGTGAGATACTGAGGCAGGAAGTCCGTTTTCTATGACCCTTTCTGTACTGGCGACGTCTTTTTAATTTGACTGTAGCTATATTTAAACGGTTTTGTGCAGTTTAAAGAGGATCTGTGGTATTTAAAAAAGGGTTAAGCGATATAGTTCGATGCCTGTTAATGGCTGGAGGCCCTTTTTGAGATGAATAAAATCGTCTAATAGTAGCCAGAGCAAAGTTAAAAGGACGGGACCGGTACAGAAGGGGTTAAGAGAATTACAAATGCTTTTATCTCGATCTTTGTTTATTTTTCCTTTTCGTTCTATCCATCTAATTATCTATCTATCCATCTATCTATATATCTATGTATCTATCTATCTATCAGTGTCTGTGTATATACTTGTATTGATAATCTTCAAGGACACTACATCCGCCTTATTAGAAACAATTTATTAGGGAAAATAGGCACCAATAGATTCGCCATATTTTTCTCCATATAGTCCGCATGGAGGATTTTCGTTATCAACACATTGAAAAATACCCACTTCACAGACAAATACACCAAAAATCTAAGGCAAAGCGGGGGTGTGGGGGCGGCAGCCCTCACCTATAATACTAGGATAGGTTAGGGTAATGTCCTTTCAAAGGGGTATAGGCTAGTAAACACTAGGATAGCCTATACCCGGTCAGAGGTAGAAGAAGAAGAGTCCTGCAGTAGTCTCCTTGAATGGTACCCTTTTATTATACTATCAACGACAAAAAGTGCATTCCCTCAACCAGCCAATGAGTGAATCCGAAACACCTGATGTAAGTTTGTGTGTGTGTGTGTGTCTGTGAGAGAGAGAGAGAGAGAGTGTGTGTGTGTGTGTAATCCGTATATTGATATGTGTATGTGTGTGTGTGTGTATGTATGTGTGTAATCCGTGTGTGTATGTGTAATGTGTGTATTGATATGTGTATGTATGTGTATGTACTTGAGGGTCGACAACGAAGCCTCTGAAACAAGTGAACCATTTACACCCAATAAATGGTTCGTTGTCTCGACCCCAGGTGATTCAGATTCACTTAGGTTGGAGGATCGAACTTTTGTCGTTTAGGGAGCCCACCTCGATTTTTTCTCTCTCCCTATCTCTCTGGGTTGTATCCATTCGGCCCCATTCAGCCTACTGTTTTAAGACGTTTATCCCCATCCAGGTGTCGATTTATTCTGCATAATATTAAAAACATGTTTTTGACAGCAGGCTAAATTTGTACATTTTTCGATAGCCGGACCTTTTCATACAATGCTGGCTCGCTATCGCTAGTCAGGAATAAATCGACACCTGGATGGGGATGTTTTTCTAAGCTTGATGGAGGTCTAGGGAGGAAAAAAAAAAATATATATGAATAAATTAATTAATAGACCAAACAAAGCCTCCCCTTAAGTTTCTGAAGCTTCCCTTTACTTTTCTACTTCATAGGTTCATTTGGTGGTTCGCGGCTTCATATTGGTGCGAAAGGTCTTAAAAATAAAAATAAATGGGGTGAAAAGGTTTAATATTTGCCAAACTAGTGGGGGCGAACATCTTACAATCTCAACACTAATGGGGCTAAACATGAGGGAGAAAGGGGTCCAGAAACACCTCTCCGCCTCATTTGACCCCTTCAGCACCTTAGACGATTTTATGCAGTTTAAAAAGGACCTGTGTTACGAAGAGTGTTTAATGAGATCGTATTTACCCGTATTTGCCCCTGTACAGAGCTGTGCAGGGGTAAAGAACCCCTTGAGGCGGTTGAGCACACTCAGCTTCTGGAAGGCCGCCTTAGCAAGACTGGTAATACGGTTCTTCCAAGAGAGAGCAGAAGAAAAAGAGACACCAAGAATATTGAGAGAAGATAAGATGAAGGGTTGATTTTTGTATTGTTGAATTGTAGGGGATAGTTCGCTGGGAGTTCCGGACGGGTAGTAAGATGAAGAAATTGGATATTGGAAGCATTAAGGGGAGGGCCGGTTTTCTGGACCACTTTCTCCCTCATGTCAAGCCCCATTAGTTTTCAGATGTTAAGATGTTTGCCCCATTAGTTAGTCGATTTTAAGACCTTTCGCCCCATTTCTTCGTCAATATTTAGACCTTTCGTACTATTTAGGTGTCTATTTTTTCCCTGGCGAACGATAGTGAGCCTGTAATGTTGGAAGAACCGGCCTTCGGCCGGAACATTATTCTACCAAAAAATGTACAAATTAATCTAGAAGGGGCTCTAATGGATGTTTTTTTGTTTTAATTTGATGGAGGTCTAGGGAGGAAACTAGAAAAATAATGAATACATGAAAATATCGCCCAAAATGTGAACCCCTAAAGGCAACAAGTTTTTTTCTGCCCCAATTGGAAATAAATATAAATACAAACAAATAAATACAAATAAATATATATAATATATATATATATAACCAAATGAATTAATAAAACATGGATTAATAAATGAATACATCTACACATACGGTAGGTAATAAAGTGCTTAGGCTATGACAAATATTAAGTTTTATTCATAAAATATTTAGTTTTCAAAATGAGCTTTTCTGAACTCTACACATGAATTTACATATATAAACACATACACACATGAATACATACATACATATAAACACGTACACATACATACATACATACATACATATAAACACATACACACATGAATACATACATACATATAAACACGTACACATACATACATATAAACACATACACACATGAATACATACATATATATAAACACGTACACATACATACACAGCCCGTAGCCTAGTAGGTAGAGCTCTCGTCTCACACACGAGGGGTCGGGGGTTCAATCCCCGGCCGGGCGGAGACAAATTGGGCTTGTCTCCTTTCATGTGTTAGCCTCAGTTCACCTAGCTGTAAATAGGTACCTGGAATAAGTGGACGACGTTGTGACGTCCCATCTGGGGTTGGCAAAAATGGTACAAGGCGAGATGGGTATCATATGGTTCACCTAAGCTGATGGCTACCTAAGCCTTCGGGCGAGACGGTACCGTCTATAGTGAGAACGGTACCATACAGATCCACCCTAAGCCTTCGTTTCCGATGTCGCCAATTGGCTAAATACAGACTACACACACATCCACAGCCATTCCAACAGTACATAAATCACTTAACATGCATTTCACGCAATACATTCCCAGTTAACCTCTGAAGTGCGCATGGGGGTAATTAGACACCTCTCCCTGTGCGCATGTATTTGAGGTGTTTCCGTCACTAAAATATTCATTGTACCATTAATAGCATTAATACTTATCCATATGCGCCTATTATGGGTTGATTATAAAAGTATTAACCTGAAACAACAATAAAACGAGTGAAAACAGCGTTTGGATGGTCAAAATCGGAGATATAGCCCGCGAATTGTATAATGTATGGGTGAGGCAAGCTGCTTTCCCGCCAATTTCCCCCAAGGCCACTGAGACACAGTCGATCGATACTCTCTCTCTCTCTTGCATTTGCTTGCTATCAGTGATGACCACACCCTGCAACCGGATTTCTAATGTTAGCACGAAAATATACCTCAGAATAAGGGAATAACAGGGAAAATAGGTGATAACTGAAGGAGAGGAGGAAAGTGGGGAAGGAGGGGAGGTAGAGGACTGAGATTTTGCATGGCCCAGGGGCCAAAAAAAAAAAAAAAAAAAAAAAAAAAAAAAAAAAAAAAAAAAAAAAAAATCGATGTCAAAAGTTGATTTTTTTTTCTTCTGACTCTTAAGAGTCTCCCCGCAGTCCGCCGGGGCAACTCTTAAGAGTCTTCCCGCAGTTCCCGGGTTAAGGAGGCGCGATAATAATGAGCTTAGCTCGCATTGCGTGGATTCCCCTTGACGAACAAGTAACTGAGTAACACATACATACATATAAACACATACACACATGAATACATACATACATATAAACACATACATACATACATACATACATATAGGGGAGGTGTGGCAGAGTGGTCTTGCCACTGGACTGGTAATCCAATGGACCCGGGTTCGAATCCCAATATGTCAATGGAAAGATATTATTGGGATGGAATTTGTGCTGTACCTAGTTTCAGTGCATTACCACAGCACACCGAAATGCCAAAACAAAATACCCTCAATGTTCCCTGATTAAATAGCACTGTATGAATATTCCCATATTCAAAATATGCTACAGGGGGGCAATGCCTAGTGAGTTAATTGCTCAATAGGTGGCGTTCTGAGAGTGAGGGTCCGAGCCTGGGGAGTGAGACTGTGAAGCGCAGGGGCGAAGCAGCTTCAGAGATGGAGTTGAGTTCAAGCCGGGAGTATGTTCTTCGCATGTCTCACTCCCTAGACTGGAACAAGACCTCACGGGCCTCACCGTGTTCAACGGTAGAGTGTAAAGGCTATCAGCCTATGCCCGAGAGGGAGTAGTTGAAAAAAAAAAAATATATATATATAAACACGTACACACACACTAATATATACATACATACATATACAGTATACGTACATACTTACATACATATACTGTATGAACACGGACACACATGAATACATACATACATACTTACATACATATATAAACACGTACACACACTAATACATACACACATACATAAATGTTTTCCTATGTGTATGAAGGAGACAAAAGGCAGGTTGCCTGTAACGAGTGTCTCCCTCAAAGCCAAAGAGTGACAGAGCCAAATTCAAGGGACGTTGGGATCAAAATGCCTGGACACATACAGTTTAAAGCAGTTTAAGTCATAGGATGAAGAACAGATTGATTGAGGGAGAGAGTTCCAGAGTTCACTTGTTGAGTAGAAAACAGAAAATCTGCCAATTCTTGGATTGGATAGCTGGACAAAATAGGAGTGGAAAAAATATGTATATATAATTATATATAAATTATATATACTTTATGTAAATATAGCTCTGTTTATACTACAATTATACTGTACATTAGTAAAGTATATATATATATATATATTTTCTTTAATACATACGAGGTTGAAAGAAATGGCAATTTCTGCGTTGGAAATTTTATTATTCAAAGTTTCCAGGTCTCTGATGAGTTTTCGCTGGGTGGCAGGAAGTAGATGAAGGAGATGAGCAAAATTCATGGTGGTACAGGGTTACATAAATGTACATGATGATACAGGATATACGACGCGTTTCACTGGACAACCAGCATTATCAAGTAAGGAAGGAATGATATAAAAGGTAAACAGGAAGGGTATATATAGAGGGTGGAGGATCAGAGGAGGCGGAAAACAGGGGGCAAAAGTCTGCTATTGGTGGAAGCGTAAATTAGGAGAGAGAAAGGGGTTAACCGCTTCACGCATGCGCACTGGATGCGGGATGGTGGTCAGTAGGTGGGGTCGAAGCTGATTGGCTGCGTGTCGAGGGGCGTGGCCTAAGTTGTGTGGCGCCTGCAGAAGACGAAGCTGAAGGAGGTAGCGCGGGGGGCTGCGTCAAGGGCACCGGGGGGCGAGGAGGGGTGTTAGGTCCTGTAGGGTAGTGCCTTTTGGCAGAAGGAAGGATCTGAAGGTCCAGAGTTTGGTTGTTGATGTTGGGATGTAAGGCTTGGATATATAAAGCTTCGAGTATAGGTAATCTCCTTGGGTCACTTTCTTTATCGAGTATGGTGGTGTGTTTCTCTAACTCGTTGCGTGTGAGGTGAGGGTGGTTAGGGGTGAGATAGTGGTCTTTGATGGCTCCAGCCTGAAGGTGAAGAGTTAACCGACGTGAAAGACGAGTCTGCGTCATACCAATATAGGAATGAGGTCCACAGTCCTCATAATTACAGGTATGTTGGTAAATGACGTGATCGTCGGTCATCGGGCTCTTTATCTTGGTGGAGGCTGGTTTGTTGCGGAGAACGAGGTTGGAGGTCTTGGGGGATTTGTAATAAATTATTAATTTGATTTTGTTTTCCGGGTTGGTTGGGTGGACATGCTTGGAGATTATTTCTTTTAAGACGGCCTCGTCATTTTTGTGTTCAGAGGACATGTAATTGCGGTAGAAGATCTTAATTTCATTGGGGGGGGTCAATGTTGGGAGGGCTTTGGGTGTACCATTTTTCAAGATGGTGGTTGATGGTGCTGGAGATGTCGGAGTTGGAGTATCCGTTATTTACTAAAACTTGGGATAGTCTTTCTAGTTCCTGGTGGGTGTCGGCCCAGGTAGAGCAGTGCGTGAGGGCTCTCCTAACATAGGCGGAGATGGAGGATAGAAGATAACGGCGGGGGCATTCACTATCACCGTTGAGGCATTGTCCTGTGTTAGTAGGTTTAATGTAGACGGTGGTTTTGAACCCATGGTCGTTCAGAGCTACGAGGATGTCGAGGAAGGGGAGTTGTCCATTGTTAGATTTTTCAAAGGTGAAGTTAAGTCCGGAGGAGGTCATGAAGCGACGCTGGAGTTCCTGTAGTTCGTGGAGGTCCTTGATTTGCACGAAGATGTCATCCACGTATCTACAGTAGACGATCTTCTAAGTTAAGATCTTCTACCGCAATTACATGTCCTCTGAACACAAAAATGATGAGGCCGTCTTAAAAGAAATAATCTCCAAGCATGTCCACCCAACCAACCCAGAAAACAAAATCAAATTAATAATTTATTACAAATCCCCCAAGACCTCCAACCTCGTTCTCCGCAACAAACCAGCCTCCACCAAGATAAAGAGCCCGATGACCGACGATCACGTCATTTACCAACATACCTGTAATTATGAGGACTGTGGACCTCATTCCTATATTGGTATGACGCAGACTCGTCTTTCACGTCGGTTAACTCTTCACCTTCAGGCTGGAGCCATCAAAGACCACTATCTCACCCCTAACCACCCTCACCTCACACGCAACGAGTTAGAGAAACACACCACCATACTCGATAAAGAAAGTGACCCAAGGAGATTACCTATACTCGAAGCTTTATATATCCAAGCCTTACATCCCAACATCAACAACCAAACTCTGGACCTTCAGATCCTTCCTTCTGCCAAAAGGCACTACCCTACAGGACCTAACACCCCTCCTCGCCCCCCGGTGCCCTTGACGCAGCCCCCCGCGCTACCTCCTTCAGCTTCGTCTTCTGCAGGCGCCACACAACTTAGGCCACGCCCCTCGACACGCAGCCAATCAGCTTCGACCCCACCTACTGACCACCATCCCGCATCCAGTGCGCATGCGTGAAGCGGTTAACCCCTTTCTCTCTCCTAATTTACGCTTCCACCAATAGCAGACTTTTGCCCCCTGTTTTCCGCCTCCTCTGATCCTCCACCCTCTATATATACCCTTCCTGTTTACCTTTTATATCATTCCTTCCTTACTTGATAATGCTGGTTGTCCAGTGAAACGCGTCGTATATCCTGTATCATCATGTACATTTATGTAACCCTGTACCACCATGAATTTTGCTCATCTCCTTCATCTACTTCCTGCCACCCAGCGAAAACTCATCAGAGACCTGGAAACTTTGAATAATAAAATTTCCAACGCAGAAATTGCCATTTCTTTCAACCTCGTATGTATTAAAGAAAATTTATTACCTGGCTTTACTAACATATATATATATATATATATATATATATATATATGCAAAAAAAGGGGGGGTGCAGTAAGACGACCTATCTGCGAAACGTTGTCAATAAAGTGATCTTACTCAGATTTTTTTTTTTTTATCCAATCTCTACATTGTTGGTTGTTACTGTCTCCTTTGTGCAAGGGGATGGGTATTTGAGTCAACCTCTAGGTGTTTCTGCTGACCAAGCTATAACCTGGTTGACCCTACCCTGGAACGAGCTCACTGTCCATTTGTGTACGGTCGCGCTAATAAGTCATGTCCCAACTGTTATTACGTTTGGCTTGCTCTGTGCTGTATTAATGTCTGTCAGATGTTGAATAGGGTGGGTAAGTGTAGGAACATGTTTGTATATTTTACTCGATATGAAGAAATGAAGCTTAGATATTGCTGATACCAATTATTCATCAAAACATACTTGGTGCCTAGACATCACTTATTAGCGCAACTGTACCTTCGTGGCCCATGGAACTATACTCTGTTTCTTTCCAGCTGACGGTAAATTGAATCCCTTAGAAGCTAATTTATCGATACTTAACCCGGGAACTGCCGGGAGACTCTTAAGAGTTCCCCCGGCGGACTGCGGGAAGACTCTTAAGAGTCAGAGAAAAAAAAATCAACTTTAAACATTGAAAAAAAAAAATATATATATTTTTATTTTTTTATTTTTTTTGGGCCCCTGGGCCATGCAAAATATCACTCCTCTACCTCCCCTCCCCTCCTTCAGTTATCACCTACTTTCCCTGTTATTCCCTTATTCTGAGGTATATTTTCGTGCTAACATTAGCGAGTTGCAAGCAGGGCATTGTCATCAGTGTTAGTAAACGAGTGCAAGAGAGAGAGAGAGAGAGAGAGAATATCGATCGACTGTGTCTCAGTGGCCTTGGGGGAAATTGGCGGGAAAGCAGGTTGCCTCACCCATACATTATATAACTCGCGGCCTATATCTCCGATTTTGACCATCCAAACGCTGTTTTCACTCGTTTTATTGTTGTTTCAGGTTAATACCTTTATAATCAACCCATAATAGGCGCGTATGGATAAGTATTAATGCTATTTATGTTAAAATGAATATTTTAGTGATGGAAACAGCTCAAATACGTCAGCACAGGGGGACGTTTCTAATTACCCCCATGCGCACTTCTTAGGTTAATGGGAAAATATTAAACTACTATGTCTCTGAATCATAAGAACACCAAGTTTATATAATTACCTCCATATTTCACTACACAAATCTTCAAAATAACTGAGAAATCTTGATGGGAAATTTGTGATTTACCGTCAGTTAAAAATAAACGGACTATAGTACATGATGATTATATACACCTGCCACAGTGCTTGATAGGACTATAGTCTATTCGCTGTAAGTAGGCGAGAAACCATGTCCTCTAACCTCTGTAACTCCAAAACAACTAGAGTAATCAAGCTAATGTTTCTACCATTCTACCAAGATTGGAAGCCAAAGCGTCACATTTTTCCCTTGCCCCTCAACTTTCTCTTCATAATTGCTGAGGGGCACAGGGCCCTGGGTGGGGCTTTGGTTTCCCGGGCGTTTCCGCACCCTCCTCAAGCTCCCCGCCATGGAGTGGCTTCGGTCACACCTTTATTGTGGTCGGCGGGGAGGGTTCTGTGGGGGCGCTCGGTTATGGCCTTGGCCTTGCTCGGGGCCTTGGGGCTGTTCGGCCAGGCAGCTTGGGGAACAACAACAACAACAACAACAACAACCATTTGGGAAGTCAGTCAAGGAATAGATGTGGAAATTTACAGCCAATTTGCTCTAGCCCTTTTTGAGTTACAGAAGATAGAGGTCATGATTTCTTGCCTACTTACAGCGAATAGACTATAGACTGTCGTTCCTGTGGTGGTGAACAACAAGGTGGTTGTCGATGAAGTTCCCCAGACTGTCTGGCCGAACAGTCCCGAGTGTGGTTGACCGAAGCCGCTCCAGACATAGGGCCACCGAATGGCCCAGGGTGAGATGAGATCTGTCTCTGAGAGGGTAGCGGGGTATGGGATCATCAACCCACAGGCTTACACCCCCGGACCAATGCCCCCACCGTCCGCAGCCCTCCTTGCAATGCCACCCGTTCCTGTACTGGGTGGTGGTGGTGGTGTAGTAAGTCCCGTTCCTGTACTGGGTGGTGAGATACTTCCACTACACTGGACTGGGGTTCCTGTGGTGGTGAACAGCAAGGTGGTGGTTGTGGTTGTTGTTGTTGTTGTTCCCTAAGCTGCCTGGCCGAACAGCCCCGAGTCCCTGAGGAAGGCCACGGCCGCGATCGGGCTTTCCCACAGAGCTCTCATTGAGTGTAAATTGTGTTGTTGGCGTAAGTGGTTGTGTGAAATGCAGTCTTCTATGATGTGTTTGATGGTATGGGGTGCTGTGTTACATCCTGGGCAGGTGTCGACGACGGAGTCATCCAGTTTCTTCTGATAGCTCAGGAGAGCTGGATGGTGTCCGCATCTCAGCCTGGCTAGGTGGACTCTGTCCTCGCGAGGAAGGGAGGATTCGGAAGGATGGATTTCGGGAGGTCGTGCTTGCAGCTGCGTGTTGTCTATGAGTGAGTGGATGGATCGGCGAGAGATATGAGTATGGATGTGCTTCTGTAAGTTGGTTTGGGGTGGGGAGGGAGGGAGAGAGGACAGTATTTGTGTGTGATACCGTGTGCTGGGTGTTGTTTTGATATTTCTTGGTGTCTGTGGGCGTGTTGCCATGTAGTGTAGTGGGTGGTTTTGGTTCGTAGAGGCTGCTGCCAGAAATTGGGTGCCTCTCATGTCCAGATGGTCTTTGACTTTGAGGATTTTGGTTTCTTGATGTAGGTGATCTGTGGGTGTAGTAGCTATGCAGCCTGTAATGATTTTTAGGGCTTTGTTTTGAATAGTCTGTAAGGTCTTGTGATGTGTTTCAGCTAGGTTAGAAGCCCAGGCTGGGCTTGCGTATTCCATCACTGATCTTATGTATTGTTTATAAACTGTGGTGGTGGTTTCTTTGTTGTGTCCAAATTTTGTGTGAGCAAGTGACCTGAGGGCGTTGAGTCTGGGTGTCAGTTTCTTTTTCGTGTTTGTGGTGTGCTGTTTGAATGTCATATGAGTATCATATGTTACTCCTAGGATTTTGGGTGAGTGTGTATGTGTTAGGGGTGTGTTGTTTATGGTGAGTCGAGGGATGTATTCGTGTTCTCCTGTCCAGCTTGTGAGCAGGGTTGCGGTGGATTTGGCTGGGGCTAGATTAAGTCTGTTTGTAGTGCACCAGCCATGTAGTGTGTTGAGATAGGGTTGAAGGAGATCTGTTGCTGTGTTTGGGTCATAGTGTGTGCATGTGAGTGGTATGTCGTCTGCATAGGAGGCTAAGTTTATTTGGGGTGTATTGGGTATATTTATGTCGTGCATGTATAGATTGAAGAGTGCGGGCGATAGGACGGATCCTTGTGGGACTCCGTTTGGAAAGTTTCTGATTCTAGATTACTGACCGGCAAAAGATACGTGTGCACATCTGCCTGCTAGGAAGTTGGCCAGCCACCTTTTTGTGTTGTTGTGCATGTTTGTGTTGTAGATTTTGGAGGGGGTGCAAAGGAGTGTGATGGGGCGGTGTGAGGAGGGTAGCGTGGGGTCTTTGTTGGGTTTGGGGAATGTGATGATAATACCATGCTTCCAGATATCTGGTAGCGTGTTGTGTGAGTAACTGTAGTTTGATATGTTAGTGAGTGCTTGTATGCCTTGTGGTCCCAGGTGTCTGAGGTGAATGTTGCTTATGTTGTCTAGGCCACAGGCGGGTGAGTGCTTGAGATTGTTGATGATGTGCTTTGTCTGGTGGTTGGTGAAGGGTGTATATAGTCAGGGTCTGTGGGGAATTGTCTCTTATGTCGGATGACACGTCGGTCGTCTTTGTGGGGTTTTAGGTGGCTGACACGTGAGAAGTGATTGATAAGAGTGTTTGCTTGTTGTTTACATGGAGTAGAGTCTGTTGTTGTGATTGCAGCATGTGATTGTGTTGTGTTGCTGTTGGAAAGTGTGATGCTGTTTAGTGTTTTGTAGAGTTTTTTGGAGTTTGTTTTGTGATCAAGTGTTTGTAGGAAGTTATTCAAATTTAGTTTTTGTTGTTCTTGTATTTTGTTGTTAGTCTGGGTGTTGAGTGCTTGGATTTGTTGTGTGATGTCTTGTGTGTGGGGTGCTGGGGAGTGTTTCAGTATGTCGCGTTGCCTGATGAGGTTTTGAATTTCTGGTGTGAAGTTGGAGTTGTGTCTTTTTCTATTACCTCTTGGAATGTGTTTCTTGTCAGCGTTTTGGATAGTTTTATTGAGTATGTGTACAGCATTGTTGATGTTAGTGATGGGTACGCTGTTTAGAGTTGTGAAGTGTTGTTCTGTTTCATTTGTGAATGCTTCCCAGTTAGCTCTTTATAATTGGTGTAAGTGTGTTTGTGGCTAGCTGGGGTGAGTCTGGTTTTGGTGGTGATAATGATCGGAAGGTGGTCAGAGCCTAAGGTTCTAACCACTCTCCAGGATGTTGTGGGGGCGAGTTCTGGGGAGCAAAAGGTGATGTCTGGAGATGATGGGTTATAGAGGGCTTGGTGGGGAATAGGGGTATGTTGATGAATGTCGTTAAGGATGATGAGGTTATCGGTTTGGTGTTGATGTACCAGCCCTCTGTCTGTGTCAGGGTTGTCGACAAACCAGGCCGATGTCTTTGCGTTGAAGTCACCACCCAGGTGGTGGTTGGTGGTGGTGGTGTTGGTGGTGTTGGTGTTGGTGGTGTTGTAAGTCCCGTTCCTGTACTGGGTGGTGAGATACTTCCACTACACTGGACTGGGGTTCCTGTGGTGGGTGAACAGCAAGGTGGTGGTGGTTGGTGGTGGTGTTGGTGTTGGTGGTGTTGATGTAGTAAGTCCCGTTCCTGTACTGGCTGGTGAGATACTTCCACTACACTGGACTGGGGTTCCTGTGGTGGTGAACAGCAAGGTGGTGGTGGTTGGTGTTGGTGGTGGTGGTGTAGTAAGTCCCGTTCCTGTACTGGGTGGTGAAGGAGGAGGTGTTGCTACTGGGAGAGCTGTCACGATCACTCCTGTAATAACAACAGAATGGCATGGGAGTTGTGTGGAAGTTAAGGGTTGTGGTATCATCATTGTCAGTCAATCATACAATGGGGGCATTAACCATGACAATATGTAGCTGCATTCACTCTCTGACTCCACCCCGGGGAATCCTCCCAGGTGAGATTCCCGGCCCATATCAAGTACCCTATCGCATGATTGGCCGATTTGCCTCAGCCATGAGTTCCGTGGTCTTCCAATAGGCCTCCTCCACTCAGGGCTGTCTTCTGTATAGGCCACCTGGTGAGCATGGTCTGCTTCAGGGAGGCAAACCACAAGACCATATAGCCCAAGTTGGTGTTCACGGACCATGCAACTAATATATCTTGTATCAGTTTCATGGAGCAGTCGCTGGTTTGAGATGTAATCATGCCAGCGATAGCCCATGATCCTGTGAAGACATTTAGTGCCAAAGTAGTTGATGCGTGTGTTTAACTCATTGTTAAGTGTCCATGTCTCGCATCCAAATAATAAGACAAGGAGCACCAGCGTCTTAAAGATCCGCAGGTTCGTCTTTCTGCACAGGTATCAACAACGCCATATACTTTTGTTGAGTTAATCTATAACACAATATGCTAAGCTGAGGCGACAATTAATATCATAGCCTGACTCACCACTATTATGGATCATGCTACCAAGACAAGTAAATTTATCAAAGATCTCTTCAGTCCTCACCAAATGCATGAACAGATTGCACTGCATCATCCAATAAGTCACCAAATGCTTGGACATAGATCTTAGCTCAAGAGACCTTTAAACCCAACAGCTTTGACTCCTCATGTAGAGCCTCAAAGGCCAAACTGACAACATCCAACGTCTCTGCTAGGATCACTGCATCATCTGTACAGTCAAGGTCGGTGATCTTGAAATTGCTGACGTCTGCTCCACAGCAACTCTGCCCAATTGTCCGGCCCAATAACCAGTCCATACAAGTGTTGAAAAGTGTAGGTGCTAGAACACACCCCTGTCTCACCCCTGAATCCACATTTGAAAAAACACAAACAAATTAGAGAAATTCCAAGGGATAGCAACGAAGATGATCCCAAGATTGAAAGAGTTGACATGTGAGGAAAGACTTAAGACACTACAACTGCCTACCTTGAAAGAGATAAGAGAACGAGGCGACTTAATAACGATGTTCAAGGGAGTAAAAAGTTTGGAACGAGTAGATAGGGAAGATCTATTCGTGAGGGATAATGGAAGGACAAGAGGACACTAGTTTAACCTGAGGAAGGGCAGATGTCGTAAGGACACAAAGAAATTCAGCTTCCCATATAGAAGTATAGAGACTAGGAACAACTTGGTGGAGGAGGTGGTGAGAGCGAAGAACATTAACATGTTCAAATCTAGGTTGGATAAAAGTAAATATGGAAATAGGACAACATAAGCTATGATATGTTAGTCCAAAATATTGGGAATTGGGAATATCCATTACGATACTTGTCTAAGTAAAATGGATTGATTATAAAGTAACTAAGACAGGACAACACGAGCAGCGCTGCTCAATTCCTGTAAACTACAAATAGGTAAATACACACACAAATATCCCACTCACCCACCTACACATAATACTGTATATATATATATATATATATATATATATATATATATATATATATATATATATATATATATATATATACTGTATATATATTCTATTTATGATATCTATCTATCTACCTACCTATCTCTCACAGTCTTACTCCATCCCTCTATCACAGTATTACCTGTTAGTGTTGGGAGTGTATTTTCTGTCACTCATCAGAGGTTGTAGAGGCAGACAGACAGACGAACCAACATCATCACCACCTGAGGTAGTCCTGCAACACAGAGAGGCGGGGTTAATAATAGTGATAATGATAATGATAATGATAATGATAATGATAATAATAATAATAATAATAATAATAATAATTAAAGTTGCAAGCAACGTTGTCCGGGGTTCGAGGGGTTTTGCAAGCAAGGATACAAAAGTTGTGTCACAGATATCAAAAGATCATTTAACTTATCGGGCATGGAGAAACTACAAAAGGAACAGATTGTGCAAACAAATAAGAACGAGAGAGGGAGAGATTGCCTGTATAAGGGATCTGCCTCTATTCATTTAGTAACAGAGTTGTAGATATGTGGAATAGGCTACCGAGTGCTATAATGGGATCAAGAACAATAGAGCTTCAACTTGAAATTAGATAGAACGAGATGGGTTGGGTGTGAAAGGGATCTGCCATGTGTAGGTCAATCGGCTCTCTGCAGACTACCGTTTTCTTATTTTGTTTATGTTCTCATTTGTGAGGGTGAGAGAGTATGGCAAGAGAGAATAGGATGTCATAAACGTAAGGAAGATAGCGATAAATATGAGAGAGAGAGAGAGAGAGTGCGGGATGGGTTGGGTGTGAAAGGGATCTGACATGTGTGGGCCAATCGGCTCTCTGCAGACTCCGGTTTTCTTATGTTCTCATTTGTGAGAGAGAGAGAGAGAGAGACTAGGATGTCATAAATGTAAGGGAAACAGATAAATGAGAGAGAGTTGTTATGAGATGGTTTGGGTGTGAAAAGGATCTGTCTTGTGTGGGCCAATTGGCTCTCTACAGACTCCCATTTTCCTAGTTCCTATTTCTTACAATTGTGTTTTGGTTGCAGGTATATAATAACATGGGTGTATAGTAAGTAGTGTAAATAACAGGTAACGTTTATGAGATGGGTTGGGTGTGAAAGGGATCTGCCTTATGTGGGCCACTTGGCTCTCTGCAGACTCCCCTTTTCATCTTGGTTGCATGTGTGAGGGATCTGCCTCATTTGTACCGGTGTGCAAAACAAACAAGAACGAGAGAGAAAGAGATTGGCTGTGTAAAGGATCTGCCTCTATTCGCTTGGTAAAAGAGTTATAGATACTGTATGGCACCGGCACTAAAACTAATAGAGTTTTCCCATGCTAGAATAAGAAGGGCTATAGAAAAAATGAACAGAAGTAAGTCACCAGGACCGGATGGGATACACCCAAGAATCATAAAGGAAGGAGGTGAGATGTTAGTAGAGCCATTGAAAATTTTATTTGAGGTATCGTTTAATACAGGACAAATCCCGATGGACTGGAGAGAGGCGAACATAACAGCTATATTTAAGAAGGGAAAGAGAAATGACCCAGGGAATTATAGACCAGTCAGTTTGACAAGTGTTGTGTGTAAACTAATGGAAACGGTAATTAGAGAAGGAATAATGGAGCATATGAAGTCAAACCAACTTTTCAGTGGGAGACAGTTCGGATTCTTGCCGGGGAGGTCGACGGTACTACAGCTAATTAAGGTGGTAGATGATTGGATGCAAATTCTAGAAGATGGTCATGTAATAGACGTGGTATATTGCGATTTTATGAAGGCTTTCGATAAGGTCCCACATAAAAGGTTACCGTAAAGTGGGGTAACTTCGGACTTGGGTCATAACTTCGGACATCGGCGATAATAAGTAATTAGACATTGTCATTATATAATGGAAACGCTTTTTATTGTTTTTTTTGTGGGGTCCGTTTAGAGAAATGGCAAAGAAGAGCATGTAAAAGTCTTAGGGAACTGACATGAGTATATGTACACGAAAAAAATATTATATATGTGACGAAAATATGTACATTTTTCGCTACCCTGCCAAACTTCTATCACCCTGAAGAAATTTGTTTGTATGAATGATGTTGTGACTGATATAATTTTGTAGTAACATTACCAGAGACAACATCCACCAAAGGAAATTTGTTACACTTGTATAACGCTCTAGCGAGAACACTATCATTTAACCGATTGTGTTTAAAAAAAAAAACATGGTAACTTCGGACATGGAACAAAACAATCGTTTGTTATTATTTGCCCTATGAAAATCATTCATAATACTTGTACATCATTAACATGGTGGTAAAAGATCAAATAATCATTCTCTGAGTCCAAAAACCCATAAAAATATGATACTATGCTAACCGATTTATGTATTTCGGATAATTCTGGATATATAATATATATAAATTAGGAGAGGCATATAGCTTGTCCAAAAAAAAATTGTTATCTGCCGAAAAAAACACCAACAAATACTTATACCAATAAATATGCTCAAATTCATAAAAGTGTATATGCAGTGATATATTATACATACCTATATATTTTCACTAGGCCTAGTTAATTTTTGAGTTATTGATTTGACAGCATTGGTTATTTTTCCTGCTCAATATTTTCTAGGAGTGAGCTCAATGCCTAACGAGAACAGATCCAAACAGAATATATGTTAAACATCGTATATATCCCCCTCCTATACTGATTATACAGGCCTAAAAGTATTGACTGTGCATTTTCCACTATAACATCGGACAGGAATAAGCAGCAATAATAAAATATTCATATAAAATAGTAGGAGCCGAAAAATGAATGAAATAAGGCCACGAACGTACGTCCGAAGTTCTCCTCCGCTTGTCCGGAGTTATCTCAGCTTTCTTGGCAACCATTATCCATAAGAAACACCGTATGTCCGAAGTTATCAACTTTTCAAGCAAACTTCGGACATCATTTAGGATAAGGATAGCTCTCTTCTTATGGGGGATAATTTTAGGAGGCTTCCTGGATTATGCGCACTATCACCATACATCACTTGACCTAGTTAAATCTCTATAATGTGTTTACACTCAGGAGAAATTGTTAAAAAACATCGAAAAATTTCCGAAGTTACCGCATTTTACGGTAATAGAGAAAGTTAGAAGCTATAATATAGGGGAGAAATGTGTGAAATGGATAGAAGCCTTCCTGAAAGATCGGAGACAGAGGGTACTGGTGAATGGAATAGGCTCGGGGTGGAGGGAAATTACAAGTGGGGTGCCTCAGGGATCTGTATTGGGACCACTGCTGTTCGTTATATTTATCAACGACTTACCTGAAGTTATAACTAATGGAAGTGAGGTATACCTGTATGCGGATGACACTAAGCTGTATAGAAGTGAGGAGTAAGGAAGATGTGGGTTTGCTTCAAGGAGATGTGGAGGGCATCAAGGGATGGTCTGAGCATTGGTTAATGCCTTTTCATCCAAAAAAATGCAAGTACATGCGGATTGGGACAAGCAAGATAGACAAGGTAGGATACAGTATGTATGAAGCGATGGAGGAAGTGAATGCAGAAAAGGATATAGGAGTAGTGATAGACAATAAGTTAAATTTCTCAGAACATTTAGCGGAAAAGATAAACAAAGCCAATAGAATTGTAGGGCTGATAAGGAGGACATTTGTGTCACTTGACGAAGAAATCTTCAGGAATCTCTATACAGCGCTGGTTAGGCCGCACCTGGAACATGCGAACCAGGTGTGGGCTCCATATATGGTAAAGGATATAGAAGCAGTGGAGAAAGTGCAGAGGAGAGCTAGCAAGCTGGTACCAATGTTGAAGAACGCAGGCTATGAGCAGAGGTTGAGGACACTGGGGCTTCCGACACTGGCATATAGGAGAAAGAGAGGGGATATGATAGAGATTTTTAAGATAGTGTCAGGAAAGTACGATGAGGATGTGTGTGAAGGTATCTTCTTGATGCGGGAGGGAACAAGAACGAGAGGACACTCTAAGAAAATTTACAAAGAAAGAAATAGGCTTGAGAAGGCAAAGAACTCATTTTGTGATAAGAGTGGTAAATGAGTGGAACGCACTGCCCCAGTATGTAGTCGATTCCGAATCAATAAGGGAGTTTGAAAGTAATCTTGATAAAGCATGGGGAAGACAAGATTTGAAGTTTGATTATAAAACAAAAATACAGAATAGTAAAAATATTGCGTCTGCTACCGCCGCCGCCAACACCGTGAACGACTGCAGCAGTGCAAGTACTGGTACTGAGCTGGATACACAGGCCTAGTTTGCCTTTTTCCAGAGGATCTACTGTAAGAAACTGTAAGAAAGTAAAGTATGTGGAATAATCTACCAAGTGCTATAGTGGGGTCAATAACAATAGAGCTTCAACATCAAATTTGATAGGACGAGATGGGTTGGGTGTGAAAGGGATCTGCCATGTGTGGGCTAATCGGCTCTCTGCAGACTCCCATTTTCATCTTGGTAGCATGTGTAAGGGATCTGCCTCATTTGTACCAGTGTGCAAATAAGAGAGAGAGAGAGAGAGAGATTAGCTGTGTAAGGGATAGATCTGCCTCTCTCGTAACAGAGTCGTAGATATGTGAAATAGGCTACCTAGTGCTATAGTGGGATCAAGAGCAATAAAGAATTTCAAGATAAAATCAGATAGACATATGGACAAAATGGGTTGGATGTGAAAGGGATCTGCCTTTTGTGGGCCACTTGTCTGCAGATTCCCATGTTCATCTTAGTTGCATGTGTAAGGGATCTGCTTCATTTGTACCGATGTGCAAGCAAACGAGCGACAGAGAGAAACTGGGTGTGTAAGGGATCTGCCTCTATTCGATTAGTAACAGAGTTGTAGATGTGTGGAATAGGCTACCAAGTCCTATAGTGGGATCAAGAACAATAGAGTTCAACATAAAATTAGATAGGACAAGATGGGTTGGGTGTGAAAGACTGCCACGGGTGTTTCTGGCCACCATTTACAATACCTCTACAGATGGGACCAAGAGAATCACCTCTACAGTACCTCACTTGAGGAGTGGAAATAATAGAAAAGGAATTAGGAGGAACAAAAGCATGGCCTTTAATATAGAAAAAGTCAAGAAGAATGAATAAAAGAAAAACATTTATCATGCAGCCATGCAAGCCTTTAATATAAAGAGTATAATCTTAAAATATAGAGAACAACCTGGTACATGTATTATTAGGGTAAGTGTTTTTATAGAATAATGATTGCCTTCACAATAAGGAAAAAAATGAAATTCCCATACTACTATTCTGAGATAGGTCAAATTGAGTTCAAATTATCATCCAAATATAGCCTGACTGAAATTGAGGGAAGGTATGCAAACACGGGTAATACCTTCCACTGGTTCAGCTTTTAGTGGGTAGAGAACAGTGTTGGCTATACTTTTCTATAGGACAAACCTGTCCCTATATACAGACCTATTTCATATGGACTTAATTATTTTAGAGTAAATTTAAGTAATTTGCTAAATGAACTAGACAATACCGGTACTCAATTAGTTGCATTGTAAACACATCCAAACTAACTCTTCTATTGCAAATTTAATGGAAAAGCGTGGATACTCTCAACATGTAACACAACCAACAACTGAAAATGGCACCCTAATTGATCATGTTTATGCTAAGAGATGAGGAAATATGAAGGTGAAAGTTATTCCCACATATTACAGTTATCATAGTGAATTTCCATTGAAATTTGAATGCCCCTTTTTGTATGTTTTTCCCCTTCTATTATTATTCTGTCTAATTCGGTTGTCTTCCGGACGGCCTATATCATATGCCACCCTGGCCTGGCTAGTTTATTGGCTCCTGACTTTATTTGTGTCTATGGTCGCTGGTGCGGTCAAGCCGACTCGATTCCCCTCAGTGGTGTATTATGTGTGTATCTCTGTGTGATTAATTTCTTCCTTAGACCTGATTTCTCATTCTTCGCCCTTGATCACTTCTTAATTGGTGCTGCAGTGTAGCAGTTCTTGACTCACCCTTCGGCCCTACCCTATAAGAGGAACTCTGGTGCGGCTGAATTGGTGAAATGGTGAGAAATGTCTGCGTATCTTCACCTTCCTAGATTTGTTCACCTCTTGCCCTTCCCTACCTATCATATCTTGATTGGTTGTCCATCTTGATCTAATCCTTCAGGCCAGCCCTATAAGAGTTTTTTTGGGGAACTCAGTGGTCTGGTTAAACTATTTTAATAAATATAATTTTAACCCTTAACCATCGGCGCTCGACATATGTCGAGTTAAAGAAAACGTGCCCATATGCGGGCCTCGACATATGTCGAGTGCAATTTTGAGCACGTAATGTGCTCTGAGAGAGAGCTGAGCAGTGCTAGGAGCAGAGATTGCTTCCTGACCGCTCGCCACCACCGCCGTGGGTCGACTGAAATTTATTACACCCTCCTCCACCCTCTCTCACTTGCTACACATGTAAGGAAATTACCTTATTTTAGGGTTTTTGCACTCGTGTTGCACGATCGTTGCAAGAGAACCAGTGGTCGTACAAGAATGGTTCGGGTGTCATTCGAAAGCTCTGTTTACGCCCTTTCAGGGATAGATACTTGTATTACGCTCTGGGTCTTGTTTATGCATGAAAAAGAGCACGGAAACAACCCCATTTAGGGTAAAACCACCCGCTTGGCGGGTAGAAGTTACCGACCCACCCGCTCTTAAGGCGTTAAATATGTAAGATATGCAATAAATTATGTAAAATATATTGTTTTTTCTTCATATATATAATTGTCATTATGAAGTTAAATTGGTTTCACAGGGAAAATATATACTTGAACAATTGTTTCCGCTGACAAAGAAATTATAGATTCTTGGAAAATACCGTACACTACGAAAGATTATTCAACATGGAATTTGAATGGAATAGAGAAGCTTAGCAACGAAAAGCCAATACTCCCCCCTCCCTGTGATTGTGCCAGCTTTTGTAAGCAGTGCAATAACTTAATGAAGGACAGAAAAGCTGCAGGATGCTCTGGCATTCTAGCTGAGATGATTAAGGCCTCAGGTGAGAAAGGAGTAGGTGTGTTCAATGAGCTAATTAACTTCATCATCAGAGAGGAAGTAATCTCTGATGAATGGCACAAAAGTACATTATATACTGTATACGAGCAAAGGGGACTCATTGGATAGGGAAAATTATAGGGGCCTGAAAATACTTGATCAAGTCATGAAGGTCTGTGAGAAAGTCTTTGAAGGTATGATATTGACGATATGCAGTTTGGTTTCATGCTAGGACACGGCACAATCCAAGTCATGAAGGTATTTGTGTGATAATGAAAATGTATGAGGACTCACAAACGGCAGTGAGGGTGAAAGATGTACCGGTACTGAGTGATGAGTTTTCAGTTCGCGTCGGAGTCCACCAGGGCTCTGTGTTAATGAAGCCCTTTCCTCTTTTTTTTTTATGGTTCTGGAGGCACTATCTGGTGATTTCAGAGTTGGGCTCCCCTGGGAACTGCTATAAGGGTCCTGAAAACGCTTGACTAAGTCATGAAGGTCTGTGAGAGAGTCTTAGAAGGTATGATAAGGGAAAGATACTGTATGTACTGTATGTACTTAAAAGATAGGGATCTGATGTTGTGTTTGCAGACCGGGAGAAGGCCTTTGATAAGGTGGCCAGAGAAGTTGTGCAGTAGGCTAGGAGAAAACTTGGCGTTGAGGAGTGGCTGGTGCATGTGATAATGAAGATGTACGAGGACTCACGAACGGTAGTGAGGGTGAAAGGTGTACAGCTGAGTGAGGGACATATACAGTACAGTACTAGATATTTGGTAAGGGTTAGCTTTATATCCCATGTACTGGTTACTAGGGACATATACTAGGTGTTAGGTGGAGGTTAGTTTTGTATCCAAAGTACTGGGTACTAGGGACATATATACTAGGTGTTACGTGAGGGTACTGAGTGATGAGTTTTTTCAATTCGCGTCGGAGTCCAACAGGGAAGTGTGTTATTTAAGCCCTCTCCTCTCTTTTATGGTTCTGGAGGCACTATCTAGTGATTTCAGAGTTAGGCTCCCCTTGCAACTGCTATAAGAGGCCTGAAAATGCTTGGCCAAGTCATGAAGGTCTGTGAGTGTGAGAGAGTCTTTGAAGGTATGATAACTTCATAGTCAGGCAGCTGCAGGAAAGATATCTAAGAGGTGTTTTTCCGGTCCCGTCTCAAGACCACCGTCGCAAGATCTACCCGAAAAACTGTTTTTCTGGTCCCGTCGCAAGCCCACCTTTAGCAAGCGAGACACCAATATTCTCTTGCGACGGCAAGAGAGCTCCGGAGCTGGGTTGACGGCAAGCTGAAACATCTCACTCAACTTACTGTTTCTCCATTCTAATTTATTTCGATATATTTGTTTATCCAAACATTATGTTATAATTTACTTGCCTAGTATTAGGAAGTAGAGTAATAAGAGCCCACAGTAACATATATCCAATTGTTGATAATAAATGAATGTGGGACAGTACGCTTGGTTAAATTTTGGGTATAGGTCTATAATTGCACCTATACGAGCTAAACAAATTAGTATTGTATTTAATAGGAAGGTATGATGAGGTAAGTGATGTGGTATAGGTGGCAATATGCGGAAATGGATTATAAGGGCATTCCGCCCCCTCTGACCCCCTTACGAAAATCTACGGTTACTCACTCCACCCCAACTGGATTTCTACTGTTTTACCCAACCAGCGGGGGTGTGGGGGCGGCAGCCCCCTCCCATAATACTAGGTTAGGTTAGGTAAGGTTGTTAGGTTAGGCTAATGTCTCTCTGAAACAATGTAAAATCTGTGTTACATCTAGATTGATACACTTTTGTCAGAGGGGGCGGAATGCCCTTATAATCCATTTCCGCATATTGCCACCTATACCACATCACTTACCTCGTCGTACCTTCCTGTTAAATACAATAATATATTGTTTAGCTCGTATAGGTGCAATTATAGAAATTTACCAAATTTTGTCCACGAAACAACAACAAACCCCAGCTTTGACTAGGCCTAGGCTATGCTATTTACCGATTGTTTTTTCATATCAGAATTGCATTTATATAATCCTTATGATAATTAAATTGGCGGTGAATGTTATTCCGATGAAATGGAAGTTGTATAGCCTAGCCTATATATTTGTAAGATGTGTGCTGGCTTGGAGCAAGCCTGTGTTGTTTTTCCTGTCCTGTGATGATCTTGCGACGGCTCGGTTGAGACGGTGGTCTTGCGACGGGCCCGGAAAATCACGTCTCTACTGAAAGTAAGAAGTTGTGCAGTAGGCTAGGAGAAAATTTGGCGTAGAGGAGTGGCTGGTGCGTGTGATAATGAAGATGTATGAAGACTCACGAACGGTAGTGAGGGTGAAAGGTGTACTGAGTGAGGGATATATGCTAGGTGAAGGTTAGTTTTGTATCCCACATACTGGGTACTAGGGACATATACTAGGTGTTATGTAAGGGTTAGTATTGTATCCCAAATACTAGGTACTAGGGACATATACTAGGTGTTACGTGAGGGTTAGCTTGGTATCCCACGTACTGGGTACTAGGGACATATACTAGGTGTTACGTGAGGGTTAGTTTTGTATCCAACGTACTGGGTCTAGGGGGCGGCAGCCTCCACCCATAATACTAGGATAGGTTAGGTAAAGTTGTTAGGCTAGGCTAATGGGGATGGATGTAGTTTCCGAGTGTACGGTCGTCATGTTTACATTTGTCGATCACCGTTGTTAACCTGCCCTTCCCTACCTATCATGTGTTGATTGGTTGTCCATCTTGATCTAATTCTTCAGGCCAGCCCTATTAGAGTATTTTGGGGGAACTCAGTGGTGTGGTTAAACTATTTTTAATATATATTTGTTTATATATGTAAGATATGCAATAAATTATGTAAAATATATTGTTTTTACTTTATACCTATACATATAATTGACATTATTAAGGAAATTCCATTGACTATTTACATCGCTAGGCCTAGCTTCCTTATTTCTATTAATTTCCTCCAGTTCACAATGAAACCTATTGCTAATTTCCTTGTTCTTCAGCAGCCGCGGCGGTGTCGGCGTTGGACGCTTGGGATAATGTTCCCGTCTATTTTGAATGCCATTCGATACAATATGTTGAAAGCCCCCCCTCACCCCCCCATGACATGTTATCATCATATATATTGCTAGTAGGGGGCAAACAACCAAAAAAATTGCCGCAAAGCCCTTCCCTCAACATATTATTGTATCCAATGGCAGTCAAAATAGACGGGAACATGATCGCAAGCGAGGCTCCCCACTATCGGGGGCCGTGATTTTAGATTGTTGGATAATAGGTAAATACTCATTTCCAGTGGTCCTTGATATAAAAGAAGGTAAGATTAGGAGTAGTGGGCGTACCACTACCAACATACAGCATAACTCATCTATAAACCATTAACCTAACCAAACAACCTAACCTAACCTAACCTAGTATTCATGTAGTACTAGGTTTAAGTAGGTTAGGTTAGGTTAGGTTAATGTTTTATAGATGATTTATGCTGTATGTCGGTAGTGGTACTACTGGTACGCCCACTACTCCTAATCTTACCTAAAAGAACACTGTATATCAACGAAAAAACAAAAACAAAAAAACATTAACTAGCCTAGTGAAAAGGCTGTCCGGGGTCTCCTCAATTTTTACCGATATTTCACTAGGCCTAGCCTATATTTTTTGTTTCTTGATTCTCTCCCTGTATTCAGAGAGAGATATCTTTCGTTTTGTATGGGTGAAGGATGAAATATTTAGGTTTCCATTTTCTTGCAACTTAGTTTTTTTTTACAGTAGGCCTATCCTGAGAGTGGTCCGAGTCTGATGGATGGTATTTTCTTTTTCTGCTTAGGCCTATTTCAAATTTTAAAGGTATTACTTCTTTATTCATAACATCTGCATTAGCCGTTTTCTTATTTAACTTTGGAATAATTAGACTATTTTCTAATGACATCTGACTTTCCTCAAGGTCTTCCATTCTGTCCTGTTCCTCAAAATTGTTCTCACCAATTCCCAAATTCAATCCATAGTGCGTACACTGTAGCACAGGTATATTTTTAAGCTCAGCCATACCTAATAGTATATAGGGCTTATGATCAATAACCCGGGCATTTACTTGAAATCTAAAGTTATTGATCTGCATATTAACACTTGCTAAAGTGTGAGCAGTGCTAACTTTATTTCCTGGCAGATCGTAGATGTCTATAGGCAGGATAATAGGCTCCTTCAATTTGATTTGATCTATTTGATTTGTTTCGACAAATTCTATGGGAATCAATGCCATAGTGCCTCCTGTATCAGGAAATACAAGAACATCCAGTCCAGTGAAGTAGTCGCTGTGTTCGTCCCCGTTAATATTAGCTACGTTACCACCACACCTTCTCGGTCTAGGTATTGCATCTATATCTTGTATAATCATATAAGGCTTAACAGGGTCATTATATATTCTGCACCTATGTGACAAGAGAATGTCCGCACCTAATAATTGATCTCGTTTCACTTTGCCAACTGTCAAGTATGGATATATAGTTAGGCCACCTTCACATGTTAAAGGTGTGGGACCTATTTCACCTAAAACATTGGGTAGATTTGTATTTTTGATTAGCTTTCCCAGTGTCCCAAGGCACTGGTAACAGCGAAACACATCAGCACTGATCATTGTAAACGGACATCTATTGTCCAATATGAATGGAAGGGGACAACGGTATCCTGCGAGCCGAGCACGTAATATCAAGCGCAGTCCACCCCCTTGCCATTCTAAATCTACTCTTGTCATTTTGGGTTTGGCAGCAATTGGTACAGAGGGTAATAGGCCCTAGCCAAGTAATATAATTTACCGGTCACAAACTGATTCAATTAGGCCTAGCCTAAAGAGCGACAAACTTCTCACTGCAAATCTCCAAATTGTTTATAGCCTAGGCTAGGCTAGTCTTATTTTGTTCGTAAATAGCGATATTTTCTCCTTTGCTTATCTTATACACTGTCAGAGTTATGTTAACTATATGTCTAATGGTATAAAAAACCAATTAGCCTACTTAAATTTCCGTAAAACAGGATAAGCTCTGAGGATGAATACAAGCAGCTGGCCAACTCGACAAGACACGGGTGACTGGCTACTGACTGCCTGACTGCAGTGACTGGTCACTGTTGTCAACTTGTCACTATTCCTAAAATAAAAAAATCAATTTACTCAAGACAAATTAGCGCTAGATCCGTTCTAAAAGGGCGTTATTTTTTTGTATAGTAGGTCTCTAGATAGCCAAACATTCCTAAAATGATGCCCAAACTCTAGAATGTCGATACAAATGACTAGAGTTAAATAAAAAAAAAATTATAGATCTGAATAATAAAGAGATTATGTTATTAAGCAAAACTGGGGGATGCGTGGAAGCCTATAGACTGTAAACTTTGTGTGGGTAGCGAATTCGGTTTTAAAGTAATTTAAGAATAGACAGTTTTCAATGCTGCGGCCAAACTATTCCACCCATTTATATATTTTTTGGTATCAAAACGTTCGGAATTGCGAGCCGCACCCAACTACGCAAGCATGGCTTTGATCATCGGCGTAGTTTTTAAGATGTGGAATTTTAAGTGGAATTCGAGGTTTTTTCAAGATTGCCGGAAAAAACCCCACGTGCAAAAGCAAAACCTTCTCTATAAAATTTGCGGAGCATTAGTAGGGGAGTGCGTATGCCAAAGCCCAGTCGTTTCCTGTGAGTGGGAGAGACGGTATTTAGGCGTCAAGTTTTTTGGGAAATCGGCTGCCACGGACCTCTTTGGCCACCATGCCGGATGTTTAGCATATCAAAAGTTGCCCAATACAAAAACGCACCTCTTGTGAAAGTTTGATCCCGATCCAAAAAGCGGTTCTGGAGTTATTGCGTCGAAACCGGCGCGTAAGAAGAATTTGGATGAAATTCCAGGTTTAATGCTTACAAATAGGGTTCCCCGTAGGGGACGAACCCCTAATAATAATAATAAAACTACTACTACTACTACTACTACTACTACTACTACTACTACTACTACTATCTTTTAAGAGGTAGTAATGAAAGTAAAATGTCCTTGGTTCGAATCTAAGTGAGGGCAAAAACATTTAACCAAGAAGCTCACGTGCTTTTTTTATTTTTTTTTTATTTTTTAAAGAGACAATGAACGGAGGAAGGAAAAACACAGATAAAACAAAAAGGTCCATGTGCCTAAAGGCATCCTCCATTCATAAAATGTTTGTAACAACTGGATTTAAACATTTGCAGATTGTAAGTTTGTGGAAAGCAATTCGAGGGAAGTGAATTCCAAAGAGTAGTAGCTCTGGGGATAAATGAATTCTGATAAGCAGAAGTTCTGCATTGTGGAGGAGAAAGTGTAAATTCATGGGCGCTCTCAGCTGCCCCAGTTCTACGCGGAAAGATGTGGAGAGGCGGCACAATTGAAGCAAGTTCCTCGGAACAATTGCTGTGAAAATATCTGTAGAATAATGCAAGGGATGCAACGTTTCTTCGTATGGATAATGTAGGAAGGTCCAGTGTGATTGCAGGGTTATTGATTAATCTAATAGCTTTATTTTGAATTTTGTCCAACTGCCTCAATGCAACCACTCCACTTCCACCCCACAGAGGTGAACAGTAATCCATCTGAGAACGCACATGACTTTTATATATCACGGCCAACTGCTCGTCAGTGAAGAATTCTCGAACTCTGTACAGGAGTCCCAGTTTTTTAGAGGCATTCTTAGCAATGCTTCTAACATAATGTGTCCAGCTCAAGTTAGTAGTTAATGTTACACCGAGAATGTCAATACTAGGGGAAGTGGGAATATTTACATCATTAAAAAATATATGGGAGTCAGTGAGATTCTGTATTGTATTGAATGTATTTGGTTTTCTGTGCATTAAAGGAAACTAGATTCTTTTGTCCCCATCCATCAATTCTAGAAAGGTCCTGGTTCAGAGAAATTGCAGTGTTTATTTTTGAATTTATAAGATCGGGTTGGGTGAAAGAATTGGTAAATGTGAAGGAACTGTGGAGTGTTGAGTCATCTGCGTAGGAATGTATTGGATTATGAGTGGTAGATATGAGATCATTGATATGAATGAGGAACAGAATTGGGGCCAAAACTGATCCCTGGGGAACACCAGCATTTATTGAGTGAAATTGAGAATAAAGGCCATCTACCATTACACATATTTTTCTGTTATGAAGATATGAAGAAATTAGTGGAACTAATGATGCAAGGCCGTAGTGTGACATCTTCGACAATAAGGATTGATGCCAGACTCTATCAAATGCCTTTGATATATCCAGTGCTATTGTATGTGTTTCACCATGTTGGTCTGTAGCTTGGTTGATTTGATGCGTAAGAAGGCAAAGCATGTCTGCAGTTGATCGACATCGTCTAAAACCATATTGCCTATCACTGATTAATTTATTATTCTCAAGATGCTTAATTATGTGATTATTTAATATAATTTCAAAGACTTTACCAAGAGTGGAAGTTATAGCTATTGGTCTGTAGTTTGATGGATCTGAAGAGGCACCTTTTTTAGGAACTGGATGGATGTTTGCTTCTTTCCAGGGTACTGGGAAGCATGAGGTATGAGTACACAGACGGAACATTTTTGCCAATACAGGAGCGAGCACCAAGGAGCAATTCTTAAGTACTATTGGAGGAATTTCATCTGGACCAGGAGCCTTATCTACTGAGAGATTCTGCAAAATAGTTTTGACATGTCTGGTGTGGATCTTAAGTGAGGGAATTTCAGGCGAATTAAAATTAAGTACAGGGACATCTTGATTTATTTCATCTAAGGTTGAGTTGGTGGAGAAAATATCCGCAAGAAGGTTAGCTTTACCTCGTGGGTCACTTACAAGATTGCCAGTCGGAGATTTTAATGGTGGAATGGATGAAGCAGTAGTGAAGTTGGATTTAAATGAGTTAAGAGTAGACCAAAATATTTTGTTATCATTTGGATTATTTAGAAGTTTATTTGCCTGCTTGTGGAGAAAGTTTGATTTAGTTAGGTTTAATACAGTTTTGGCATGATTTCTGATGTTTCTAAAGTAATTAAAGGCTTCATGAGTTTTTGATCTTGTGTATGCATTGTAGGCTATTGCTTTTTGTTCAGTTACTCTAGCACAATTATGGTCAAACCATTTAGGTGAATTAGATCTTTTACTATACTTTTGATGAGGAATAAAAGTTTCCATTCCAATTTTTACAAAATCTTGTATGTGGCTCAAGGTGGAGTGTGCATCATTAGAAAAGAAAGAGGTCCAGGGAATATCAATACAGAAACCCTGAAGACCCTCCCAGTCTGCCCTATCGTAATGCCATTTAGTCACCAAAACAGGTTCAGAGTGGGAAGGTGTGGTAGGTGATAGACAGGTGGCCTGTATCAGACAGTGATCAGAAGATCCAAGCGGGGACCTCACTGTAACATCATAATTTTCTGAATTGGTTGTTAAAAATAAGTCCAGTAGGTGGGAATTATGATTAGGCTTATCTGGTACACGGGTGGGTTGGTTGACTAGTTGAGTGAGATTAAATGAGTCTGCAAATAGCTCACATTCAAGACCAGCATCATCAGTCCTGGCTGAATGAGTGAGCCATTCAACATTATGGGCATTAAAATCACCCAACACAGTGATTTCAGAAGAAGCATTTAAGTTGAGGACACTGAGTTGTGAGGACAGAGAATCAAAAAGACTTTGCTCTGGAGGAGTATTTGGGGAACGGTAGATGCAACATATGTATTTAAATTTACCAGCAGAAATTAATTTGTATATAGAATAATCAAAATAGGGACAATTGAAACCAGTAGCCTCCTCCAGGGCAATTTCAGATTTTGCGAAGCAACATACACCACCTTTAGGTCTGAAATTTTGGAGCAGTTGATAACCTGGAAAATTAAATCTAGACGTGTCAGATGTGGATGTTACTTGAGTCTCTGTCAAAAAAAGGAGAGTAGGGGATTCTGCTTGAAGAAATTGGGGTACAGAATTGATGTTAGAGTGAAGTCCCCTTATATTGCTAAAGAAAAAGCTGCACCGACGACTTGTGAGATATACTCCATATTAACCCTTTCAGTACTGGTGACGTCCATATACTTATATTCTGGACACTATTAGACGGTTTTAATCAGCTGATGAAGGACCTCTAACAATGTATAAGGCTCAGCTGATGAAGGACCTCTAACAATGTATAAGGCTCAGCTGATGAAGGACCTCTAACAATGTATAAGGCTCAGCTGATGAAGGACCTCTAACAATGTATAAGGCTCAGCTGATGAAGGACCTCTAACAATGTATAAGGCTTCAAACTATCTCAGCTGATGAAGGACCTCTAACAATGTATAAGGCTCAGCTGATGTAGGACCTCTAACAATGTATAAGGCTTCAAACTATCTCAGCTGATGAAGGACCTCTAACAATGTATAAGGCTCAGCTGATGAAGGACCTCTAACAATGTATAAGGCTTCAAACTATCTCAGCTGATGAAGGACCTCTAACAATGTATAAGGCTCAGCTGATGAAGGACCTCTAACAATGTATAAGGCTTCAAACTATCTCAGCTGATGAAGGACCTCTAACAATGTATAAGGCTTCAAACTATCTCAGCTGATGAAGGACCTCTAACAATGTATAAGGCTTCAAACTATCTCAGCTGATGAAGGACCTCTAACAATGTATAAGGCTTCAAACTATCTCAGCTGATGAAGGACCTCTAACAATGTATAAGGCTTCAAACTATCTCAGCTGATGAAGGACCTCTAACA
This sequence comes from Paralithodes platypus, assembly GCA_032716605.1. Classification (NCBI taxonomy): domain Eukaryota; kingdom Metazoa; phylum Arthropoda; class Malacostraca; order Decapoda; family Lithodidae; genus Paralithodes; species Paralithodes platypus. The sequence goes on along the minus strand of CM064565.1, from coordinate 23,816,181 downwards.
ATGTATAAGGCTTCAAACTATCTCAGCTGACGAAGGACCTCTAACAATGTATAAGGCTTCAAACTCTCTCAGCTGATGAAGGACCTCTAACAATGTATAAGGCTTCAAACTAACTCAGCTGATGAAGGACCTCTAACAATGTATAAGGCTTCAAACTATCTCAGCTGATGAAGGACCTCTAACAATGTATAAGGCTTCAAACTATCTCAGCTGATGAAGGACCTCCAACAATGTATAAGGCTTCAAACTATCTCAGCTGATGAAGGACCTCTAACAATGTATAAGGCTTCAAACTATCTCAGCTGATGAAGGACCTCTAACAATGTATAAGGCTTCAAACTATCTCAGCTGATGAAGGACCTCTAACAATGTATAAGGCTTCAAACTATCTCAGCTGATGAAGGACCTCTAACAATGTATAAGGCTTCAAACTATCTCAGCTGATGAAGGACCTCTAACAATGTATAAGGCTTCAAACTATATCAGCTGATGTAGGACCTCTAACAATGTATAAGGCTTCAAACTATCTCAGCTGATGAAGGACCTCTAACAATGTATAAGGCTTCAAACTATCTCAGCTGATGAAGGACCTCTAACAATGTATAAGGCTTCAACTATCTCAGCTGATGAAGGACCTCTAACAATGTATAAGGCTTCAAACTATCTCAGCTGATGAAGGACCTCTAACAATGTATAAGGCTTCAAACTATCTCAGCTGATGAAGGACCTCTAACAATGTATAAGGCTTCAAACTATCTCAGCTGATGAAGGACCTCTAACAATGTATAAGGCTTCAAACTATATCAGCTGATGTAGGACCTCTAACAATGTATAAGGCTTCAAACTATCTCAGCTGATGAAGGACCTCTAACAATGTATAAGGCTTCAAACTATCTCAGCTGATGAAGGACCTCTAACAATGTATAAGGCTTCAAACTATCTCAGCTGATGAAGGACCTCTAACAATGTATAAGGCTTCAAACTATCTCAGCTGATGAAGGACCTCTAACAATGTATAAGGCTTCAAACTATCTCAGCTGATGAAGGACCTCTAACAATGTATAAGGCTTCAAACTATCTCAGCTGATGAAGGACCTCTAACAATGTATAAGGCTCAGCTGATGAAGGACCTCTAACAATGTATAAGGCTTCAAACTATCTCAGCTGACGAAGGACCTCTAACAATGTATAAGGCTTCAAGCTATCTCAGCTGATGAAGGACCTCTAACAATGTATAAGGCTTCAAACTATCTCAGCTGATGAAGGACCTCTAACAATGTATAAGGCTCAGCTGATGAAGGACCTCTAACAATGTATAAGGCTTCAAACTATCTCAGCTGATGAAGGACCTCTAACAATGTATAAGGCTTCAAACTATCTCAGCTGATGAAGGACCTCTAACAATGTATAAGGCTTCAAACTATCTCAGCTGATGAAGGACCTCTAACAATGTATAAGGCTTCAAACTATCTCAGCTGATGAAGGACCTCTAACAATGTATAAGGCTTCAAACTATCTCAGCTGATGAAGGACCTCTAACAATGTATAAGGCTTCAAACTATCTCAGCTGATGAAGGACCTCTAACAATGTATAAGGCTTCAAACTATCTCAGCTGATGAAGGACCTCTAACAATGTATAAGGCTTCAAACTATCTCAGCTGATGAAGGACCTCTAACAATGTATAAGGCTTCAAACTATCTCAGCTGATGAAGGACCTCTAACAATGTATAAGGCTTCAAACTATCTCAGCTGATGAAGGACCTCTAACAATGTATAAGGCTTCAAACTATCTCAGCTGATGAAGGACCTCTAACAATGTATAAGGCTTCAAACTATCTCAGCTGATGAAGGACCTCTAACAATGTATAAGGCTTCAAACTATCTCAGCTGGTGAAGGACCTCTAACAATGTATAAGGCTTCAAACTATCTCAGCTGATGAAGGACCTCTAACAATGTATAAGGCTTCAAACTATCTCAGCTGATGAAGGACCTCTAACAATGTATAAGGCTTCAAACTATCTCAGCTGATGTAGGACCTCTAACAATGTATAAGGCTTCAAACTATCTCAGCTGATGAAGGACCTCTAACAATGTATAAGGCTTCAAACTATCTCAGCTGATGAAGGACCTCTAACAATGTATAAGGCTTCAAACTATCTCAGCTGATGAAGGACCTCTAACAATGTATAAGGCTTCAAACTATCTCAGCTGATGAAGGACCTCTAACAATATATAAGGCTTCAAACTATCTCAGCTGATGAAGGACCTCTAACAATGTATAAGGCTTCAAACTATCTCAGCTGATGAAGGACCTCTAACAATGTATAAGGCTTCAAACTATCTCAGCTGATGAAGGACCTCTAACAATGTATAAGGCTTCAAACTATCTCAGCGATGAAGGACCTCTAACAAAGTATAAGGCTTCAAACTATCTCAGCTGATGAAGGACCTCTAACAATGTATAAGGCTTCAAACTATCTCAGCTGATGAAGGACCTCTAACAATGTATAAGGCTTCAAACTATCTCAGCTGATGAAGGACCTCTAACAATGTATAAGGCTTCAAACTATCTCAGCTGATGTAGGACCTCTAACAATGTATAAGGCTTCAAACTATCTCAGCTGATGAAGGACCTCTAACAATGTATAAGGCTTCAAACTATCTCAGCTGATGAAGGACCTCTAACAATGTATAAGGCTTCAAACTATCTCAGCTGATGAAGGACCTCTAACAATGTATAAGGCTTCAAACTATCTCAGCTGATGAAGGACCTCTAACAATGTATAAGGCTTCAAACTATCTCAGCTGATGAAGGACCTCTAACAATGTATAAGGCTTCAAACTATCTCAGCTGATGAAGGACCTCTAACAATGTATAAGGCTTCAAACTATCTCAGCTGATGAAGGACCTCTAACAATGTATAAGGCTTCAAACTATCTCAGCTGATGAAGGACCTCTAACAATGTATAAGGCTTCAAACTATCTCAGCTGATGAAGGACCTCTAACAATGTATAAGGCTTCAAACTATCTCACCTGATGAAGGACCTCTAACAATGAATAAGGGTTCAAACTATCTCAGCCAACCCTTTAACCTCTGAAGTGCGCATGGGGGTAATTAGACACCTCTCCCTGTGCGCATGTATTTGAGGTGTTTCCGTCACTAAAATATTCATTGTACCATTAATAGCATTAATACTTATCCATATGTGCCTATTATGGGTTGATTATAAAAGTGTTAACCTGAAACAACAATAAAACGAGTGAAAACAGCGTTTGGATGGTCAAAATCGGAGATATAGCCCGCGAGTTGTATAATGTATGGGTGAGGCAAGCTGCTTTCCCGCCAATTTCCCCCAAGGCCACTGAGACACAGTCGATCGATACTCTCTCTCTCTCTCTCTCTTGCATTTGCTTGCTATCAGTGATGACCACACCCTGCAACCGGATTTCTAATGTTAGCACGAAAATATACCTCAGAATAAGGGAATAACAGGGAAAATAGGTGATAACTGAAGGAGAGGAGGAAAGTGGGGAAGGAGGGGAGGTAGAGGACTGAGATTTTGCATGGCCCAGGGGCCAAAAAAAAAAATAAAAAATAAAAAAATAAAAATAAAAAAAATATGTTTTTTTCGATGTCAAAAGTTGATTTTTTTTTTCTCTGACTCTTAAGAGTCTCCCCGCAGTCCGCCGGGGGAACTCTTAAGAGTCTCCCTGCAGTTCCCGGGTTAAGGGGAGGTTTTTAGTTTGGTCTCTAGATATCCATCAAGCTTAAGATTACACCCCCTTGAGCCCCTTTCAAGATAAAGTTGTACATTTTTCGGTAGAAAAATGTCCCGGCTGAAAGCCGGTTCCTCTTAAATTACAGGCTCGCTTTCGCTCACCAGGATAAAATCGACACCTAAATGGGACGAAAGGTCTTAAAATTGACAGAAATGGGTCGAAAGTTCTTAAAATCGTCAACATAATGGGTCGAACGTCTTAAAATTAGAAAAGCAATGGGGTTAAACACGAGGGAGAAAGGAGTCAAGAAAAAAATCGCTCAAGTGGAAATCTCCCTTTAAACTACCCCAGATCCTTCCTAAGCTGCATAATATCGTCTAAATATAGCTAGAACAAAAAATATAACACACGTCGCTGGTACTCAAAGGATTAACCTCTTCAGGTACCAGGGACGTACGGTCACGCTAATAAGTCATGTCACAGCTGTCATTACGTTTGGCTTGCTCTGTGCTGTATTAATGTCTGTCAGATGTTGAGTAGGCTGGGTAAGTAAGGGAATATGTTTGTATATTTCACTCGATAGGAAGAAATGAAACTTAGATATTGCTGATACTAATTATTGATCAATACATACTAGGTGCCGAGACATGACTTATTAGCGCGACTGTACGTCCTTTTTGTTATATTCTGACAACTACTAGACGGGTTTATTTAGCTTAGGAAGGACATCTACCCGTTAATAGATTACAGACTGTCTCGGTAAATACTTTTAGCTACCACATATCCTTCCTAAGCTTCATCAAGTCTTCTAAATGCAGCAGAAATAATAATAAAATGACGACGGCGGTACTGTTAGGGTTAATGTAGCTCTCGTGCTTGCTAGACAAAGAATCGACACCTAAATGGCACGAAAGGTCCTAAAATTGACTACAAAATGGAGCCTTATTTGGCTATTGGGCCTTATTGGGCTATCCTTAGTTGGAATTATGCAAAGCTGGTACAGTCGGCCTAATAAGTGATGTCTTGGCACCATGTATGTTTTGATCAATAATTGGTATCAGCAATATTTACACATGATTTCTTCTTTTTGAGTGAGATATACCAACATGTTCCTACACTTACCCACCCTATTCAACATCTGACAACATTTAATACAGCACAGAGTGAGTCAAACGTTATGACAGCTGAGACATGATTTATTAGCGCTAACGTACAGTCGCGCTAATAAGTCATGTCTCGGCATCAAGTATTGTTTTGATCAATAATTATAATTGGTATCAGCAATATCTAAGCTTCATTTCTTCATATCGAGTGAAATATACAAACATGTTCCTACACTTACCCCCCTATTCAACATCTGACAGACATTAATACAGCACAGAGCAAGCCAAATGTAATGACAGCTGGGACATGACTTACTAGCGTGACTGTACATGTTATATTTGAATACATATGTAGTACTACTTCGTAAATTGCTGAATAAACATTATTATTATTATTATTATTATTATTATCATACTAATGAGGTGAACGTCTTAAAATCTCCTAACTAAAAAGGGGCTAATCATGAGGGAGAAGGGGGTCCAGCAAAACCTACTAGAGAGAGAGAGAGAGAGAGAGAGAGAGAGAGAGAGAGAGAGAGAGAGAGAGAGAGAGAGAGAGAGAGAGAGAGAGAGAGAGAGAGAGGACACAGTATTAATAAGATCTAGTTAGCTAAACTTTATAAGAAACTTGATCATATTATCTCCTCTATCTATCTGTATATCTATCTATCAACTTGTCTATCTAACTAACTATCATTATCTGTTTATACATCTATCTTTTTATATATCAATCTATCCTGTATTGATAATAAAGATATAACAAAATATATATATATATACCGTATATAACAGGCATATAATCCAATGGCAAATATGTATACAATAATAAGACTATAATAAGACTAATAAATAAAATAATAAGACTATAATAAGACTATAATAAGACTATAATAAGACTATAATAAGACTAATAAATAAAATAATAAGACTATAATAAGACTATAATAAGACTATAATAAGACTATAAGACTATAATAAGACTAATAAATAAAATAATAAGACTATAAGACTATAATAAGACTATAATAAGACTAATAAATAAAATAATAAGACTATAATAAGACTATAATAAGACTATAATAAGACTAATAAATAAAATAATAAGACTATAATAAGACTATAATAAGACTATAAGACTATAATAAGACTAATAAATAAAATAATAAGACTATAATAAGACTATAATAAGACTATAATAAGACTATAATAAGACTAATAAATAAAATAATAAGACTATAATAAGACTATAATAAGACTATAATAAGACTAATAAATAAAATAATAAGACTATAATAAGACTATAATAGACTCAATAAAATAATAAGACTATAATAAGACTATAATAAGACTATAAGACTATAATAAGACTAATATATAAAATAATAAGACTATAATAAGACTATAATAACTATATAAGACTATAAGACTATAATAAGGCTATAATAAATAATAAGGCTGTAATATAGCTATAATAAGGCTATAATAAGGCTATAATAGACTAATAAATAAAATAAGACTATAATAAGACTATAATAAGACTATAAGACTATAATAAGACTAATAAATAAAATAATAAGACTATAATAAGACTATAATAAGACTATAATAAGACTATAATAAGACTAATAAATAATAAGACTATAATAAGACTATAATAAGACTATAATAAGACTATAATAAGACTAATAAATAAAATAATAAGACTATAATAAGACTATAATAAGACTATAATAAGACTAATATAAGACTATAATAAGAATATAAGACTAAATATAAGGTCTATAGCGCCAACGAACTTGGCAATAATCTGGCTTCCTTAAGGGGAGATTTCCACTTGAGAGAGGTTTTTCTTGACTCTTTTCTCCCTCATGTTTAGCCCCATTGCTTTTTTTAATTTTAAGACGTTCGCCCCATTATTTTGACGATTTTAAGAACCTTCGACCCATTTCTGTCAATTTTAAGACCTTTCGTTCCATTTAGGTGTCGATTTTATCCTGGCGAGCGATAGCGAGCCTGTAATATAAGAGGAACCGGCTTTCAGCCGGGATATTTTTCTACCGAAAAATTTACAAATTTATCTTGAAAGGGGCTCAAGGGGGTGTAATCTTAAGCTTGAAGGATATCTAGAGACCAAACTAAAAACCTCCCCTTAACTAGCTTCTCATAACTCAAAACGAATGTAAGCAATCGAGCTGACATTTTTATTATTTGGGAAGAGCCCACCAGGAAATAGGTGTGGATATTTACAGCCAGTTTGCTCTAGGTCCTTTTGAGAAGTTATAAGGGATCAAGATTATTGTCAAGTTGGTTGGCGCTACCTCTAGCAGCATGGAAATACTCACAAGGTTTAGTATAACAGGCAATAAGAGAGCAATATAAACCAGTTAAGGCAGCCCACCTCGCTTTTTTTCTCTTTCTCTCCCTCTCTCTTTGGTTTGTATCCATTCGGCCCCATTCAGCCTACTGTTTTAAGACGTTTACCCCCATCCAGGTGTCAATATTTTCCTGGCGAGCGGTAGCGAACCAGCATATATATAGTTTTGTTTTGACAGCAAGCTAAATGTGTACATTTTTCGATTGAAAAAAAGTCTCCGGCAAAGCCGGATTTCTCCATACAATGCTGGCTCGCTACCGCCCGCCATAAAGAAATCGACACCTGGATGGGGATAAAAGTCTTAAAACAGTTGGCTGAATGGGGCCGAATGGATACAAGCCAGGGAAAGAGGGAGAGGAAGATAAAAAAAAAACGGTGACGCCCCCGTGACCCCCCCCCCCACCGACTTTTTTCATCTTTCTCTCCTTTTCTCTCTTTCCCTGGCTTGTATCCATTCAGCCCCATTCAGCCAACTGTTTTAAGACGTTTATCCCCATCCAGGTTTATCCCCATTAACGGCTTTCGGCCGAGAAATTTTTATACCGAAAAATGTACAAATTTATCTTGAAAGGGGGTTAAGGGGGTGTATTTCTAAGCTTGATGGAGGTCTAGGGAGGAAACTAGTAAAATATATGAATAAATGAATTAATAGACCAAACAAACGGTCAGTCTCTCCTTAAACCATATAGGCCTACAGGGATATATATTTATTACTACTATGACTACTACTACTACTACTACTACTACTACTACTAGTATTACAACAACAACAACAACAACTACTACTACTACTACTACTACTAGTATTACAACAACAACAACAACAACTACTACTACTACTACTACTACTACTACTACTACTACTACTACTACTAGTATTACAACAACAACAACAACTACTACTACCACTACTAAAGGTCTACAACTCCAGTAAAGTAATACCCTTATAAAGTTATATAGGATGTGGGTTATAGGCCTGATCTATTTACTGTTAGGAAGACACGAGTCACTAATATATACTGTGTATATATATATATATACAGTATATCTGTCTATCTATCCATCTACCTATTTATCTCTGTTGACGATGGGTTTATTACTAGTGATGTAACACTGATAGACTTAACAGAAATATAGGAGTAACCCTCTCTCTCACTCTCGCTCTATCTATCTCTCTGTTGATGATAGGTTTATATTATTAATGATGTAATACTGATATAGACTTGTTGACATAAATATATGAGTAACCCCCCCCCCCCTCTTCTCTCAGATGACGAAGAGGAAACAGAAGAAGTCCGGCTCGTGGGAGACTCGATGATACGTGGTCAGCGTGGTCAGCTCACAGAGTTTTGCGCCAGGGCACCTAAGACCAGGAAGCATTTTTGTATCCCTGGTGGTGGTGTGGACGACGTAGTTGCTGCAATTGATGAAGTATCAAAGCTGGCCCCTGCTAATACAATGTACGTCATCCACGTCGGATCCAATGATGTACAACGAACCCTGTCGGAAGATTTGCTTCGCAAGTACCAGCAGCTGATCAAGTCGTTTAAGGAGAAGTCATTAAGGATCACCATCTCAGTAATCGTCCCCCGGCTTGGTGTAAAAAGTTGATTTTATAACATAGCCACCAGCACAAATCGTCGTCTAGCTAACCTCTGCAGGAAGGAGAACGTGGGATTCATCAACACCTGGGAAAATTTTGACTTTGATGAATATTTGTTTTCGGACGATGGAATTCATCTGAACCAGGTGGAAGTGACGCATTTTGTACGTCTTCTTAATGATGCGGTGAAGGATTTTCGGAGAAGAAATAGACTCAGCACAGGACAACCAGGAAGAGGATCGAAGACAGCAAGGACGGCGACCTGCGAATGACCTAAATACTAATCCGTCAAGAACCACCAATTTGGATAAAGCTCCATCAACAAAACCCAAATTCCAAACCGCCAGGGATGAGGTCCGAGGACAGCGAGGATCGAGGACAGCCATGAACGTAAATGTAGACCTGACTAGAAACCAGCAATTTGATTAAAGAGCGTTCTGTGAGTTCTAAAACTACAACTTTAAAGGTTTCCTATGCAAACGCTCGTAGGTAGCATACGCAATAAATTTTCAGATTTAGAGGAACTAGTGTTTACAGAGAAATTATGACGTAATTGGCATAACAGAAACTTGGCTCAATACAGAAGACAGAGACATTATTGCAGAGTTTTTACTTCCCGGTTATATAATGTTTGAGAAATGCTGAATTAATAGAAATGGAGGTCGTGTTTTATTTTTTTATCAAAGAAAGCCTTAGCCCGACCCTTTTGTCAAAACCCCAAATTGTGAACGTCGACACATCCTTTGTGCTAATAAAGAATAATAAAGGTACAATAATAATACTGTACATGCATTAATATACAGACCTCCAGCTCAATCAGTGCAAACTGACCGAGAAATTTACGAACAAATTGCAGATGTAAGTAACTCACAATATACCGAAATTTTTGGCAACTTTAATTTACCTGTGACCAAGTGGGGCGATACTCTTACTTCATATTCCGGACATGACTTGTATGCGAACTTGTAAGAGAGTTAGTTCACTCTATCAATTTGTTCGATCGCCGACCCGTGATAATAACGTTCTTGACCTGGTACTTGCAACAAAAGAAGAATAAATAGAGAATTTGAATGTTGGTGATGAATTCAGTAATAGTTACCATCGTACGATCACTTTCCATTTAAAATTCAATAGCAATGAACTCAATACCACCAAAGAGAAGGTCCCAAATTTCAAGAGAGCAAACTTCCGTAAACTTAGAGCAATACTTAAGGAAATCAACTGGAGTTCTATGATTAACAATGATGATCTAAACCGATCATGGAGATTTTTCACCTCCACTTAAAAAACCGAAGATCAGTGCATAATAATAGGCCTAAGTGGTGTAATAACGACATTGCAGATTGTATGCTTGCTAAAAAGAATGCTCATGATAAATTACAATTCTCTGATACCAATGAAAATAAAGTGATATTTGTAGATCTACGACACAAAGCCAAAAAGTTAATCAAACAAAGTAAAAACACGCTAGAATTAAATGTTGCAAATCAAAGTAACACAAACGCGAAATAATTTTATAGTTACATCAGGAAGAAGAAAGTAGTGGACCGTTAGTCAATGAGAAAGGAGATTACACTAACGATGAAGCAAAAATTAGTAACGCTCTCAACACCTTCTTTGCATTAGTTTTTACAAAAGAAGACCTTAGTAATATCCCTACAGCATTACCGGTTCAGATAGATAATTCTGACGTTCTAAGCAGTATCAGCATTACAGAGAGAGAAGTTTTGAAATGTTTAGATAAACTCAAGGTAAATAAATCTCCTGGACCTGATACAATATCGCCAAGAGTTCTAAATAAAAGGAAGCTAAAGATGAGCTCTCCAAACCACTGGCATTGCTATTCAATAAATCCTTACAGTCTGGAACTATGCCTGATCAGTGGAAGCTAGCCAACGTAACACCGATATTAAAAAAAAGGCAGCAAATCCCTACCCAGTAACTATCATCCAATTAGCTTAACCTCAGTTGTGAGTAAAATGCTAGAAACGCTCATAAGAGACAGAATCGTAAATAACTTAGAGGAAAACAACATACTTAAAAGGTACTCAACACGGTTTTCATAATATACGTTCCTGCTTAACAAACCTCTTAGACTTCTTCCACGATATCCTCAACCTCTATGATGAGAGTAAAGCTGTAGATATTTTATGCCTTGATTTTCAAAAGGCCTTTGACAAAGTTCCCCACAAACGTTTATTGGCAAAACTAAAAGCGCATGGAATACAAGACGGTGTGTTGAAATGGATAGAAAATTGGCTCGGCGACAGAAAGCAAAGAGTAGTCATAAACGGTAAAGCATCCAAATGGATCAATGTAAGTAGCGGTGTACCCCAGGGATCTGTACTGGGGCCAGTTCTCTTCCTAGTTTATATTAACGACATAGATGAGGGTCTCATTTGTACAATCTCAAAGTTTCCTGACGATACAACATTTTTAAATAGCGTACTCTCAAATGAACAAGTTGAAGATATGCAACATAATCTAGATAAGTTGTCATATTGGGCTCGAATTTGGCAAATGTGTTTCAATGAGGATAAATTTAAAGTACTCCATATCGGATACCGAAATGAGAAAGCAAACTATTCGATGAATGGCACTCAGCTTAAGAATATAAACAGAGAAACTGATTTGGGAGTAACAATATCGAGTAACCTAAAACCGAGTCAACAATGTTCAGAAGTTGATAAAAAGGCAAACAAAATAATTGGCTTTATAGGCAGGTCATTTGAGCATAAATCCAAAGATGTAATCCTAACTCTTTACAATTCCTTAGTCCGCCCTCTTCTGGAATACTGCGTTCAATCCTGGTGCCCTTATTACCAAAAATATACAGACAAGCTAGAACGAGTTCAACATAGTTACCAAAATGATATCTTGCCTAAAGAACACGAGGAGCGTCTTAGAGAATTATATCTATTTCCTTTAACCCAGCGCAGATTATGAGGCGACTTAATTCAAGTGTTCAAAATCATCAAAGGCATCGACAATATTAACTGTAATAAATATTTCACTATCGACCAATCAAATTACATGCAGGGAACGGTTGCAAAATTATTTGTAAATCTTTTAACTCACACGAGTCTAAGAATTTCGTCTTCAATCGAGTTGCCAATTTGTGGAATGGGCTTCCCCGAGATATAATAGACTGCAGCACCGTTGATTCTGTTAATCTTCGCCTAGACAAACACCTTACCTTAAATCCATGACTGACTGCATTTGTAAATGAATAATTTGTTTTTTTATTTTTTCCCTCTATTTCATTACTAACAACTGTCTCCTACTAACAACTGTCTCCTACTAACAACTGTCTCCTACTAACATCTCCTAATCCTGCCACGGACACTTGTCCCAGGGCAGTCTTCCCTTTTCATTTTTCCCTTACGTACTCTAAACTACTGTTTGACAAAGAAATAAGCGAAAAGTCCTAAAATCACCAAACTAATAGAGCAAACGTTTCAAATCTCGAACAATAATGGGGCTAAACATGAGGGAGAAGGGGTCCAGATACCCCCCCCCCCCCCCCCTCTACCCCTTTCCACTTAATAGAGTGAGTTCGTTCATCCCAATATAATATTTCCAGACCGAGTTTAATAATAATTTGTGAAGCCTCGCCAGATATTAAATGTCTCCCTCTCCATATTGCTTTTAGAATTTCTCGCTGGAGGAACTCATATTAAGGGGAGGCAGACCGTTTTTCTGGACCCCCTTCTCCCTAATGTTTAGCCCCACTAGTTTTGAGATTATAAGACGTTCGGCCCATTAGTTTGGCGATTTTAACACCTTTTTCCCCATTTCGTTGTCAATTTTAAGACCTTTCGTGCCATTTAGGTGTCGATTATTTCCTGGCGAGCGTTAGCGAGCCTGCAATTTTAAGAGGAACCAGCCTTCGGCCGGGACATTTTTCTACCGAAAAATGTACACATTTATCTTGAAGGAGGGTCTAGGAGGTGTTTTTCTAAGCTTGATGGAGGTCTAGGGAGGATACTAAAAAACTATATGAATAAATGAATTAATAGACCAAACAAACGGGAGAATGCTAGCCGAGAAGCAAGAGAGAGTCGAAAGATGGAGGGAGTACTTCAGTGAGTTGCTAAATGTAAGGAATGAAGAGCCAACAAACATAGTTGGATATGGTATGGGAGGGAGAAGAAGAGAAGTAGTGGAGGAGGAGGTGGGGATCAGGAGGTCAGAAGTGTGGGAAGCCATGAAAAGAGTGAAGTTGGGGAAAGCACCAGGAACATATGGAGTGTGTGGGGAAATGTTGAGGTATGGTGGTGAGATAGTGATAGAATGGGTATGGAAAATGTGCAAACTAGCATGGGAGAAGGGGAGTCCACCCGATGACTGGAAGACTGGCATAATAGTCCCTCTATATAAGGGCAAAGGGGAAAGAGGAGTGTGTGGTAACCACCGAGGAATATGTCTTCTAAGCGTAGAAGGGAAGGTATACAGTAGGGTAGTGATTGAGAGAGTGAGAACGGAGAAATGGATAGGCGACGAGCAGGGAGGTTTTAGGAAGGGAAGAGGATGTGTAGATCAGATTTTTACCCTGAATTGTGTTGTGGAGAAGTATCTGGAGAAGAAACAAAAAGTGTATGTTGCCTTTATGGACTTGGAGAAGGCCTATGACAGAGTGGATAGAGAAGGTTTGTGGAAAGTACTTAGAATATACGGAGTAGAGGGCAAGTTGCTGAAAGCAGTGAAGAGCATGTATGAGGGTGCAAAGGCGGCAGTACGTGTGGAGAGTGAGCAGAGCGAGTTCTTTGACCTGAATGTTGGTCTGAAACAGGGGTGTGTGATGTCCCCGTGGTTGTTTACTGTATATATGGATGGAGTCATGAAAGAAATACTATCAAGAGCAGTGGATGTTGGTGTATCGCTGAAAAGGGAGGGAATTGAGTGGAAGCTACCTATACTGCTGCTTGCGGATGATACAGTTCTGATGAGTGATAATGAATGGGAGTTGCAGGGTCTGGTAAATGAGTTTGGAACAGTGTGCGAAAAAATTTGAAGGTAAATGCGGGGAAGAGCAAGGTTATGGTCTTCGAAAGGGGTGAAGTCACAGAGTGTGAGGTGAAGCTGAATGGTCAGGCTATGGAGATCGTCAACTCTTTTAAGTATCTGGGCAGTGTGTTGAATAAAGGTGGGACTATGGATGAAGAAGTGTGGGAGAGGGTACAACAGGGGAAGAGGGTTGTAGGAATGCTAAAAGCAGTAACAAGAAATAGGGTGGTCAGTATGGAAGTGAAGAAGTCCTTGCATGACAGTGTGGTAATCCCGACACTGACTTACGGAAGCGAAGCATGGACGTTGGTTGAGAGACTCAGACCAAGAGTGAGAGCAGTGGAAATTAATTACTTAAGAAGTGCGTGCGGAGTTACATGGAGGGATAGACAGACTAATGAGGAAGTAAGAAGGAGGTGTGGTGTGGAGGTAGATGTGCTGGAAAGTGTGAAAAGGAACAACTTGAGATGGTTCGGCCATATGGAACGTATGGAAAGCGAGAGAATGACTAAGAGGGTGTACGAGAGCGAGGTGGAGGGACAGAGAGGGAGAGGTAGACCGAATGAGAGGTGGAAGGATGGAGTGAGGAAATACATGAACGAAGGCGGTGCTGGTTGGGGGGAGGGGCGTCGACTGACTGGGGACAGAGGTGCATGGGGGCGGTTCGTTCGTGGCCACCCCTTCGGGGATCACGGCATCAGGCAATAGATAGATAGATAGAACAAACGGCCAGTCTCCCCTTAAGATCTGATCCTTCTAATGACAATATTGGAACCCATTTTGCTTTAATATGTATGAAGGAGACAAAAGGTAAAGCTGCCTGTAACAAGTGTCTCTAGCAAAGTTGAAAGAGTGACAGAACACAATTATTTTATTATTATTATTTTTCTTGGGGTGTGTACGGTATTGGAAAGAAGTGTGGTGTGCTTGTTTAGTGTAGTGGAACTGATAGGAGTGGGGTGTTTGTGAGAGCTAGCTGGATTACTCTCTGTGTAGGTGAGACACAAACACAAACAGTGAAGGAAGCCAGACAAATGAAATGAGAGTGAGGGTCCGAGTCTAGGAGGTGGTAGGACAGTGAAGCACTGGAGCGAGGCAGCTTCAGAGATGGGGCTGCTTCGAGCCATGAGTGGGCAACTAAGCTCCATGCATCCTGCGAAGGCAAGATGGCAGGGGCTGGTTGCAGCTAAAAGTGCTTCACATGTCTCACTCCCTAGACTGGAACGAGACCTCACAGGCTTCACCGTTCAATGATTAGCGGTTGAATGTACAGGCTCTCAGCCTATGCCTGAGAGGGAGTAGTTGGAAAAAAAATAGTTCCAGAAACTTCTTAACATATGCCTAGGGGAGGCCTCTCATCCCCTACTACTACTACTACTACTACTACTACTACTACTACTACTACTATTTTTTTTCTACTACTACTACTACTACTACAACAACTACTACTACTACAACTTGTTTATTTTATATATTTTTGTAATTTGTATGATAATGATAATGATAATGATAATTTTTATTTGGTCCATAGAAATACAATTATAATAAAATTTAACAATACAAAATTTGACCCAGCTCTTTGATGAAAGGTAACATCTTTTAAGAGCCAGTTAGGTAATATTATATGTGCGTTCTTCCAAATTGGTATATTCTTGGACACTGAGAAAAACAAATATTACAGTAATACTATCTAAAACAGCAGATATGTTGAAAATGTTTGTATATCATTTATTAGAATATTGTTGTTGTCAATCAGAATTATAATTTGTACTCATTTGTTTTAGAGTGAAGTGGTGTATGAGGGATTTATGTTGTGATATTATTATAAAGACAAATCTGTAGCATATTTCAAACTTTCATAAATTTCATGCAGGCCTATTTGTTTTAATGAGTTTAAAGTCATATAGATACATTTTGTATACGGTTAACTGGTAATGGATTATTTTAAGAGGTAGCTCTGTACTTGCATAAGATTGTAGGAGGTGTTTTTTAAGGCAAATTTTAAAGCTTTCACCAGTCGTTTTGTTAACTGTCATTTGGTAAGGAATTGAATATTTTTGCACCATGATATTTAATGTTACTTTGAGATTGTGAAGATGACATGTAAGGTACAACTAGACACTCATTATTTCTTATGGGGTATCTGGTCGGTGGATTGGGCACAAAGATCGAATCATTATAAACTAATCCATGTATGCATTTGTACACATAGACAGCGCATACCAGCACATTCATTTGTACACATAGACAGCGCATACCAGCACATTCATTTGTACACATAGACAGCGCATACCAGCACATTCATTTGTACACATAGACAGCGCATACCAGCACATTCATTTGTACACATAGACAGCGCATACCAGCACATTCATTTCTTTCAACTTAAGTACTTTATTATTATAAAATATATCATTTGTGTGATCATAGCGGCCTCCTCCCTCAGTTGTCCTCATTATTCACTTTTGAGCAGTTTCTATAGGTTTTAGAGCAGTTTTACTTGCCGTTCCCCATATCACTTGACAATAAATTAATTAAATGTGAATACACTAATGAATAATAAATCAAAATTAATGATTGTTTGCTTAATTCATTCCTTGTTTGATATACAATGCCATTAAACCTTGTCACTGTATTTGTTATTTGGATGATATGCTTATTCCACGTCAATCTATTGTCTATCAATATACCCAAGAATATAGTTTCGGTTACTTCCTTGATTCTATTGTTATTGAAAGCTACTTGGACATTGTAGTTAATTGTCTTATGTCTATGAAATACCATAAAGTAAGTCTTATTTATATTGAATGTTAGTTTATTAGCCGATATCCACTCTACAATATTAGTTATTTCCTCATTTAAGGTATTTGTAAGATAATTTATATTGCTATGGCATAAATAGAATGTACTGTCGTCAGCAAAAAGTACACATTTCAATTGTTTTGTTGCATATGGAGGAAACAAAAGGCAGGTTGCCTGTAACGAGTGTCTCCCCCAAAGTTAAAAGAGTGACAGAGCCAAATTCAAGGGACGTTGGAGTCAAAATGCCTGGACACACGAAGTTTAAAGCAGTCTAAGTCATAGGATAAAGGAAAGATTGATTGAGGGAGAGAGTTCCAGAGTTCACTTGTTGAGTAGAAGAAAGATTAAGAAAATTTGCCAATTCTTGGGTTGGAGAGCTGGATGGAATAGGAGTGAGACTGTGTTGAAAGGCGGGTGTCTCGCACTCTCCGTAAGGGAGGGGGTAAGCTATGCACTGAGAGTTACTATTACTACTACTACTACTACTACTACTACTACTACTATCACTACTACTACTTTAACTACTACTACTACTACTATTACTATACCATGACGTACCTGGTACGGAGGGAAGGTGAATTAAGCGACCGAGGCAAGAATAGCTCTACCATATGATCCGTAGCTTCCGATGTGGTACACCCCTGATCCCGGCGACTCCAATAAATTTACACCTACTACTACAACTACTATTACTACTACTACTACTACTATTACAACTACTACTACTATTACCTGGTACGGAGGGAAGGTGAATTAAGCGACCGAGGCAAGAATAGCTCTGCCGTATGATCCGTAGCCTCCGATGTGGTAGACCCTTGATCGCGGCGACTCCAATAAACCTACACCTACTGCTACAACTACTATTACTACTACTACTACTACTACTACTACTACTACTATCTCATGACTTACCTAGTACGGAGGGAAGGTGAATTAAGCGACCGAGGCAAGAATAGCTCAGCCGTATGATCCGTGACCTCCGATGTGGTAGACCCCTGATTGCGGCGACTCCAATACACCCGCGTCCATTTGAAGCTCCGGTACCGACAGCTCCGGACGGTCACTTGCGGGTTAAGGGTGCTCGACCGCCAAGTGTGGCTCTGCGGAGGGAATTCATATTTGTTTTCACCAACCCACCAATTAATTTACAAATAAACCTAACTAATGAAATCAATGAAAGTAATGAATACATGTGGTACTCCAAGGACTCGAACCTAGGATACTCACACCGAAATTCCGCACACTAAGCATTAGGCTATCAAGACAGTTAAATGTTTACGCACAAGCCTACGATATATTATGCATTCTAGAATGCGTGTACATACTCCCAACTGCACTATGGTAGCCTAATGTTTATACGAATGGAAGGGGTAATGAATGGGGCACTTAACCACAAAGGAAGGCCTCGCTATAAATTACTCCTGAACCAATTGGGTTATGTTCCTGAAAACCCGATCTTAAATAGAAAATCAAATAGCAAACCCTAAAGTTAATGGGGTAAATGGTGATGCGTTCTGGGACCAGCCAAAACCCAAACCCACACACCTAAACACCTGTAATAATAATATGGTAAATCAGGGCATCGGATAGTGAGGGAGACCTGTAAATACAATAAGAACATAAGAACATAAGAAAATGGGAGTCTGCAGAAAGCCGATTGGCCTAAGCAAGGCAGATCCCTGTCCCACACAACCCCAAATCAATTACAAAGCCCAATTATAGGCTCAACACTCTAATACCCTGAGGATCATCTTACCAAAACGGTTAGAGATTAACGCAGGATTATGGGGGTCTGCAGAGCGCTGATTGGCCCAACCCGGCTGATCCCCCTTCACACCCAACCCTTCTCGTCCATATGCTTATCCAATTTTATCTTAAAGCTCCCTACAGTTTTAGATCCCACTATAGCACTTGGTAGTCCATTCCACCCATCTACAACTCTGTTACCAAACCAATATTTGCCTATATCTTTTCTGAAACGAAATTTATCTAATTTGAAACCATTGGTACGAGTTCTTTCGCTATCACTGAGCTTTAGTACATTTGTCATGTCCCCTTTGTTAATCCCACTAACCCACTTGAACACCTCTATCATATCCCCTCTAACTCTGCGTCTCTCTAACGAATGTAAACCTAATTTCTTCAACCTTTCTTCATACGGAAGATATCTAATATTATGGATCATTTTTGTCATTCTACGCTGTACTCTCTCCAATGAATCTATGTCCATTCTGTAATAAGGACACCAAAATTGGACAGCATAATCCATATGGGGTCTCACTAATGACAAGTAAAGTTTTAAGATAACATCAGCAGTTCTGTTACTCACACTCCTAGAGATGAACCCGAGAATCCTGTTTGCCTTATTACGAACGCCTATACACTGTTTTCTAGGCTTCAAATCATTGCTAACAAACACACCTAGATCTTTCTCGCAGTCTGAATTTTCTAATTCTAAATTAGCTAGTTTATATTTAACATTTGTTTGCATCTTCCCTATCTTTAATACCTTGCATTTGTCAATGTTAAACTTCATCTGCCAATTTACTGACCATTCATGTAAGGTATCTAGATCCCTTTGGAGGCACTCTATATCACTATCTGAAATAGAGTGCCTCCAAAGGGATCTAGATACCTTACTATCTATCTATACAATAAATACAATACTATCTATCTATACAATAAATACAATACTATCTATCTATACAATAAATACAATACTATCTATCTATACAATAAATACAATACTATCTATCTATACAATAAATACAATACTATCTATCTATACAATAAATACAATACTATCTATCTATACAATAAATACAATACTATCTATCTATACAATAAATACAATACTATCTATCTATACAATAAATACAATACTAAAGGTAGCGCCAGCGAACTTGGCAATAATTTTGACCCCTTAACTTCTTATTACTGGAAATGAATGAAAGCAATCGGGCTGAGGTTTCTATCATTTGGGAAGAGTCCACCAGGCAATTGGTGTGGATATTTACAGCCAGTTTGCTCTAGGCTCTTTTGAGTTACAGAGAGGTCAGGGATCAATATTATTGTCAAGTTCGTTAGCTCTACCTACAGTATATCTATCCATCTATTCTCATACACAAAACGCCCCCAAGCGGACCTATCCCCTGTAAGAAGGACAACCCGTGCCAGTTTATTTAAGAGGAGATGGGTCGTTTTTCTGGTCCCCTTCCTCTCTCGCGTTAAACCCCATTAGTTTTGAGATTATAAGATGTTCGGCCCATTAGTTTGGCGATGTCAACAACTTTCGCCCTATTTCATTGTCATTTCAAGCCATTTAGGTGTCGATTTTTTCCTGGCGAGCAATAGCGATCCTGAAGTTTTAAGAGGAACCGGCCTTCGGCCGGGATATTTTTCTACCGAAAAATGTACAGAATTAGCTTGAAGGGGGGACTAGGGGGTGTTTTTCTAAGTTTGATGGAGGAAACTAAGAAATGAAGAAATTAATTATTGAATAGACAAAAAAAAAAAAACACAAAAAAAAAAAAAAAAACGGCCCATCTCCCCTAGTTTAATCTCTTCCCATTAACCCCTTCTGTACCGGTGACGTCTTTAACCCCTTCTGTACCGGTGACGTCTTCCCATTAACCCCTTCTGTACCGGTGACGTCTTCCCATTAACCCCTTCTGTACCGGTGACGTCTTCCCATTAACCCCTTCTGTACCGGTGACGTCTTCCCATTAACCCCTTCTGTACCGGTGACGTCTTCCCATTAACCCCTTCTGTACCGGTGACGTCTTCCCATTAACCCCTTCTGTACCGGTGACGTCTTCCCATTAACCCCTTCTGTACCGGTGACGTCTTCCCATTAACCCCTTCTGTACCGGTGACGTCTTCCCATTAACCCCTTCTGTACCGGTGACGTCTTCCCATTAACCCCTTCTGTACCGGTGACGTCTTTTTAATTTCATTCTAGATATATTTAGACGATTTTGTGCAGTTTAAGAAGGATCTGTGGTAGTAAAAGGGGATAAGTGTGATAGTTCGAAGCCTGGTAATTGCTGGAGGCCCTTTCTAAACTGAATGAAATCTTCTAATAGTAGCCAGAATAAAGTTGAGAGAGAGGAGAGGAGAGGAGAGGAGAGGAGAGGAGAGGAGAGGAGAGGAGAGGAGAGGAGAGGAGAGGAGAGGAGGAGAGGAGAGGAGAGGAGAGGAGAGGAGAGGAGAGGAGAGGAGAGGAGAGGAGAGGAGAGGAGAGGAGAGGAGAGGAGAGGAGAGGAGAGGAGAGGAGAGGAGAGGAGAGGAGAGGAGAGGAGAGGAGAGGAGAGGAGAGGAGAGGAGAGGAGAGGAGAGGAGAGGAGAGGAGAGGAGAGGAGAGGAGAGGAGAGGAGAGGAGAGGAGAGAGAGAGAGAGAGAGAGAGAGAGAGAGAGAGAGAGAGAGAGAGAGAGAGAGAGAGAGAGAGAGAGAGACCAATCCATCATCAGGTTACAGGGGCCCATGTCACACCATCTCCACTGATAAAATTTCCTGCAAAAATCTTGACCACGAAAGCAAGCAAAAATGGTGACTGCATAAGACCCGCGCCGAGGTTTTTGTGGTTCTATCTCTCTCTCTCGCTCTCTCTCATACACACATATTCACTCACTCATCCACACACACAAACAACTCTAATTATGTTTAGTGCTCTCTCTCTCGCTCTCTCGCACACACACACACACACTATATATATACAGTATATATATATATATATCTCTCTCTTCCTCTCTCACTGAAGTGACTGACTTGGAAAAGGATTTGGGTGTTCTGATTAGCAGTGACCTAAAGTTTTCCAAGCAGTGCATTGAAGTAGAGAAGAAAGCTCAGAAATTATTGGGCTATATTAAGAGGCAATTTAAGTAGGCTATAGAAATAAGGAAATAGTTCTCACACTTTACAACGCTCTGATACGGCCTCTCCTGGAGTATGCTGTTCAATTCTGGTCTCCAGCACTCAGGAAAGATATAGAGCGACTGGAAAGAGTACAAGCTAGGGCTACAAAGCTTATTCCATCGCTTAGAAGAATGAGCTATGAGGACCGGTTGAGAGCTCTTGATATCTTTCTGTTGGAGACACGCAGACTGCGAGGTCAGCTCATTGAAGTTTTTTAAATACTTGTGGAAACTTTTTAACATAT
Source organism: Paralithodes platypus (assembly GCA_032716605.1). Classification (NCBI taxonomy): domain Eukaryota; kingdom Metazoa; phylum Arthropoda; class Malacostraca; order Decapoda; family Lithodidae; genus Paralithodes; species Paralithodes platypus. Next base: position 23,794,408 of record CM064565.1, on the reverse strand, counting down.
AAGATCTGTTCTACCTGGAACAAACTTCCCTCCGAAGTTGTAAACAGTTCTTCAGTAGAGCAGTTCAAGAAGAGAGTAGATAGTATTTTGCAGACTCTGTAATGAGTGTAGTGTACTAAACAGTCTCTCTCCTTCCACTTCCATTATCTCCTCGGAATGTACCGCAAGGTCTCTGAGATAGGCTTGTCCACCATTCTTTAACTGTCTTCGTAGCGCAATGGATAAATGCACTGAATTTCGGTGTGAGCATCCTAGGTTCGAATCCCTGGACTGCCACATGTATTTGTTGATTTCATTAATTGAGTTTAGAAGTTGTTGTTGTTGTTGTTGTTGTTGTTGTTCCCCAGGCTGTCTGGCCGAACAGCCCCAAGGTCTCGAGCAAGGCCAAGGCCATAAACGAGCGCCCCCACAAAATCCTCCCTGCTTACCACCAACAAAGCCCGGGTGACCGAAGCCACTCCAAGGCAGGGAGCTGAGGAAGGTGCGGAAATGCCCGGGAAACCAAAGCCCCACCCAAGGCCCTGTGCCCCTCAGCAATTATGAAGGGAAATTTGAGCGGTAAGGGAAAAATGTGACGCTTTGGCTCCCAATCTGCCAACTTCTAGGTTGGCAGTAGGGAGGTCGATCCACGGAAAAGACGCCGCCACTTGAGATCTAGAAGATATATAAGTAAAAGGAACAGTCAGAGTAAGCTATGGGTATGGCAGAGATCGCTCAGTTCTCACTCTGATAGACCAGCCCATCACCACATGACTAGAACCCAATCCTCTCAGCATCAGCTAGGAAAGGCCCTAGAAAGCCGCCTTTGGCGGGGGGATAGCTCCCCTATTTTAACTCCTTTCGGGGTTGGGCACCCGCCTGAGTTTAGAAGTAAAGTCGGTTGGTGGAGGGAACATAATAATACCAACTATTTCGTGTAACTCAGGATTTATTTACAAGAGGAGTCAAATTCCCGCAGTGCTCTGTTTTTGCTTCTGTGATTTTTGTTGGCAGGTGCGATTTTGGCTCTTGTTCGAATCTTATGTGGTGATCAGAGACATATGAGAGAGAGAGAGAGAGAGAGAGAGAGAGAGAGAGAGAGAGAGAGAGAGAGAGAGAGAGAGAGAGAGAGAGAGAGAGAGAGAGAGAGAGAGAGAGAGAGAGAGAGAGAGAGAGAGAGAGAGAAAGAGAGAAAGAGAGAGAGAGAGAGAGAGAGAGAGAGAGAGAGAGAGAGAACAAAGGAAATCAAGCAATAACAGGTCTAGTGACCCTTCTAGGCTGCTTTTCCTCCAAAACACTGAGGATCAAGTGTCCAAACAGTGGTTTAGAGTGGGTAAGGGAACATTGGAAAGGGAACTACTGCCCTGGAACTAATGTCCGTGGCAGGATTAGGAAGTTAGTAGGGGACAGATGGGTTAGTAACATAACACAGTTATAAGTGATCTTTCGTATATCTGGGAAAAAAGAGAGTAACGTCTTAGTAATATATATACGCAAAAATCCTTGATTAATTTGAGGGGGGAATAAAATAAAGTTATTCATTTACAAACGCAGACAGTCGCGGGTTTGATGCAAGATATTTGTCTAGGCGAAGTTTAACACTCAAAGAGCAGGTGGTGGAGTATATTCACTGTGCCGCCCAGCGGGGGTTTTTACCATAAATGGGGTTGTTTCCGTGCTCTTTTTCATGCATAAACAAGAGTGAGACCGTAATCAAGTATGTATCCCTGAAAGGGCATAAATTGAGCTTTCCAATGACACCCGAACCATCCTTCTACGATCACTTGCAACGATCGTGCAACCGAAGGGCAAAATCGCTAAAATAGGGTCATTTCGTTACATAATTACGTGTGTAGCGAGTGAGAGAGGGTGGAATAGTGTGGAGTACATGTCAGTGGGCCCACGACGGTCGTGGCGAGCGGTCATGAGGCAACCTACGCTCCTCCCACCGCTCGGCTCTCTCTCAGAGCCAATATTGCGCCAAAATTGCACACGGACTAAAGGCGGGCCCCGCCACATAGTCCAGGTTTTTAGATACAGACTTAAGTCGGGTTAAAGGAATCAAGAGAGAGAGAGAGAATATTATTATTTTATTATTTTTATTATTTTTAATATTATTATCATTATTATTATTATTATTATTATTATTATTATTATTACATTAATTTATTGCCAACAACATCAGGACTCACTAAATTTTAAGACCTTTTGTACCATTTAGGTGTAGATTTTTTCCGGCGAGCGATAGCGAACCTGTAATTTAGGAGGAATTGGCCTTCGGACGGGACATTATTCTACCGAAAAATGTACAAATTTATCTCGAAGGAGGGTCTTGGGGATATTATCTTTAAGCTTGACTAAAAACCTCCTCTTAACTTTTGAATAATTCCAACCCTCTTTATACTTCAATTATTATATACATACATAAAATGTTAAGACGGAGTGCTCCACACATACGTGCAGTTTCAGTCTCTTGTCCTAATGGCGGCGTTCCAGGCAACCCTGTTAAGGGCTGCTTCACTTGTCAAGTTCTTGGATTTGAGATCGGCACGTATAGTCCGATCCCAGGTCTTCCTCGGTTCACCCCTTGGTGCAGCTCCCTCCACAATCACAGACCTGCATTTTTTCACCCAATTTTGTTCATCCATTCTCTCCACATGTCCATACCATCCCAGTCTACTTGTACGCATCTCCTCGCTAATACTCTTTATACCTAAGTGTCTCCTCAGCACATAATTTGTTATTCTATCCTGCAGTTTGGCCTCACTCATCCATCTCACCATTCTCATCTCGTTACGTTCCATTCTGTTGACATCCTCTACTTTAACGACCTACGTTTCTGAGGCATACGTCATTGCACTTTTAACACATGAGGCATTCACCTTTCCCTTCAGAGGGAGAGGCATTCTTTTCATGGTCAGAATTGGCAGCAGTTCTCTGAACTCGCCCCAGCCACATCTAATTCTAGCGACAGTGGCAGCCTCGGCCCAATCCACCGGCAGAGATAGTATCTCCTAGGTAACAAAATTTGTCCACCAGCTCCAATGAGTGCCTCCAGGACCATAATAAAGAGGAAGGGGCTTAACACTGAACCCTGATGAACTCCAACGCGGACTGTGAACTCCTCACTCAGTACTCTTTTCACCTTCAACGCAGTTCGCAAATCCCCATACATCTTCATTATCACACGCACCAGCCACTCTTCCACACCAAGTTTCCTCATAGCCCACTGCACAACATCTTTAGGCACCCTGTCAAAGGCCTTCTCCAGGTCTACAAACACAAAGTAAAGATTCCTGCCTTTTAGTAAGTATCTTTTCTGTATCTGCCTGACTATGACTATCGGTTGTACCACGTCCTGGCATAAAACCTAGCTGCAAATCATCAATGGAGATGCTTTGCCTGATCAAAATCTCAAAGACTCTCTCACAGACCTTCATGATTTGGTCAAGCATTTCAGGCCCCTATAATTACCTCTATCTAGCGCATCCCCTTTTCCTTTGTATATATTTACTATTACACTTTTGTGCCAATCCTCGGGGATTTTCTCCTCTTTAACCCTTCAGACTCGGATGGCCGCTCAGGAGGCCATTAGCTATTGCCACTGTGAGACCCGGATGGCCTCTGAAGCGCCGACGGGCTAATCTAAGGCTTAAAACCAATTAAAACTGCACTAGAGAAAGTTTTGTTGTCTTGGCGGGTTGTCCGTATAACCCAAAACAACAAGAACACACAGCTACCCAGTCATGTGACTCCTGCTTGTAAGCAAGCCTTACGAAAGCTTGTACCTTATGAACCTGAGTCCCAAACCATGCATGAATGCAGACGACAGTGACTTAGGAATGATTACAATGGTGAGATATATCAGTAATCAATAATCAATTATCAATATAATCAATATTATTACATAACACATAATAAATAATACATAATCAATAATCAACAATAAATTGTTGAACGAATATATACAGACAGTAGCTGTGGTTGGCAGAGCGGCGCCGCCGCACTCGGACGAAGCTCAGAATTCCCGCCTAACTCGCCGTCTTATTTCTCACCTCACACAATAACTACACAATGTAGAGTGTTCTAGTCTTCACCCATCGCACAGCAACGACCATATCTACCTCTGGTATGCATAAAAACTTGGTTAGATCATTTATTTGCAGAGACATGAGCATCAGTAAATGACGAAAGTCGGGAGTAAACACTGAATTCTAGCCTTTCGTCCAGCTTACTGACCTAATTATTTTCATCATAAAAACTGAACCACTTGGTCTAGACTTCTAGTTTTCACCCAAAGCAAGAAAACAACGACAACTGCCACTGGATATATATATATATAAGCTTGGTTAGGCAATTTTTTCGTGCATAAAAAAGCGCGTCAAAATCCCGAGAATTCAAAGAAATCGCCGGGTGTATTTAAAGGGCCCGAAGTTCGAGGGTTAATAATGGTGTTTATCATCTTAGTGACTAAGCTGACACCAGTCTCCCCTGAGGCTTTTATCATCTCAGCGACAATGTCAGAGCACCCTGGAGCTTTACCGTCCTTCATTGTATTGATTGTGTCGCTCACTACAGCTGGTGCTATCAAAGGAGGGGGTCCAGATATTGGCTTTTCGATGCTAAGCTGTTCCTTATCCCATTCAAACTCTATATTTAGCAATCGTTCATAGTATGCCTTCCATGCTTCTCCGATTTCATCTTCTGCATACACAATCTTCCCATTATCGTTTCTAACACACTGTTCACCTATAATATCCCTACTGTCATTTTTAACTCGCCTAGCTAGGTTGAAGATCCCATTGGGATTGTCCGTGTTACACACTTGTTCGAGGACCAGGTCCTTAATGCCTTTTTTAGCATTGTAAATAACTCTTCTGGCAGTTCGTTTAGCTGCCTGGTATTCCTCCTTACTGCCTCCCTTATTCCATGCTTTGAAGCATCTCCTTTTCTTTTTCACAGCATGTTCTACCTCATCGTTCCACCACCAGGAGGTCTTATTCCTGGGGTGACCCTTTGTTTTCCCACAGACTTTGTCAGTGGCAGCAAGACGGCTATGCTTAAGGAAATTCCATTAACTATTTACATCGCTAGGCCTAGCTTCCTTATTCTTATTAATTTCCTCCAGTTCACTATGAAACCTATCCCTAACTTCCTTGTTCTTCAGCAGCCACACTCTCCTTTTGGGCATGTATACCTTCTTGCGCTTAGGATCTCTGTATAAGCTCAAGTCGCACACAAGTAGCTTATGCTGGGGGGATACATTTTTCGCTTGGGATGACCTTTACATCCCGAACCAGTTTCCAGTCTTTCCTGTTAACCAAGAAGTAATCTATCTGGCTACTGGAGACCCCAGAGTTATATGTGATCAGATGGCTCTGTCTTTTCTCGAACTTTGTGTTACACACAACCATGTTGATTGCGACGCAGGACTCCAGTATATATTCGCCTTTCAGATTCCTCCTTTCGTAACCATTTTCTCCATGTACTCCCTCATATCCATCTGCAGAGGTTCCCACGTGACCATTCAGGTCCCCTCCCACGATTGTTATTTCATTCTCCGAGAGGCCTGAAATGACACTGACGGTGTAATTCCAGAAGTCCTCTTTTATCTCTTTCTGTAGGCCAGCCTGTGGGGCATATGCAGATATCACATTCAGAATTCTTTCACCAACTATCAACTTCAAAACAATCAGCCGTTTACTAAAACTCTCGTAATCTGAAGCACACTTTCCACACACTCTTCAGCCACCAGAACACCCACTCCTCCTTTCGCTTTATCAGTCTCAACCCCCTTCCAGTAGATCCTATATATTTTCTTTCTTGCAATAATCCACTGTGCCCCATACCCTTTCCAGAGTGTTTCCAGGGCACAGCAGATGTCCACTCACCTCCTCTCACACATCTCAGCCACTTAATTTGCACGCAGATTCAAACTACCAACATTCACACTTGCAAGTCTGAGATTGTGCGGGGCATTTGTCAGTATATGTATTAATAATAATAAAAAAAAAAAAAAAAACACACACGCAAAAAAAGGGGTATGTGAAAGAGTATATAAATAGATAGATTAATTATCAAGAACATGGGGACTCACTAAAGAGGATCGTTGTCGTAGCATCGCGGGTTTCCTCTTACAGAAGTTGAATATACCGTAGACGATGGGGTTGACGCAGGAGTTGAAACACGCGAATATAAACAACCCTTTCTTCACCTTCTCGTCCAACAGGGCCGCTGCGGAACGGTCGAAGCAAAACCTGGAACAACCAAAAGCGTCTGGCGTTAGCTGGGGAGAGATGTTAGGATTGGTACGCGAAGATTAACGGGCATAGCGCATGGGGTCAGCCATGGTCAGCTATCCTCATTATCATAAATGTTAAGTGTTACAATATACCTCCTATGTGCATTAATAGTCCTCCGAGTTTCTTATAAACGTAAATATAAATAAATTAGTGTTTTGGACGGTGGTGGCGAGAGGCATTTCCAAACCCCTCGTAATGTGTATTTGGGAATTGGGGTACCCATAGAATAACACAATCGGTCAAAGAGTTTCAGAAGTCAGGTCACTGGCCACCATTTTGATTCTCAGTCGCTCTGTTAAGTACAGTAAGTACTCCATGCTGTGAAAGCAGTTACAAAGATGGACAGATATCTAAAAGAAGGGTATGAAAAATTGTACGAGCAGCATAAGTTTAATAATGAAATGTAGAAATAATGGCAAGCTATCGAATAATGCACTGTGAAGGTGAAAATAAAGCGGGAATATTTTGACATGTTGGCCGTACGAAGGTACCTGTCTACCGTTAGAATAAACAATGTGTTGCCATATGGATACAACTGCCAATACGTATTTATTTATGATTAACGAGACCAAAATATGAATAATTGGATTGATAGATACTTTAAGAAAGACACATATTTCACTCATGTGATATATACATCAAATACTGCCTTCACATTACTTCATCATGTACGAAATACATCAGGGTACGTTAAATATAGGCAATATCAAAGCAGATTTAATTCCCGCGGGCAAGTTTCTCTCTCACAAACAAAAGAGAGGAGATAGAACAGAAGAACATAAGAACATAAGAAAATGGGAGTCTGCAGAAAGCCGATTACCCTAAGCAAGGCAGATCCCTGTCCCACACAACCCCAATTACAAAGCCCAAATATAGGCTCAACACTCTAATACCCTGAGGATCATCTTACCAAAACGGTTAGAGATTAACGCAGGATTACGGGAGTCTGCAGAGCGCTGATTGGCCCAACCCGGCTGATCCCCCTTCACACCCAACCCTTCTCGTCCATATGCTTATCCAATTTTATCTTAAAGCTCCCTACCGTTTTTGATCCCACTATAGCACTTGGTAGCCTATTCCACCCATCTACAACTCTGTTACCAAACCAATATTTGCCTATATCTTTTCTGAAACTAAATTGATCTAATTTGAAACCATTGGTACGAGTTCTTTCGCTATCACTGAGCTTTAGTACATTTGTCATGTCCCCTTTGTTAATCCCACTAACCCACTTGCACACCTCTATCATATCCCCTCTAACTCTGCGTCTCTCTAACGAATGTAAACCTAATTTCTTCAACCTTTCTTCATACGGAAGATTTCTAATATTATGGATCATTTTTGTAATTCTACGCTGTACTCTCTCCAATGAATCTATGTCCATTCTGTAATAAGGACACCAAAATTGGACAGCATAATCCATATGGGGTCTCACTAATGACAAGTAAAGTTTTAAGATGACATCAGCAGTTCTGTTACTCACACTCCTAGAGATGAACCCGAGAATCCTGTTTGCCTTATTACGAACGCTTATACACTGTTGTCTAGGCTTCAAATCATTGCTAACAAACACACCTAGATCTTTCTCGCAGTCTGAATTTTCTAATTCTAAATTAGCTAGTTTATATTTAACATTTGTATGAATCTTCCCTATCTTTAATACCTTGCATTTGTCAATGTTAAACTTCATCTGCCAATTTACTGACCATTCATGTAAGGTATCTAGATCCCTTTGGAGGCACTCTATATCACTATCTGAATCAATTGATCTCCCCATTTTAGTATCGTCTGCAAATTTACTTATCCTACTAGTTATACCTAAATCTAGGTCATTTATGTATATAAGAAACAACAGGGGACCTAATACCGATCCCTGGGGGACACCACTTTTGACTGCTCCCTACTCTGACTTGGTACCATTTATGCTGACTCTCTGTTTCCTACCAATTAGCCATGACCTAATCCATCCCAACAACGACCCTCCTATTCCATAGGGTTTGCCATCAAGCTCCTAAAGCTTGTAATATCTTACACGGCTTCGTTTTCTATTTTAGATAAACAATTAAGGCAAACCAAGGCAACTGTGCAGTATCATTCATGTTCTACCATGCTTTAGACAGTGATAAACTGGAATGGGATTTTGTATGAGCTATGCACTTTAATAAACGTTTGTTTTGCCTATTTGTCTAAGAGAGCCGTCGCGTTAAATCATGGTAAAATAATAAATAAATAAATAAATAATAATTTTAATAATAATAAAATAATAATAATATATATATGTATATATATATATATATATATATATATATATATATATATATATATATATATATATATACCGGTATATATAGTTATACAGGTATATAAATTATATGAAGGAGGCAAAAGGCAGGCTGCCCGTAATGAGGGTTTCCCTCAAAGATAAAAGAGTGACAGTCAGATTCAAGGTACGTTGGGGTAAAAATGCCTGGACACACGAAGTTTAAAGCAGTCTAAGTCATAGGATGAAGGAAAGATTGATTGAGGGAGAGAGTTCAAGAGTTAATTTGTTGAGTAGAAGAAAGACTGAGAAAGTTTCCCAATTCTTCGGTTAGGTAGCTGGACAGAATAGCAGTAGGACTGTGTTGAAAGGCGGGTGCCTTGCACTCTCCGTAAGGGAGGGGGTATGCACTGAGAGAGCTCTGAAGAACACTGGTTGTTGTAATAGCGGTATAAGAGTAAAAGAGATGCAACATTGCGGCATGTAGAAAGAGATTGTCGGGAACTAGTAAGAGGAAGTGAGTTGATGAGGCGAAACACTCTTGACTCTACTCTTTCGAGAAGTACGGTATGGGTGGAACCTCCCCACACATGTGAACAATACTCTATACATGGGCGCACTGTGTCCCTATACAGAGCAAGAAGCTGTGAGGGGGTGAAGAACCCACGGAGACGGTTGAGCACATCTAACTTCTGGGACGCTGTTTTAGCAAGAGTGGTAGTATGATCTTTCAAAGAAAGGTTTGATGAAAAAGATACACCAATAATATTTGAGAGAAGATGAAGGGTTGATTTGTGTATTGTTGAAGAGTAATTGATAGTCTTGTGGAAGGTTGTGACGGGTAGATAGAAGGAGAAATTGGGTCTTGGAGGCATTGAAAGTAACAAGATTTTCTCTGCCTCAATCAGAAATAATTGATAGATCAGAAGATAGGCGTGCTATGGCCTCGTCACTTGACTCTTGGAGTGATTGCTTGCTGGGTTGTTGTGAAAACTAGTTGAATAGTATATGAGTGGATAGGACTAGAGGTACAGTTGAGATCACTAATAAATATTAGAAAGATAACTGGAGACAGGACAGAACCCTGAGGAACACCAGAATTGATAGGTTGAGGAAGTGAGCGATGGCCGTCCACAACTGCAGCTATGGAACGGCCGGAAAGGAAATTACAGACAAAGGCACAAATAGAGGGATAGAAACCAAAGGAGGGTAGTTTGGAAATTAGAGATTTGTGCCAGACTATATAGAAGACTTTCGATATGTCTAGCCCATTAGAAAAAGTCTCACCGAAGTCCCGAAAGGAGGATGACCAATAGTTAGTAAGATAAGCAAGAAGATCATCAGTTGAGCGGCCCTTAAGGAAGCCATACTGGCGATCTGAAAGTAGATTATGAGAAGAGAAATGCCTAAGAAATTTTTGAAGTGAGAATAGTTTAATAAACTTTGGAAATAAAAGAAATGAGAGCAATTGGATGACAGTTGGCGAATTGAGAGCAGCCACCCTTCTTTGGGACAGGTCGAATAAGAGCAAACTTCCAGCAAAAAGGGAAGACGTTAGATGTCAGAAGGATGGATTTCGGGAGGTCATGCCTGCAGCTGCGTGTTGTCTATGAGTGATTTGATGGAATATCGAGAGATATGAGTATGGATGTGCTTCTGGAAGCTGGTTTGGGGTGGGCAGGGAGGGAGAGAAGACAGTATTTGTGTGTGATACCATGTGCTGGGTGTTGTTTTGACATTTCTTGGTGTCTGTGGGTGTGTTGCCATGTAGTGTAGTGGGTGGTGTTGGTTTGTGGAGGCTGCAGCCAGGAATTGAGTGCCTTTCATGTCCAGATGGTATTTTACTTTGAGGACTTTGGTTTCTTGATGTAGGTGATCTGTAGGTGTAGTAGCTGTGCAGCCTGTGATGATTTTAGGGCTTTATTTTGAATAGTCTGTAAGGTCTTGTGATGTGTTCAGCTTGGTTAGAAGCCCATCACTGATCTTATGTAATGTTTGTAAACTGTGGTTGTGGTTTCTTTGTTGTGTCCAAATTTTGTGTGGGCAAGTGACCTGAGGGCGTTAAGTCAGAGTGTCAGTTTATTTTTCATGTTTGTGATATGTTGTTTGAATGTCATTAAAATATCATATGCTAAGATTTTGGGTGAGTGTGTGTGTGTTAGGGGTGTGTTGTTTATGGTGAGGTGCGGGGTGTATTTGTGTTCGGCTGTCTAGCTTGTGAGGAGGGTTGCGGTGGATTTGGCTGGGGCTAAATTGAGTCTGTTTGTAGTGCCCCAGTCATGCAGTGTGTTAAGATAGGCTTGAAGGAGAAGTGTTGCTGTGTCTGGGTTTTGGTGTGTGCTTGTGAGTGTTATGTCATCTGCATAAGAGGCTATGTTTATTTGGGGTGTATGGGGTGTAGTTATATCATGCATGTACAGATTGAAGAGTGCGGGTGACAGGACGGATCCTTGCGGGACTCCGTTTGGAAAGTTTCTGGTCCTAGATGACTGACCGGCAAAAGATACGTGTGCACATCTGCTTGCTAGGAATTTGGCCAGCCACCTTTTTGTGTTGTTGTGCATGTTTGTGTTGTAAATTTTGTTTGTTAAGTTGTGGCGGGGGATGGCATCGAAGGCTTTACTAATGTCGAGTGTGGCAAATAGTAATCTGTGTGGTGTCCAACAGATAATGAACGCCAACACTATACTAACAGTCATAGATAGACATGGAGTTTGAAGCAATTTAAGTCAAAGGATGAGGGAAAGATGGATTCAGATATAAACTTGGACTTACCATAGACTAATAACCACATAAGGTGTCCAACAGATGAAGAACGCCAACACTATACTAACAGTCATCTTAATGGTTCGAACCCTCGCACGGCCAAGGTATCCCAAGCTGGAACGACGGATGGTACTCTCTGAAGGGGGGAAGAAAAGTATAGTTGGAATTATTATTATATATTTAGTAAATCTATCATACATACATACATACTGTACATACATACACACAAGTTTAAAGACAGCTTCATCCACAGAGAGCGTGACGGTTATAGTCTCTTTACTGTAGTACAGTACAATAAAGAGTTGCCACAACACAGCCCCAACATGTCATCACAGTGGCCGATGTTGGTATAGCGCTAACAGTGTCTCAGCAAGACTCAACAAAGTCCCCCTCAAGCACTTGCACCTGGTGAAATCGTACCACACCAGCCTTAGCTGTGCTACAATAAGGCAGTAACAAGATATACCGTAACTGCTACAGTGGCTGACTGCACCACCGAAGTGGCGGGCGGTGGGGTCGCCACATCCCTACGCTAGAGAGAGAAAGGCCGACTTGTGCCAGTGGGCTGTGAGAGTAAGACACTAGGGAACCATGGGGCACACCATTATGGCCCCACTGCCTTCACCACTCAGGAAAACAGATAGAAATAAGAATGATGAAAAAAGGTAAAGTCAGAACCGGCTATGGGAAGTAAAGGACACCAACCCTCACTTTGATAGATCCAGCCCACCACTCTCATACTTTAACCCTCTCCGACATATGACGTGATTTTGAGCCTATTGGGGATACTTTAAAGCCTTTGTTACCATCAGGGGTATTTAGAAACCTTTAGTTTAGTTACTTCAACCTCTGCAGTTGTCTTTGAGTTAGCTGTGTTGAGCCTATTGGGGATACTTTAAAGCCTTTGTTACCATCAGGGGTATTTAGAAACCTTTAGTTTAGTTACTTCAACCTCTGCAGTTGTCTTTGAGTTAGCTGTGGACAGAAAACTAATTTTGGAGAGGTAATTATAAGAGTGAGAGAACTCTATTTCTTATTGCTAATCTGGAAACCTCTGCGTCATAAATGCGTGAAAGGGCTAATAGAAAGCAAAAACAATGTTATAAGCTTTATCAATTCATCTACCACAATGGAAGGTAGATTATTCTCGGTCTGTGAACTCCCAAGCCACTTCCCAAATTATGCAATTGACCACTTGCGAGTTTCGTTCTATAAGGAAGTTGGAGCTGTAGACATCGATATTTAGCAGAATTACCAGCTAAAATACGGTTGTAGTTCATTAATCTATCTATCTATCTATCTATCTATCTATCTATCTATCTATATGCTCAGGCATATAGATAGTTCATTAATAAATATATAAAATCCAATTCAACATACTCTTCAGCCATCAGAAACCTACACTATTATTGCATTTCTGTTTATTATGGATGTCTACAGCTTCAACTTCCTTATAACCTGAAACTCGCAAGTGATCAATTGAACGTTTATGAAGCTGAACCAGTGGGTTGTCGTCACTCACAATATACGATCGCGCTAATAAGTCATGTCTCAGCTGTCCTTACGTTTGGCTTGCTCTGTGCTGTATTAACCCTCTCCGACATATGACGCGATTTTGAGCCTATTAGGGATACTTTATAGCCTTTGTTACCATCAGGGGTATTTATAAACCTTTAGTTTAGTTTCTTCAACCTCTGCAGTTGTCTTTGAGTTAGCTGTGGGCAGAAAACTAATTTTGGAGAGGTAATTATAAGAGTGAGAGAACTATTTCTTATTGCTAATCTGGCAACCTCTGCGTCATATGAGCGTAAAAGGGTTAATGTCTGTCAGATGTTGAATAGGGTGGTTAAGTGTAGGAATAGGTTTGTATATTCCCTTCGAAATGAATAAATTAAGATTAGATATTGCTGAAATCAATTATGGATCAAAATATACTTGGTGCCGAGACATCACTTATTAGCGCGGTCAAAACAGTATCTGCACCCCTTCACTGATCATTTGGTGTGTACAGCTCGGTAGCATAGGTCGTAGGTCATAGGTAGTAGGTCTTAGATAGTATAGGTAGGTAGTAGTATACATGGATATAACTGCAGGCAGATATACCAACCCTACCGAGCTGTACACACCAGATGATCAGAATAGGGGTGCTGATACTTTTTTGACCGAGTGTACATGTTCTATCACCTAATTGACCACTTGCGAGTTTCAGGCTATAAGTAAGTTGGAGCTGTAGACATCGATAGTAAATAGAAATGCAATAATAATGAAGGTTTCTGATGGCTAAAAAGTAGGTAAAATTGGGTTGTATGTATTTATAAATGAACTACAACCGTATTTTAGCTGGTAATTCTGCTAAATATCGATGTCTACAGCTCCAACTTCCTTATAGAATGAAACTCGCAAGTGAGGGTGAACGTGGGGTAAACGTCTTAAAACAGTAGGCTGAATGGGGCCGAATGGATACAAGCCAAAGAGAGAGGGCGAGAAAGATAAAAAAAAAGCGAGGTGGGCTCCCTTAATACTATAATTCACTTTAACCCCTTCAATAAAATTAAGTGATGGTGTGTAATAGAGGTGCTCGTAGGGTGAATCTAAATGTACGACTGGATGTACATTTTTCGGTTGAATAAGCCGGTTCCTTAAAAAATGTCAGGCTCGCTCTCGCTCGCCAGAAAAAAATCGACACCTAAATGGCATTAAAGATCTTAATACCGAAAAAAATGGGGCCAAAGGTCTCAAAATCGCCAAACTAATGGAACGAACGTCTTGAAATCTCAAAACTAATATGGTAAACTAATACAAGATAATACAAATATATGTAAATGCGTAAACAAATACGCCCATCTCACCTTAAAATACGCCCATCTCACCTTAAAATACGCCCATCTCACCTTAAAATACGCCCATCTCACCTTAAAATACGCCCATCTCACCTTAGAAATAAAATACGCCCATCTCACCTTAGAAATAAAATACGCCCATCTCACCTTAGAAATAAAATACGCCCATCTCACCTTAAAATGGCTGATAATTATATCTTTGTTTGGCATATAGTATTAACCCCATCTGTAACGGCGACGTATTTAATGTTTTGTTTTGGCTATATTAAGACGATATTTTGTGCAGCTTAAGATAAATCTGTGGTAGTAAAAAGGGTTAAGTGAGATAGTTCGAAGCCTGTTACTTGCTGGAGGCCTTTTTGAAACTGAATAAAATCGTCTAATAGTAGCCAGACTAGTGTTAAAAAGACGTCGTCGGTACAGAAGGGGTTAAGGCAAGGGTGGTATCCCCCCTCCCCTTTCCTCCGTGTCTGTCTGTCTGTCTGTTTCTCTCTCTCTCTTTCCATCTCTCACACACACACACACTCTCTTTCCATCTTTCACTCACACACACACACTCTCTCTCTCTCGCTCTCTCCATCTCACACACACACACACTCTCTCTCCTCTATCACTCACACACACACACAAAGACTCTCTATCACTCACACACTCTCTCTCTCTCTCTCTCTTTCCATCTCTCACTCACACACACACACTCTCACTCTCAATCACTCACACACACAGACACACTCTCTCTCCATCTCTCATTCACACACACACACTCTCTCTCTCTCTCCATCTCTCATTCACACACACACACACACTCTCTCTCTTTCCATCTCTCACTCACACACACACACTCTCACTCTCAATCACTCACACACACACACACACAGACACACTCTCTCTCCATCTCTCATTCATTCACACACACACACACACTCTCTCTCTCTCTTTCCATCTCTCACTCACACACACACTCTCACTCTCAATCACTCACACACACACTCTCTCTCTCCATCTCTCATTCACACACACACACACTCTCTCTCCTTCCATCTCTCACTCACACACACACACTCTCACTCTCAATCACTCACACACACACAGACACACACTCTCTCTCTTTCCATCTCTCACTCTCAATCACTCACACACACACAGACACACTATGTGTGTGTGTGAGTGAGTGAGTTGTACTCCTTTGTACTGCATCTCTCATTCACACACACACACACACTCGCTCTCTCTCTTTCTATCTCTCACTCACACACACACACTCTCACTCTCAATCACTCACACACACACAGACACACTCTCTCTCTTTCCATCTCTCACTCACACACACACACACTCTCACTCTCAATCACTCACACACACACAGACACACTCTGTATGTCTGTGTGTTACTCAGTTACTTGTTCGTCAAGGGGAATCCACGCAATGCGAGCTAAGCTCATTATTATCGCGCCTCCTTAACTGGGAATGTATTGCGTGAAATGCATGTTAAGTGTTTTATGTACTGTTGGAATGGCTGTGGATGTGTGTGTAGTCTGTATTTAGCCAATTGGCGACATCGGAAACGAAGGCTTAGGGTGGATCTGTATGGTACCATTCTCACTATAGACGGTACCGTCTCGCCCGAAGGCTTAGGTAGCCATCAGCTTAGGTGAACCATATGATACCCATCTCGCCTTGTACCATTTTTACCAACCCCAGATGGGACGTCACAACGTCGTCCACTTATTCCAGGTACCTATTTACAGCTAGATGTGTGTGTGAGTGAGTGAGTTGTACTCCTTTGTACTCCATCTCTCATTCACACACACACACACACTCTCTCTCTCTTTCCATCTCTCACTCACACACACACACTCTCACTCTCAATCACTCACACACACACAGACACACTCTCTCTCTTTCCATCTCTCACTCACACACACACACTCTCACTCTCAATCACTCACACACACACAGACACACTCTGTGTGTCTGTGTGTCTCACTCTCAGCCTATTTCTGCGAATTTCAATTTTATTATATTCGGTTAGGCTATTCAACGCTGGTAGCCTATTATTGCGTATTTCAATTTAAAAAAAAAAAAACTTTTGGTTAGGCTATCGCCCCTGGAAGCCTAATTCTGCGTATCTCAACATTTTTGTTTTCGGTTAGGCTATCACCCCTGATATCCTATTTCTGCGTATTTCAGCATATTTGTTTTCGGTTGAAGTGATTGAAGTGTTTTTAAAGTGAGTGAAGTGTTGTAAAGTGAGTGAATTGTTTTTTAAGTGAGTGAAGTGATCTGAAGAAAGTGACTGTCACCATGCCTCGCGCTTGTGCGAACTGCGCCGGTAGGTTTGGTGAGTCCATGTTTGCTACTATCGATCTTCAAGTCTGCCGGCTCTGCCAGCAACGAGAGAATTTTACAGTGAAATTAGATGAAGCCTACAACAAGATCAACGTCCTCACCATGAAGCTGGAATCACTCCAAGAGTTTGTAACACTCAACGTTGGAGTGCCACAAACTTCAATTGTCACCGCAACTCCAGCAGCCACCAACGCCCCAACGTCAAATGCTAACAATTCAACGCCTACAGTAGCCATTTCAGCTGATGTTTCCGATACTCAAGATACAAATAGCGACTCTCTTCCCCCTCAAGACAACTTCCGTGTCGTGAGGAACAACGTTTGCCCCAAGACCAGGAAACACATACCGATTACCGAGTGTCAAAACCGTTTCCATATATTCGCAGACTCAGATGACGAAGAGGAAATAGAAGAAGTCCGGCTCGTGGGAGACTCGATGATACGTGGTCAGCTCACAGAGTTTTGCGCACAGGGCACCTAAGACCAGGAAGCGTTTTTGTATCCCTGGTGGTGGTGTGGATGACGTAGTTGCAGCAGTTGACGAAGTATCAAAGCTGGCCCCTGCAAATACAATGTACGTCATCCACGTTGGATCCAACGATATACAGCGAACCCGGTCGGAAGATTTGCTTTTAAAGTACCAGCAGCTGATCAAGTCGTTTAAGGAGAAGTCATCATGGATCATCGTCTCAGGAATCGTCCCCCGGCTCGGTGTAGAGAGCCGATTTTACAACATAGCCACCAGCACAAATCGTTGTCTAGCAAACCTCTGCAGGAAGGAGAACGTGGGATTCGTCGACACCTGGGACAATTTCTACTACGATGACTATTTGTTTTCGGATGATGGAGTTCATCTGAACCAGGTGGGAGCAGCGCGTTTTGGGCGTCTTCTCAACGATGCGGTGAAGGATTTTCGGAGAAGAAATCGACTCAGCACAGGACAACCAGGAAGGAGGACCGAAGACAGCGAGGACGGCAATCTACAAAGGAATTAAATACTAATCCGTCAAGAACCGCGAATTTGGATAAAGCTCCACCAACACGACCCAAATTCAAAACCGTCAGGGATAACGACCGAGGACCGAGGACAGCCCTGAATGTAAATGTAGATCCGACCAGAACCAAAAATTCGATGAAAGAACGATCTGCGAGTTCTAAAACCGCAACTTTAAAGGTTTTCTATGCAAACGCTCGTAGCATACGCAATAAATTTTCAGATTTAGAGGAACTAGTGTTTACAGAAATTATGATGTGATTGGCATAACAGAATCTTGGCTCAATACACAAGATAGAGACTTTTTAGCAGAGTATTCACTTCCCGGTTATGTAATGTTTGAGAACAGCCGAATAAATAAAAATGGAGGTGGCGTTTTATTTTATATCAAAGAAAGTCTTAACCCGACCCTCGTGTCAAAACCTCAAATTGTGAACGTCGACACATCTTTTGTGCTAATAAAGAATAATAAAGGTACAAAAATAATACTTGCGTTAATATACAGACCTCCAGCTCAATCAGTGCAAACTGACCGAGAAATTTACGAACAAATTGCAGATGTAAGTAACTCACAAGATACCGTAATTTTTGGCGACTTTAATTTACCTGTGACCAAGTGGGGCGATACTCTTACTTCACACTCCGGATATGACTTGTATACGAACTTGCAAGAGAGTTCGCTTTATCAATTTGTTCGAATGCCGACCCGTGGTAATAACGTTCTTGACATTGTACTTGCAACAAAAGAAGAATTGATAGAGAATTTGAATGTTGGTGATGAATTCAGTAACAGCGACCATCGTACGATAACTTTCACTTTAAAGTTTACTAGTAACGAACCAAATAGTAGCATCGAAAAAGTCCCTAATTTCAAGAAAGCAAACTTCCATAAACTTAGAGCTATGTTTAAAGAAACTGACTGGAGCTTTTTAATTAACAATAACGACATAAATACATCTTGGAAGTTATTCAAAACCACTTACCTAAAAGCAGTGCAAGACTGCATACCATCGAAAATACGGCGTCCAGGCCATAATAATAAGCCCAAATGGTGGAATAAAGATATTTCAAACTGCCTGCTTGCTAAAAATTTGCTAATGATAGATTAAAATCCTCACAAAATGACGAAGAACGGGTGAAATTTGTAGAGCTACGACGCAAAGCCAAAAAGTTAATTAAGCAAAGTAAAAAGACCTTAGAGTTACATATTGCGAATCAAAGTAAAACAAAGCCGAAAGAATTCTATAGTTATATCAGAAAGAAAAAGTAGTTACTTCAACTGTTGGACCGTTAGTCGATGAAAAAGGAGAATACACCAAAGACGAAGTACAAATGAGTAATGCCCTCAATACCTTCTTTGCATCAGTTTTTACAACAGAAGACCTCAGTGATATCCCTACACCATCGCCGATTCAGATTGATAATTCAGATGTTCTAAGCAATATCACCGTTACAGAGAGAGAAGTATTGAATTGTTTAGATAAACTCAAGGTAAATAAAACGCCAGGACCTGATACAATCTCGCCTAGAGTTCTAAAGGAAGCTAAGAATGAGCTCTCCAAACCACTGACATTACTATTCAATAAATCCTTGCAGTCTGGAACTATGCCTGATCAGTGGAAGCTAGCCAACGTAACACCGATATTCAAAAAAGGCAGCAAATCCCTACCCAGTAACTATCGTCCAATTAGCTTAACCTCAGTTGTATGTAAAATACTAGAAACGGTCATACGAGACAGACTCGTAAATCACTTGGAGGAAAATAACATACTTAAAGATACTCAACACGGCTTTCGTAAAAAACGTTCCTGTTTAACAAACCTCTTAGACTTCTTCCACGATATCCTCAACCTCTACGATGAGAGTAAAGCTGTAGATATTATATACCTTGATTTTCAAAAGGCCTTTGACCAAGTTCCCCACAAACGTTTACTGCTAAAACTAAAAGCGCATGGAATACAAGACAGTGTGTTGAAATGGATAGAAAATTGGCTCGCAACAGAAAGCAAAGGGTAGTCATAAACGGTAAGGCATCTAAATGGACCAATGTAAGTAGCGGGGTACCCCAGGGATCGGTACTAGGACCAATTCTCTTTCTAATTTACATCAACGACATAGATGAGGGTCTCACCTGCACAATCTCAAAATTTGCTGACGATACAAAAATTGCAAATAGCGTACTCAAAAGAACAAGTTGACGATATGCAACACAATCTAGATAAATTGTCATGTTGGGCCCAAATTTGGCAAATGAGTTTCAATGCGGATAAATGTAAAGTACTACATGTCGGATACCTAAATGAGAAAGCAAACTATTCGATGAATGGCACTCAGCTTAAGAATGTAAACAGAGAAACTGATCTGGGAGTAACAATATCGAGTAACCTAAAACCGAGTCAACAATGTTCAGAAGTTGTTAAGAAGGCAAACAAAATAATTGGCTTTATAGGCAGGTCATTTGAGCATAAATCCAAAGAAGTTATCCTAACTCTTTACAATTCCTTAGTCCGCCCTCTTCTGGAATACTGCGTTCAATCCTGGTGCCCTTATTACCAAAAAGATATAAACAAGCTAGAACGAGTTCAACGTAGAGTTACCAAAATGATACCTAGCCTAAAGAACAAACCATACGAAGAGCGTCTTAGAGAATTAAATCTATTTCCTTTAACCCAGCGCAGATTAAGAGGCGACTTAATTCAAGTGTTCAAAATCATCAAAGGCATCGACAATATGAACTGTAGTAAGTACTTCACTATCGACCAATTTAATTACACGCGGGGAAACGGTTGCAAAATTATTGGTAAATCTTTTAACTCGCACGAATCTAAGAATTTCTTCTTCAATCGAGTTGTCAACTTGTGGAATGGGCTTCCCCGAGACGTTATAGACTGCAGCACCGTTGATTCATTTAAATTCCGCCTAGACAAATATCTCGCATCAAACCCGCGACTGACTGCGTTTGTAAATGAATAACTTTATCCTCCCCTCAGTTACTAACCCATATGTCCCCTACTAACTTCCTAGTCCTGCCACGTTAGTGGCAGGGCAGTAGTTCCCTTTCCAATGTTCCCTTACCCACTCTAAACCACTGTTTGGACACTTGATCCTCAGTGTTTTGGAGGACAAGCAACCTAGAAGGGTCACTAGATCTGTTGTTGCTTGATTTCCTTTGTACTCCTTTGTACTTTGTACTCTCTTTGTCTATCTACCTCTCACTCCATCTCACACACTCTCTCTCTCTCTCTCTCTCTTTGTCTATCTACCTCTCACTCCCTCTCACACACATTCTCTCTCTCTCTCTCTCTCTCTTTGTCTATCTACCTCTCACTCCCTCTCACACACTCACTCTCTCTCTCTCTCTCTCTCTCTCTCTCTCTCTCATATATATATACCGGGTATATATATATATATTCATATTTCTTTAAGCTACAGTATTTACCTATTTAATATGTTAATTAAATTCCCTCCTTGTGTGTGTGTGTGTGTGTGATGAATGTATGTTTGCATGCAGGTATGTATATGTGTGTGTGTATGCTGTGCGTGTGTGTGTGTGTGTGTGTGTGTGTGTGTGTGTGTGTGTGTGTGTTGTACTGTATGTATGTGTGTGTATGATGTGTGCGTGTGTATGTGTGTGTATGGTGAGCGTGTGTGTGTGTGTGCTGTATGTATGTATGTATGTATGTGTGTGTATGATGCGTGCGTGTGTATGTGTGTGTGTTGTATGTTTGTATATGTGTGTGTATGGTGTGCGTGTGTGTGTGATGTATGTATGTATGTATGTATGTATGTGTGTGTGTGTGTATGGTGTGCGTTTTGCGAAAGGAGAGATGGATAGAATATGTCCCACTTTAGAAGATAGTCAAAGAATTTTGGATAGTCGGTAGAATTAGGGGAGAGATAAACAGCAAGGCAATATTTAGTTTGAGAGTGACAAGAAAGCTTTAGCCAGAGTTGAGAATTCAGAAGAATCAAAGTTGGAAACACGTGATAAAGCAAAACTGTTGCGTTCATTTACGCAACATCCACCTTTGGCTTGAAACTGAGGATACAGAGAAGGGTTTGCTGTCAATAGTCCCAGACAACTGTGTTTCGGTGAGAAAGAGAAGATCAGGGTTGGCAGAGGAGAGGTGGCGTTCCACAGAGTGGAAGTTAGAGGAAAGTCCACGAATGTTGCAGAAGTTAATAGTAAGAGTAGAAGGTAGTGGTCCAGAGCATTTTGGCGATTCATTACCAGGGGTCGGACCAATTGCGGAATTTCTGGATCGCAAAAAAACAAGAAGGAACGGAACCAAACTTACCGTCCGACGAAAGCCTGGATTTCTGGAAGATGGTGAAGACGATGGCACCGTAGAAGAATATAATGATCGCCAGCGGGGCCACGTACAGCATCACCAGACAGAAGATGTTGTAGACCATCTCGTGGTGGGTGGAAGGGAAGAAGTTGAAGGTCACACACTGCACATAGAAGATGAACAGCGGATGGTTCTCTACGTGGAAGATTATTACCTGAAAAACAAATAATATAGCTAAATATTTGCCCCATTAGTTTGGGATTTTAACCCCTTCTGTACCAGCGACGGACGTTGGCCGTCAATAAAAATAGTCACTCGCCAGTACCAGAGACGGACGACGGTCGTCAGTAATATGCGGTTCTTGTAACCAAAGTATATAGACACATATATAAAACATGGTAAAATAGATAATAACGGCTACTCCAAGTTGTAAACTGTAGGGACCTTGACAGAGAATGGCCTTGCACGTGATGTCACAGTACACTCAGATGTTCCAATATTTTTTCAGTAGGTTTACTTGGTGAGTGTATCTACTTTGCTTGTAACTGCCAGTAGTAGGGGAGGTGTGGCAGAGTGGTCTTGCCACTGGACTGGTAATCCAATGGACCCGGGTTCGAATCCCAATATGTCAATGGGAAGATATTATTGGGATGGAATTTGTGCTGCACCTAGTTTCAGTGTATTACCACAGCACATCGAAATGCCAAAACAAAATACCCTCATTGTTCCCTGATTAAATAGCACTGTATGAATATTCCCATATTCAAAATATGCTACAGGGGGGGGGGGGGGGGGGCGGCAATGCCTAGTGAGTTAATTGCTCAATAGGTGTCATTCTGAGAGTGAGGGTCCGAGCCTGGGGAGTGAGACAGTGAAGCGCGGGGGCGAGGCAGCTTCAGAGATGGAGTTGGGTTCGAGTTGTGAATGGGTGCTTTGCATGTCTCACTCCCTAGAATGGAACAAGACCTCACGGGCCTCACCGTGTTCAGCGTTAGAGTGTAAAGGCTATCAGCCTATGTCCGAGAGGGAGTAGTTGGAATATAGAAAAAAAAAAAAAAATCAGGCGGTAGCTGCTAACATGGCTTGTAAACACTGCTCTGAGTAATTGGCGACACTTCTCAGCTTGGTTGCAAGCCTCCACAGGCTGGCTGGGCCAGCGCTTCACCAACTTCTAAGGTGGGAGGATGTTCTCTCTTGCCTCTGAAGCCATTTTGACCACACTGCCTGGTACTGGAGGGTACATTTATGGTAATATCCTCTGGTACAGTAGGGGTTAAGGGGGAGGTTATTAGTTTGTTCCCTAGACCTCCATCAAGCTTAAAACAAAACTAACACCCCCTAGACCTAATAACTAATAAACTAATAGGGGAGGTGTGGTGGAGTGGTCATGCCACTGGATTGGTAATCCAATGGACCCGGGTTCAAATCCCGATATGTCAATGGGAAGATATTATTGGGATTGAATTTGTGCTGTACCTAGTATCAGTGCATTACCACAAAGCCCACCGAAATGCCAAAAAAATACCCTCATTGTTCCCTGATTAAATAACACTGTATGAATATTCCCATATTCAAAATATGTTACAGGGGGACAATGCCTAGTGAGTTCACTGCTCAATAGGTGGCGTTCTGAGAGTGAGGTTCTGAGTCTGGAGGTTTAGACGGTGAAGCACTTGAGCGAAGCAACCAGCCGCTTCATAGATGGAGCTGCTTTGAGCCATGATGGATGCTTCACATGTCTCACTCCCCAGGCTGGAACAAGACCTCACGGGCTTCACCGTGTTGAGCGGTGGAATGTACAGGCTCTCAGCCTATGCCCGAGAGTGAGTGGTTGGAATATAGAAAAAAAAAAAAAAAAAAAAAAAAAAAAAAAACGCCTACCCCCCTTCTGTGGTAGTAAAATGCGTTAAGTGAGATCATTCGAAGCTTGTAAATTGCTGGAGGCCCTTTTTAAGCTGAATAACATTGTCTAAAAACAGCCAGAATAAAGTTTAAAGGACGTCACCGGTACTGTAAGGGTTAGAACAACAGAATGGGAACCTAGGGATGGAGGTAGAGGAAGGGGTAGACAGAGGATCAGATGGAGGGATGAGATACATAAGCTTGCTGGGGTGGGATGGAACAGGCTAACATCTGACCAGTTAGAGAGGAACCTAGAGATGGAGCTAGAGGAAGGGGTAGACAGAGTACCAGATGGAGGGATGAGATACATAAGTTTGCTGGGGTGGGTTGGAACAGGCTAGAGTGGAAACATTTAGGAGATGCCTTTGTCCTGCAGTGAACTAACTCAGGCTGATAATGATGATTATATAAATTCATCGCATAAGATTAAGGGGATATACTTTTGTTTTCTTCTGGGCACCCTTCTCCCTCATGATTAGCCCCATTAGTTTTGGGATTTTAAGGCATTCGCCCCCATTATTATGGCGATATGAAGACCTTACGCCCGATTTGTTTCGTGCCATTTAGGTGTCGAGTTTTGGCATGCGAGCGACAGCGAAGCGGTAATTTAGAAGAACCCGGTTTTCGACTGGTACATTCTTCTACCAAAAGCTGTACACATTTATCTCCAGTCAGGTCCATCAGGTGTTCTTTTAAGGGGGCCCACCTCGCATTTTT